>JAWWES010000150.1:11153632-11217174 GCA_035583135.1 Lophotriccus pileatus
CAAGCAAACACTACAATCAAATCTGCATTCAAAACAGTTGGCATGTGGTTGTGTGCAATGAAAATAGTTTTATCCTACCAAGACTACTTCTGTCTGCAAATACAAAGAATTCTACACATATGCAGTGGCAATTATTATTCCATCTAAAACGTCCCATCTCTTTTTCCTTCCAGATTTGGGTGGAAGTGAAGAGCTGCAAGACTTGGACTCACCCACTGCAGCTTCAGGCGTTGTTTTACCTGAACTCAGTCCTGTGCTGCAGAGGAATGAGGGAAAAAATTAAAGGATAGCTGGAAAATAAGGGACTGATGAAACAAAACACAGTCCCATGGCATGGAAGTAGCTGGTAAATAAAGAGAAGACAGAGGAAATCTCTGAAGATGCTCATGATGTGAAACAGATCTTACATTTACCCAACAGAGAGCAGCTGTGGATGGTTTATATGGCTTTTGCATCACATTATTAGTATTTTGAGAGTCCGAATGGAAAAGCCCAATAGAACTTTTTCAGCAAGTCAAGCTGAGCTCTGCTGAGTTTGACTCCAAAAACGTGGGCAAATAATCAGCAGACTCCTTGATCCACAGTGAATTGCACCAAGAAATCTGTCATAGTAACAGCATAAAACACTGCACAGCTGCTGCTGCATGCAAACCACATACATTCATAGAAATCTGCATATGCATACACACACTGAGCAAAGTGATGTATTCTGCTACAGGCAGTCTAAGTCCTTCTAATGGAATGCAATTGAAAATAGAATTTTAGTCACTTTTATTGATTATTCAAAGTAAAAGAACAAGAGTTTAGGAAAAGAGTAACATATTGTACCACATTCCAGGAGAGCAACTGTTGCATAAACCAAGTTACTGGCCAGAAGAATAAAAACTCAGGGTATTTCTGGCCTGTGCAGATTAACTGAGCCAGCAGAGGAGACACTCGTCCTGAGTTTCCTGGATTGATTTAGACACACAGAATCTGTCAGATGTCTAATACAAAGCTACCCAAGGTGAGAGCAAGGTGAATGATCACTACCTGTATGACTCTGCCATCAAATGCAGTCATAGCCTCAGAATTCTGAAATCATTTTTTAAATGGCTTCCTTGACAATTTTCTCTTTGACCAGCAACAGAACTGACTCATTTCCTTAGTTACTTTTGTGATTCATTTGCCAAGAAATGCTGCAGCTGAGACGCTGCTTCAAGATGACAAGAAACTCAAGATGCCTGGAAAATGTGTTTTGCAACACTGACAAGTGAGATCAAACAAGAGGTTGTGTCAAACGGTATTAAACAGGTTTGGGAGGGTCACTCCTTGACTTCAGGTTTCTGACATATTGTCTCAAATTGCTCAGTTCTTTCTTCATTTGCACTCTGCTGTCATTAGAACAATATGAGAAGTGTCTGTCTTTGTGACTACAGCTATGTTATTTCATCATTTTGTATTCTGCAGCTATCTCACACAAGCTGCTGGGACCACAGTTCCTGTATAGCATCCAGCTAAATTCCAGACGTCACAGGGTTATTTATAATTTTATATAACAGAGTCAATTCAATGACAGAGAAAAAAGGGATCATTCAGATTCACTGACTTTTACTGACTGGGATGTATATTCCATATCTGTATTTGGTGAATCTTGACTTGCATCTCAGCCTTGAACTGTCCTGAATTTTGCTGTTTTAAATAAAGTACAAAATTAGTAAACAAAATCCAGTAATGTTTTTTTAATAATTTAGAATACATTAACTGTCATTATCCATAAATCACACAACAGTCTTTTTGTTCCCAAATTAGAGCCTGTGCAAGCACTTTCAACACAACAGTGGTTTCACAGTGGCAAATCTGCATTCATTAATGTTCTGTCTGATGCACTCAGAATGCTCTTCTTAGAAACATGCAAGAGAAAAAATAACTAAACAGCAAGTATAATATGACAAGTGCAAAACAGCTGAGAAAATCTTATTACCTGACCAGAAAAACTTTTATAACTTTTTTCATTATTTCAAGACATCAGTTATCTGAAAAAATTATGAATGAACTACGTTCATCTTTCCACTAACGTAATCATTAGATGTCTTTAACCCTCTCTAGCTGCACCTTTATTTACACCTCTTCATGCCTGCAGCCCAGGCTTAAGAAGGTTGGGCTTGTTCTTTAAACCATGATGGAACCCACGTGTGAGGCAACCTCATAGTGACACAGAGTTTGAGCAGGAGCTGCTCTGAGCCAAACCCACACCTGGGCTTATGCTACAGCACAGCTGCTGAGCAACAGTGCCCTGCACCCCATCCCAGGGTGTTATGGTTGCTTGTGCTCATGACTGACAGGTATTTATAAGAAAACATGCATAAACCTCCACACAACTGAATTAATTACTTCTACATAAACCATGGAGACTACACACACCCTGCTGCCTCTTCAGCTAAACATGGCCAGTTAATATGAGCCATAAGAAACAGCATTTATTGTATGCAACTTTCCTCCAAAGCCCTCGGCACAAAGATTTTCTCTTCCATACTGTTTAAATATAGATGAGTGGTTTTTTTCAAAAATGGTAGAATTATTCAGTTCTTTGTTATTGATAAAATACTCACAAAGGTCGCAGATGCAGCACTTTGGAGATGATAAATATTCCCAACAGGAAAATCCACTGAAAAAAGCTACTTTGACCTTTTATCCATCGCAAAATGACTTCCCAGGCAGTAACAGCCCCATTTTGTTTGCTTGGTTTTTTTGTCTGTTCTCCCATGAACTTCAAAGATGTATTTTATTAGTCATTCCAGGGGAAAAAAAAAAAAAAAAAAAAAGGCAAACCAACAAAATAGCTCAGCAACATTGCTAGTAAAATTCAGCAAGAGATTTCAGATAATTCTTGCTGCAGAAAAGAAAGCAAAGCACTATGCATGGAGAGAATCAGTGAAATCAGGACATCCTTCACAAGATTATTGCTTCATTATTTGTGTCCCTGATGTTCTTACATTCTTTGCTGTATAGTCAAGATATGTACCTGTCCAAACTATTTTTCTGTATTCACATTCATGTGTTTAACACATCATATAACACAGGCACCCCAGCAACGCATGTGCAGCTACATATTATTTGCACAAAACCTGAAAAATTTAGTATTAAAAGAAAATCTTATTACTTTTAAGTTAAATTCAGAAATTTTAAGACTTTTAAAGCATATTTTCAATGGCTTAAATTTGACAGTGGGGGAAGGCATTGCACACAAATGCTGACAGTGCTGGTTTGTTGTGCCATACAATCAGGAGTGCTACACACAGAGTATATCTTACAGTAAAAACTTGGAAATGCTCAGGAGCACCTTAAAATGTTAATGTTACCATCTTTTGTACTAGACAAACACCATTAAATAACCTTGAATCCAACAATGTATGCTCTAAGACAAAGAAAAATATTGATAGCACTAGTCAAGAAACCCACAGAATTAGGTAAAGTAGTTTTCCCATAAGAAGGGTGCCTTCAGCACTATGGTCCAGCATTTATGGACAGTCCCATTATGAAACCTGGAAATATGTAATTACTAAAGACCAAATCCAAAGCCCAGGAGGGCTCATTGCTCTAGAAGAAAAGAAGACCAGAGCAGATGATTTCATTCTGATGCTGCAGAAGCACAACACTCCTGGGCAGGGACAGTTGGGGTGGAAGGAACAGTTCTCAAACAGCTTGCAGTTCCATTGTTCTTTTTTTTCCCACTGACATGACAATCACGTGCTTCCTAATTAGTATCAGAGTCAAGGGGGACTTGTTTCCCATGAAAGGGGAATCCTGACACCTTGCCTGAGTGTTAGACAATGCCTAACTAAACACCTCCTCCCACACCAAAATAACATGTGGGTGCCATCCAGTTTCCAGCACTCTCTGGTAGCTCAGCTCTGCTCTGGTTTCTCCCTTTCCTTCCTGCACGACATGGAGAGACTGGTGTGGGTGGATGGTGGTTTTCATACCAATTCAGGCCCTAAGGGACCACAGCATCATAGCTTATAAACACCAAGGTGAACAGGAGGCAGCAGTTTCCCCCAAGGCATTGGAGCCCGAGACAGGCTCTGGATGCAGTGATTTTTGCTTACTACATTACAATGGAAACATCTTTTAATATCCTTTGGGTCCTATAGTCCTGTAACAGCTTTATCTCTTTAGCAGAATTAAGTGCTCAGTCTTACCAGGCAATCACATACAAATTAAAAAGACCTAATAATCATTATTTTTGACTGACTGGCAAGGGTTAGATGGTTGACTTATTCATTATTAGTCACAGCTTATATAGGTCTTCACTAGAAATACTGGTTACACACATTTACCATATAAATACATTCTTTAGATGGACTCAGGATCTCATACCAACCCCTTTACTCTCACATGTCAAGCACTTGCATTTCTTTGCTGATTCTAGCTGGCTCTATTTGTGAATGAGGTAATACAGATCCAGACTTTTTTACATGTTTTATTTATGCAGACTTGTCATTAGTTGATGTTAAGTGTATTGTCAACACATTTCTTCATAGCTATTCTATTTATAATTTATTTGTATAAAGGATGTTATAGCATCTTATTGCAAGAAGAGCTTCTGGAGTGTTGGGATTGCTGTCACTGAAATCAAGGGATTATTTGGGTTCTCCATGTGAGAATTCCCCTCTCATCAGTGAGCAGATTCTCTTAGAAGACATTTGTGGATTCCTCAAGCTTCACTTTTAATTCTTCCCTTGAAGAGCAGCAATGCAAGGCATGCACAAAATGAAAAACCAAAAAACTTCTGGCAGCTATGAGGAGATTTTTTAGTGAGATTGTAGGGTAATATAAATTTGCATAACTGTATAAAAGCTGAGAGTCCTGCCAGAGGCCTCTAAACATCATGATACAGATACAATGCATTTGTTAATGAGAACAGGGTTTGCACACAGTTTGTGCAACAGCTGATGGACAGTTCCCAAGTCCCAAAACACCAGCCTGTGTGCAAAGCAGAGCCCTGCAGTGCCTCACTTGCACCACTGACGAAAGCTGACCAGCAGATATCAGTTCTGCCATGTCCCCCTGCCATGCCCTGTGCCAGGGCTGGGAATGCAGGAGCTCTGGGCAGGTGCTTACACATCACTGTAACCTTGATGTGCTTCTAGCTCTCTTGCTGCACTAACCTCAGGTCTCTTGAGGTTTTCTGAGGCTGGGAACCCCCTCTTATTTGCAAAAACTTCTAGAGATAAAATGGTCAAACCATAAGCAACAGCTTTGGATCCTAAAAATCCAACCTACTGTGAAGCAGTTTGACATTCACGTGACAGCATCCTGCCTTACTGATGGTCTGAGAGGAAGGTATCGAGACAACGCCGAATTGATCTCTCTTCAGACATGCTAAGTGTACTTCCCTGTGATGGAAGAGAACACATTTTCACTGAAGCTTGAAAGCTCACAAAATTCAGCCCAGACCTACACTTTGTTGTTGTGCACACAACATGGGGAGGATCGTGACAGCAGCAGAGACAAAGGCCCAGGGTCTGCAGGCACACCACTGCTTCAGAGGGAGCAGAGGCAGAGAAATGTAAGAGAACACGTCCAGGACAACAGAGAGCAATGCTGATAACGCTCCTTTTTAAGTTCTTGTCAGATCTGTTGAGCAATAGGTCAGTACTTAAGGTTCCACTCACCCTCGCAGTCCCCGCAGCAGCCAGTGGCCAGCCAGCTCCCTCCAGGCACGGGCAGGAAGGCAGAGCAAGGCTGCGAGGAACAGCCAAATCCACACTGATCCATACTTGTTGATAGTTTCAATAATAGATTACAGACACAAGTAAAGCATGGCAGACTTTCAGGGAAACTGAAGGAGTCTGCACAGCTCCAGTTTTACCCGATTCCCTTTTCTGCAGGTCAGGTTTCTGGATCCAGCCTCACGATGTTTGACAATGCCGTCTCCGTGCTCCTCTGAGCATCTGTCTGCACCCGTCACCGAAGTCATGAAGAGCAAAACTAGCACTTTCTTTTTCAAAGAATCAGGATTAGAAAACTTGCAGACAGATTTTTGTGAGCTAAAGGCACTTGAACTGAAAAAGATAAAAAGGCAGGAGAACGTGTTCATCCCGCTCTGCAAAAATATTCAGGGGTTCGTTGTCAGCGTTACCTGCAAAAGACGATCCTGCTGCCAACAGCAGCCTGTCTGTATGCAAATACTCCTTTGTCCTCCCATCACAACGAAGGAGCCAAACATTTGGAGCCCTTAGCCACGGAAGCAGTCATAGTAGGTACAGTCATAAGTGAAATTATAATTGCAAGCCACAGTACAATAGTCTTAGATGAGGGATCAGTGCTTTTGAAAACGGGCAAGGAGAGGAAATACATCTATCTCCATACACTTTATTCAAGTCTGATTCAAAGTGCAATGTTGGTGATTTAACAGAAATGCAACACATTTTTATAATCCTTATCAAATGTTCACTCACTAGATCAGCATAAAGCACAGCTTATTAAAATGGATAAGAGGGGATTATGTGATTCACATTGTAAAGAAAAAAAAAGCTATTTAAAATACAGAGATTCTTTAATCTGTTGCTCTGAAGGCACTGTGCACAATCCCGATGGAACAGTGTGTGTGCATCCAACTTTTAATCACATGGGTCCTGACAAAGAGAATGGTGAAATGATTCTTTCTAGCACACAGGATAAGCTGTTAACAATATAATCCTGATTGCATGTCAGACTTTGATGATTTTGGTTCGGTTACTGACATAAGTATTTAACTACACTTTGCAAGTTACAACAACAAGGATGAGGCTTCAGAGTCTAAACACTCATTCCAAAGTTTTATGTGTCTGTTTTGTGCATACATAGTGTTTTCTAACAAAACTTTGTGCTGATCTGAGACTTAGCAAGTAAATAAAATATAAAGCTTGTGCTCACAAGACCATTTTAGATTTTTCATCAAAACCATATTCCAAATAAAGACACCTCTGCTGAAAGCAGGATGTTAACCGAGACCTAAACTGAGCTTTCAACAAAATATTTTCAGATCACAATTGATAATATTGACTTGATTTAGTGGAAAGGCATTATAATCTCAAAAAAACTTGTCAGAGGTTAGATTTCTTCAGCTATGCTATCTGTATGTCTTAAAAAATATATTTAGAAAAAAGCTAAAAAAAGGAGGGGGACATATCTCATCTTGGAAGATGCCGAACAGGCTGTATCACCAGGCTTCTCAATGAACTGGGTAGAGATGAAGTCTTGCAATACTCACATTTACATACAGAACTAAAAAGTGCACTCCAAAGAAGTTCATGAGAAATTGTACAAATTCCCACATTAGACTTTTCCAGGCCTTATTCAACAAAAGTTCTCTTTTACTTGATCACAGGTTGACTCGGGCTCTGAACTGCCAGACACTTGTTAAATATCAAAAATTATGAGGTAGAAAAAAGCTCATAAAGTATATTCATTTCTGCAAAAGAAAATCACAGCTTAACCAAAAGTTCTTACCATTTGTAGCTGAGGTGCCTGTGACATCCTAATCATGTATCAATGACAAACATATTTCTCAAGCCTCATCTAATGAGTAAGTGCAGATACTGTTCTGTTGTGGTGAGTTAAAGTGTTGTGTATGAATTGACTGATCCACACTTTAAATGTTTAGTAAACAAGTATATAGTTGAACCTTCTTTATGATATGTCTATGCAGTTAAGTTCAGAAAAGACAAAGTTGAAGGATATCACAACTTATTTCTGACAAAGACCATTACCTGAATTATCAGAGGTCAATGAATCACTACACACAATAACCCCATGCCTGAAGGAGTCCACAGAAGTGTGAATACTTGAATATCTGTAACAGTTTGTGCCCACAGTACACAAACATTTCCATGGGGAATGTGGCTAAATGCAAGATAATGTAGTTTGACCACTGATTGTTTTGTTTGCATCCAGGAACCTTCCTGGCGACTCACCATTAATTATTACATGGCATAACAGATGTGCAGGTCAGAACTTAAATCCAACTATTTGATGCAATTACTGACAGCACCACAGGACACTGTAACACAGGTCAGGCAGAATAAGAAAACTGCAGTTTCAGACTTAAAAAGAAGGCACAGATATAATAACTGTGTAGGTACAAAACCCACACAAGTACAGCATATGTGAGATAGGAGGGTTTGATGATGTACCCATTAGATATTGGCCAGTTTCCCTGGAACTTGGATGATCTGACCACAGGAAAATATGGGCTTCATTTCTGTTTATCTCCATATACTGATTTATTTCAGTGTACAAAAAACACATAGACACACTGGGTGGCATTAGAAGAATCTGATCTATTTTGGCTCTATTTTTGACTGCTAACAATTTCTCTAATCTAATAAATAATCTACATTGATTTATGGGAAAAAAATTAAATGGTTAAGAGAACCAACCAACAAAAAGTAGAATTCAGACCTTGATCAGAAGTGGTCCTGGTTCTTTCGAGACAGGGATAAATTCTGGTCTGACTTTGGAGCAGTCTTGCAAAGAAATTTGTATTTGCCATATTTGATGGGGTGGAGTGGTTTTATTAAAATTACAAGTATGTTCAGAAAGAAGCTGAAGACACCACAGTACAGAAAATATAAGAACATGAAGACATTTATGCATAAAATGAGTTTTGCTACTTGTGCATGCCAGTGCTTTCACATTCTGAAAACAAGCTGGTGCCTTCAGCAGTTATATTTGTACTTAAATACCCTTTAATGACTCGGGATCTGTCTTGTGACTGTGAGCAAATTAGAAGAGAGTGCTTTCAATTTACATCATTCAGACAGGAATTAAAAAATAAATACTGTAATAATGAACCTTAATAAAATTATGCCTTCCTTAAAATGAGGTCATAGCAACACGCTATCATTAGATGGATTCAATTTTGTAATAAACCCAGAAAAACAGAAGAGCTCGGCACAAGAAATTAATCTTTTTTAAGAGCCATTGATAAAATGGTTGATAGAATGTTGATAGATGTGTATGTGCTGTTGGCAGAACAGCCAAAGTAGTGCTCCACACAAGCCCAAGGGCAGAACAGACATGGGCAAGTTAGCAGTGAAACCAACTGCTCCTATGAAATGTCACCTGCCACCACAAGTTTATGCAAACTTATAACAAAACTGGATTAGCAGTTAGAAAGATCCACCAGAAATACCTGGAATGAAGGGGACTGGCAAGGCTGACTCTTTTGACCAGAGAAGGGACATAGAGTGGTCCTAATGTACTTCTGACCTTTCAACAATGGAGGGATGATGTAACATAGGTCCAAACATAGATTCAAATCTTACCCCTAGTCTTTTTAAACACACTGCAACTTGAATTCCCATTTTATCCGTTTTCTTTAGCCCTAAAGGTACAAAGGAAGAGGAAAACACGCTGCCACGACTCAAATCACCACAGATTGGAGAACCAAGCGAAACAGCTACTTTTCATGATCTCTGCAGCAATTAACCACCCATGTTTTTTGAACATATGGGGTTTTTTGTACACTGCTCAGCAGAAGTCAGTAGTTTAATTTTTGCCCTGTTTCTTGCATGAAGAGAGCCAATATGAGGAATGCTGAGCCAGCCAGACCTGTCATCACTTACATCAATTTTACCTTTTAGTTAATCTTCAAAGAGTTAATTCTTCAGGTGAAAGAGTAAACAGTATTTTTTTACTTACATTGATAAAATGAATTATCACAGGGCTATTTTATTCTTAAATATTGATTTTAAAAAGGGAATGCATGAGTTCCTTGATAAACAGACTAGAACATCAATCATGCAATTTACTCTGACATTGAGTGAGATACGAAGACAAAAATGAGAATTCCTGAAGGTGGCAACTTGTTGATTAAGGCAAACAATACACTACAGTCTCTGCACAAAGAAGTGGACTACTTACCTCAAATCAACTGTTTTCATTGTGAGCCAAAAGTGATGGTCAGCGAGCAAAGCAGTGTATGAGGTCATGAGCTGGACTATATTAGTGAACATTAGCTAATATTAACAAAAGGCATTGTAGAAATTTGATGTCCTTGCTATTTTAAGTGAAAAACACCTACTATGCTAAAGTTAAAAAAATTAAAATATTTCAAAAGATGTTTTAATAATGATTTGAGCCAAAGTGAAGATCTGAAACAGAAAGTAACACAAACCTAGAGTTTCCGCAACCCATATTCTTCAGAAGAAAGAGCACACACTCCTTAGACCATGTCCTCTGTAACCTTGCCATAATTTTGATTTTGTGTTTTATTCATTTTGAGAGGTGGTACTAGCCCCATAATTATTGTTGTAATTCATTACTTATGTTGCTATGGATTAAACAGTAACTTATCTGTAGTAATTATGAAATAGGCTGTAACTAACTGAAATATGAATACTGCCAGTTTGTCCCACTGTGTTTCAGATCTGCTACATAATTGTTAATGTTCACAACAGCGCAGTAATTGAATTACAGAACATTAGCCACATGATTATTATGATCATAAACTGCTATCAAAGGAAAGATTGTGAAATAAGATTCCAAACTCTGAAGTTATGAAGTTCATACCGAGCTATATCCATCCCCTCTTAGACCAACTCATTTAGTTACTATCACAGTCATTCCTTCTTTCACCTGTAAAATTTCAACACACACAACCAGTCTCCTCTTCTCAAATAATTTCATAGTGCCAAGATTTGTTTTGATTTTGGTGCAACCCACATAGGTCCTCCAGGTTGCTGAATTCGCAAAGTTTCCAACCCTGCAAAATCTTGATATATTTAATTGAATAAGGCTACCTTCTCTAGAAACAATGATCAGGTATCTGTCTGCTCCAGGTTTTCAAACTAGAGTCTTCCTCACAAATCTGCTTTGATTCACTTGGTGCAATATCAGGTGTCCTCAGCCTGGATGTTCAGTCTAAGACAGACATCCAGTTTCCATCATGAGAAGAGCAAGATATTTCCAGGGAAGAATTCTTCAAAAAGAAAAGTGTTTGAAAACCTGCACTTTTGAAACCTTCCAACCTTTGAAAACCTTCCCATTCTTGGGATATATTTCTGTTGAGGAGCTCTGGTTAAATTCCAATTTTTCTGACCACTCAGGCTATGCAAAATTTTCAGACAGAATTGTTTTTGTCCCACAGTATTGGTGGACCAAGGTCATTATTTTCTCTAGTTTCTTACATGTACTGCAACTCAAATACAAGGTCACCAAGTCCATTTTGACTCTGAGGGCATCAGTGTCACCCCCAATGCTCATTTTATGTCACTGTTTAATTGGGAAGACTATCCCCAAGTTTTACATCTTAAATGTTATATTATTCTAATTAGTCATTTGTTACATATTTCTTTGTAAAGATGGCCTAAATGCCACACATCAGAAGAATATTACTGAGAACATATACAAAATAATTAGTTTTTACAGTGATTTCTCTAGAATACTTATTCTATCAGAAAGACATGAAATCTCTAGGCCTGCCTGGCCAAAGATATATCAGTCTGGAAACAGCAAATATGAACTCTTCACCACTTCTACATCTGGCCCCTCTGGGTTGTTCTTCCACCACTACACAGCTTTCACAAGGCCTTTTAATGTGTGAAGCTGCAGATTATTTGTGGTGAATAAAGCCCTAACGGATTACTCATTGTTAATTAAATAACCTGATTCTGTCCACTGAATCTAATGCATTATAGTATTTAATGTTTGTTTGGTAAACTGCTTTGCTAAATGCTCCTTTGACTTTTATTGGTAATAAACATTAAGCATTTATGGCCTGTGAAAGCAGTTCCACATCTAGCTTATGCTGTTACTATTTACAGTTTGTTAATGAAATACCATTAACTTGCTCCAAACTGCAAGTTGGTTTTGTTCTACTCCTTAACTTTTATTATATAGAATATAGAATAAGTCAATGGAAATCTCATAAGCTATAAGCAACAATGGTACTTGTTACAAAAGAACTTACATTGTCAAACCAAAACATGTTTTCAACTATATAAAGCTCCAACTAGTATTTTTTTCCCTTTTATTCCTGCTTTTGTTATGTGCACACATACATTTATTTGCACCTGCCATTCCCAATCTAATCTCTGCAAAAGGGGGACATAATTTCCATGAGTTCCTTGGAAAATGGCATTTGAGATGTGTCTGTGGACAGCCTGGCATTAAACCTGTACGGTGCATGACAGTGGCCTCACACAACCACAGCTAATTGACCACAGTGGCTAAAATGTGCATTCTTAAAAATAGGAACCTCTTTTAGCCCCCCTCCACAGAAAAATACACGTGTGCTCCCCTTTCTGGGTAGGAGCACAGCACAGCTCCTGAGTGCTCTTGAAATTTAAGAGCTACAGCCTGGGCATGCAAGTGATTTGTGTTGCTACACCAAGCAAGCAATGCATTTTATCTACCAGGGGTATAAAATACAGAGCTCTACCAATTTAGCAGTCTCCTGTCTATCCTGTGCAGAGGCAAACAGCTTCAGTGAGCCCAGCTCTCTGTAAGGAGAAGGCACATGCTGTATTTACGAGGGAAGAAACACAAACATTGTTCTCCTTGAGATAGTTCCTTTGCTTTTTCATTTGTTTTCAAGTAATTTTCTCTGACTTTTAGATTTGCATCACAAACATACTTACTGATTGTATTGTATTATCCTTCCTTTTATCTCCTTGGTCTGTGTCCACAGCAAGGAACATACTGCTTGACACTTATGTTTTCTTTGCAATGCAAACTTGAAAAGTAAAAAAAAAAAAAGAAAAAAAAAAAAAAGTCTTGGTCTTTCTGGTACATTTAATTGCTGTAAAGAAGCCATTATTGTGACAGTGCTGTTTTCTCTACTGAAAATAGTTGAGCGATCCATTATTCTCCTAAGGAGATGTCTAATTTTGATTTTAAAAATCACAAAATAAATGAGATGGCAAGAATTCCAGCTGTTGTGTGCTTACAAACAACACCACATCTATCAAGCAATGAATAATATACTGTTTCAGAAAAGGTGACATTTAAGATAAGCTGAGGGGAGACCTTCTTGCTCTGTACAAGTACCAAAAAGGAGGTCATAGCCAGATAGGGGACAGCTCACTCTCCCAGGTAACAAGCAATAGGACAAGAGGAAAAGGCCTCAAGGTTTAGAATGGATAGTGGGAAACATTTTTTCACCAAAAGGTTGACAAGCCCTGGAACAGGCTGCCTGGGGCAGTGGTGGAGTCACCACCCTTGGAGGGATTTAAAGTGGCACCTGGGGCATGGTTTAGTGGTGGACTTTGCAGTGCTGAGTTAACAGTTACACTTGATTATCTTAAAGGTCTTTTCCAACCTAAACAATTCTATGACTCCATGAGGGCAATACCCAGATAAGAAGGTGCCTGTGGGACACTAAACAGGGTTCAGAAGGATTTCAGTCTCAGACAATCACTTGCTGATGCCAACAAAGACATAGGTGCACCACACTCCAGAGAAACAGAAACCTGCAAAGGTTTGGCCAATCTTTATTCCTCTCCTCTCCTGTGGGGACAAAAACAACCTCCTGCAGCAGAAAGCAGGGACACTAAGGCAGAAGCAGCTGATAACCAGTAAATCAAGAGCACTGCTGAGCAGGGACAGGGTTACACTCATGTCCAGAACAGGTCACAGGAGGCAGCATCAGCTGCATGGGCCGGTTCTCAGCAGTTTAGAAACGGGCTGTTGCAAATAAAACCTCTGCACTGAAAGGCAATGGAGCAGAGCCACCAGGGAGGCACAGACCAGGACTTCAGAGGAAGGTTGTCCTTAGTCTGCCTTTTGGGTGGCTTCACTGGCATTTTAAAGTCTCCACATTTGCATCATTGCCTTTGGGTACTGCTCAAGGGCGAGCTGTACAATCTTCCCCTTGGCTGATTTACTGAGCTGTGATTTTTTTTTTGCTTGAAGTTCTTTTTATTTAATATTGATTATTGCAGAGTGCTGTAAGGTAACAGCATGAAAGTGTTATTAAGTTAGTGGTAGGTTACATTTTATCTTCAAAAAAAAAAAAAAAAGGTGTTTGTGTGTGAAGATTTTAATCATCATCTATAGCTCCATGATGAATAAGCATTAAGTGCAACACTGAGGAATTCTGATTTTTAGACTCAAAACATACAATCATAGTGGAAAAAAAAAAAAAAAGAAAATATAACAATCTCATGCTCTCCTATCCAGCTACCTCGCCAAAATCCAGGCAGGAGTAAGCTAAGAGGTGTCTAAAAGAAGCTAATCTATTCTTAACCTTGCTTCCTAAGTGACAGCAAAATTAAATTGAAGCAATTATGAATCATAGGAGGATCAGGGCTGAGTAACTAATTGGCCTATTTTCTGTACTGTCAGAATCCTCTCAAGCAATTTTCTTCAATTATAACTGCAAATCAGCATGTTATTTCCTCCTCACAAACTACCCATTGCTGAGGGACTAACTAGGTGTCCCAGGATATTTCCTGATCTATTGCTGGAGACCAACTCCCACTGTTAAATAATTACACAAAATTCAGAGTCCCATGTTGAAGGGAAAAAAGGAAAAATCTGTCTTACCTATTAAGAAAAGGAAAACCTTAATTATAGTGAATAAACCTTACTTATAATAGCAGGCTTTCCCAATAATTGAGGATATTCTTTGATCAAAGTTAAAGGACCGCCTTAACAAAATGTACTCAATACTTTCACTTCAGGTATCGATTTCCCTTCAGTAGGAAGGCTATAATATTAAAACTTTGTCAAATGTAGAGTTCATTGGAAAAAAAAAAACAAAAAAACAAAACAAAACCACAACAGAATTTATTTGCTGCTATTGTTCAGGGATATAAAATATATTATTAAACTTGCATACAATGACACCAACTAAGTGAAGTTGTTGGCTTCTTTGGCTGACAACAACGTGATGTACATTCCATCTGTTACTTGTATTTATCAAGGTGTATTATGATGTCTGTTATTAACATTATTTTTTCCCTTGTAATATCATATATGTAATGAAAAGAAACTTATTTATTCTAAAGGATAAATAACACCTCAAAGAGACCCCTTTGTAAAAAGGAAGATGATAGAATAATTTATCCTTTTAAACAATATTATCCAAGTTTTCTCATTTTAGCCAGACTGTATGAAGATATAGACAAACAAAACTGATCTGGAGTAAAATGGAGAAAAAAGTTAAGAAATCGCTGTGCTTATTCATTTCAGAGCAGTGGTACTTCACTGGATGATAAAGTATTTGGGCTTCCCAGGTGACAGATTCACCCTGACCTGGCAGGACTGTGAGGAACCTACACATAACAGCCTTAGGGGGTTTTGTTTGTTTGCTTGTTTTTTAAAGTCTTTCCCACTACTAGCAGCTTGCCTGCCCAGGGGCTGAGCTGGATTTGCTCTCAGAGCAATTCCTTCTGGCTCATTAGTAATGACAGAATCATTTTCCCCAGTGACACCAGTGCTAGTGCCACACAGATCTTTACTCATCTTTCACATACACTTGACATGAGAGAAGAATTGTTACAAGCAATATTCAGGCATCTTTTTTTTGTTGCTTGAGCTGAGAAAGAGTTTTTGGATTCAGCATGAACAGTACAGGCTCACAGTCCATCCTATATTACACCAATAAAATAATGGCTTAATACTGCAAATTCTTTCATCTCAGGTAGTCAAGAATTAAAAAAAAAAAAAAAAAATAATAATCACAAAAACCAATTTTTTTTTTTTTTTTTGGCAAGGGGGAGTGAATTTTCTTAGCAATCTTTTATGCTTCATGAAGAATTTAACTTTTCCCATCACTGCTCTCATTGGTGACTTTTTAAGTAGGTGGCTAGCAATAAACTAAAAGAAAATAGATTATTGGAACATCCTAGAGATACTAGAGTATTTTTATGGTTTCTTAATCTCAAGGACTGCAGCTGACCTGCCACATTTAGAGCAACAATTGCAGTCAACGCAATAAGGTCCCTCATTGCTGTCTGGGAATAGCTAAATAACCAGCAGCATCTTCAGAAAAGCCTTATGAATTTTGCTGAAAGAATTGACACACAGCACCTTTTCTAAAGTGTGGGCTGACATCCTGTTTTAATTTGGCCTATTGAGATTCTGGAAGTTTGCACAGTATTAGAATAGTACTACTGTATTAGTAATACAGAAACTGCCCTCTGCAGACCAGCTGGAATTGTGACCCAAAATTTTCAAATAACTTCCAAAAATTATAGAAATATCCACTGAGTTTCTCAGTTCTGCATTGCAGCTCCCTAATACAGCCCCTACAGCTGAAGGAGGATAGTTTCACTAAAGGTATTGAGATGTTCATGTTTAAATAACTAACTTCAGATGGCCTTCATTCAGTAATTTCTCGAAAGAACAAGCTGCAGGATGTTCATAACCTGTGTTCAAAATAAACACTTTTTACCCTGTCCAGTTAAGAAACAAATACATTCACCTGAAGTCAAAAGGGAAAGCAACATTTGAAGATGATGCAAGAGGTGCTTAAAACACATATTATCTGTATTTTTGGTGTCCTTCAATTTCTTTGTGTTCTGGGGATGAGCCATTGCAGCTCCAAAGCAGTAGCTTTTATTCAGCTGTGAACCAGAGGGCATGGCATCTCCTATTCTCTTTTGCCTGCAGGGAATTTCAGATATGCATAAAAAGAGAAAAAAAGCACAACACTATTGACTTCAGCGATGTTTCGCTGGTAGAACAGAGCACTTGGCTTAAAGCAAGTGAATATGAAATCTATCAAGAGAACCCCAAGGAGAGCCCAGGATTTACAGCTCTCTAACAAAGACGAACTGACAGAAGGTTAAATGATGTCATTTCTAAAGCACTGTCTGGTGGGGCAACTGCAGCACTGGAAAGGAGGCAGCTTGAATCCACACACTATAGATGCTAAAAATGGTAGGTCTGATGAGGATTTTAGACCTAAATCTGTTTAAAATTGCTTCCAAAAGAGGAAGAACACACAGAGGGCACTAGTACCGTGCCTGGACACCATCCCCAGGCTCACATACTCTGCCAAGAACCAAGGCCCTCGATGGATGCACTGTTTGGTGTGTCCTAATAACCCCCTACTACTCTGCTTGATCTATGTTTTGCCCACCTTCACAGAAACTGTCAAAAGTTGGGAAACACCTCCAAGGAGCCAACATTCAGGGAGGACCTGGCAGTAACTAAATTTTGAAAAATGCAACAGAAGTAGCATTAAAGTTTACATGGACAGAGTGCAGGGTTAGATTAGATATTGGGAAGAAATTCTTCCCTGTGAGGGTGGTCAGGCACTGGCACAAGTTGCCCAGAGGAGCTGTGGCTGCCCCATTCCTGGAAGTGTTCAAGGCCAGGTTGGATGGGCCCTTGAGCAGTCTAATCTATTTGAAGGTGTCACTGCCCATCATACAGGGAGTTGGAACTGGATGGTCTTTAAGGTCCCTGCTAATCTAAACCATTCTGTGACTCTACAGTTTGCTAGAGGAGGCAGATCAACTGTAAATTAGCAATTCAGTGTGTAAGATGCCAATCAGGATACATGCTGCTGGGATGTTGATCTGTCTGGTAGAAGTCAGAAATCAGAGCTAGCTTTGAATGGTATTTAAGTTCTCTCAAACTGTGTTACTGTACCATACCTATTCATGTTGTTTGTTTATCCTTACATTTATTAAATGTATTATCAATTGCCACAACTACTTTCATAAGGTCCAGTACTACAGTCCCCATTAGGTCTTGGATGCCAACTGAAGCAAAATTGATTCCAGCTGGTTACTCCACAAAAAGAATCTGGAGACAGTCCTTGGAGCCCCTCTGCTACTGCCACACACACAGTGCACAAGAGGGAGCACACGACAATCACATGAAGCAAGATGATAATGCATCTCCAACCTGTGTTCCTCACATCCTCCTCTATGGCTGGTTCTACATACGAAGTCTCTGCGAATAAATTCTTCCTGCAATCTAGCCAGTTCAGGCTCTGGTCTTATATGCTGAAGCTTTCTGGTTTAATTCACACCCATCAAATCAGCTGTAGTACTTGAAATATTTTTTCCCTGGCAATTGTTAAAGAAGCTCTGGAGCAGAATTCCCATGAGGCAGAATGCCTGGTAATTCTTCCTCCTCAGCACTGTGTGTTCTATATTCCTATCTCCCACCAAAACGTCAGTGCTATGCTGAGTAAAGCAAACTAACAAACTGCAGCTCAAGCCTTTTATCCTGCAAACCATTTCAGTCACATTAAAACTCCATCACAAACAGTCATACTGATCCATTAGAAGCTGCTGCGGCACCTGAGGTTAGAAAACCCCCACCACATGCATGGGTCACCTCCTCTGGTGGGAAAAGCATCCTTCTCACCAAAACATATGACCACATTAACATATTATCATAAAGCCCTTTAAAAAGAAAAATGTATGATATTGTCATCTTCGTTTCCCACTGTGTTATATGTATATGAATGCACTGACTCATGTACCACAAGATTCTCTATTGAGATCTCCACCAGCTAAAAAGCCCTACAGACTTTCAAGGCACATACCAGAATAATAAAGTCTTACTTTGCTCTTTTCTTTCTTTAGTGACACCTATTGGATTTTACATCCACTAAAGGGTAATAGAACAAATGCTAGATGACCAACCACCTCCCTTCCAGAAGAGAAGTTTCCAGCAGCTTAAGTGAACAGAAAAAGTCAAAACACTAACACATTTTTCTCAGAGGATCTAGAACTTATACCAGTGCATTGGGGAAAAAAAAAATTGAAGACGTTATTTAGCATTTTCTCTGCTTGAAACGAACCAAAGCCTTCTGGCCCTGAGCATACCAGTAGCCCTTGACCACCGTGAGCAGGTTTACATGACACCAGTCCTCCCCTGGGCTGTGCAGAGAGCAGGGCTCTTGCTCTACTCACCTCTGTCCTTTGCTGTTCTTGACTTGTTGACTGACCTTGAACCCAGCTTGTTACCCCTTGTTTCTCTAATGTTCTCTGGGCTCTCAATACCACCTGCCACCATTCCAGCCCTGCTCCGCTCACCTGGCTGGGTGCTGTGGGACAACACTCTTGTTGTTGAGGTCAGTGCCCGTGCATGCTTGCCTTTGATTCCTGACTGCCTTGGTGGGGCAGCCCCACTCGTGCTGCTCCCTTTCAAAAGGACTCCAAATATCCCTCCCTAAAAATGTTCTTTTATATATAGTGTCATGTCAAGTATATACTCCCCCCCGTGCATAACGACAGCTATAAACAACAGTGATTCAATAAAATAAAAAAATCTATAAATGGCATCACCCTGCATTAAACTTTTGACTCGAGGTGAACATGGAGTAGACTTGACATTCACAGCTATTCAGGTCAGACATTTAACACTGCGTGGTCCAGGTCCATCTCTCCCTAAGGAAAGGCTGTTCTCTCTTAATGAATGCATACACTCGCCTTACATTTTCCCAAAGCCAAAAGAGGTTCAGATGGAGTTTGGCTGATATCCAAGCTCAAGCTGCACAGAAACACGAGGTGACTGTGAACACACTAATCAAAAATGTAGAGTAAGGAAAGGAACAGAGTATTATCTCCTAAGAGAATAGTTTAATTCCAGGGTTTTTTTACCCTTATTTTATATGATTGTTGTGTCACAGTTACTAATTATGTTATGTCTAATCATGTTTAATATGACAGAAAAAATAATTTGATTAAGCATAAGCAAAACCTTTGACTTTTTTTGTGGACCCAAATAATAATGGCAGAATGCTTACAAAAATTATACACTTCCTCAAATAACCCTTTTGGGTTCGGGAATAAAAATAAGTGAGTAGATTTCAAAATTAAGACCCAAATTTCACAATAAGCAAGCCAAACTAAAGAAAATGAGACAAAAATACAACTCCTCACAGCAAGCCAAGAAAAAAAGTAAAAAGGAAAAAACAGAAAACTTTTCCTCTGAGGGGGATTAAGGATTATGTTCAGAGGTTTACAGATGACTTCTGAAAAAGAAACAAGATGCCTAAGTGACATGTGGTCAGTTTATTTAAAAACAAAACCCCAAAACAAACAAACAAAAAAACTAGCACCCAATTTTACACCAGTAACTAAGAAGGTAAATCAATTTTATTTGAGGATACTTCAGATTATACATAGGTTGCTTTTTCTAGCCAGACCACTATCTTATTCAGCACATTTATTATGCACATGATTGGTAACCCCAAAAAGCTACAAAGTGAATAGAACTTCAATACTGCAAAAGACCTGGATAGCAGATGGGCTCATTAAACTACTTCAGGTCAACTTTCGCATCTGTCTGAGTTCAAGATGGTCTTTGCACATGTCCTGGAGATTTCTGCTGGGCTGAGTCTCTGCTGCTCCTAAATCTGTTGCAATGACACAATGCACACAGATGTTTTAAAACAGAAGAAAGAATATTGGGCATTAGAGGCTTGTCAGAAGCAAAATCCAAACCTTCCAGGTGCCACCTAGTCAAAGAACTTAAGTTTTCTATTTGGATCCCACCACCTGTTAATCTCCATGACAGACTGCACAGAGTCTCGTTTTATCTTCCATATTCCAATGCATTCTTTGATTTTATTAGATGCCCTCATTGATTTCACTTAATGATTTATATATTACCTATACCCTTAGTGATTAGGCATTTTTCTACTGAAGATAAGACAAATTACAAAGGCAACCCACAATATCAACCACAGCAGTCTCCAAGGAGACATTAGTTGCCAAGCTGTGTAAAGAGAGTAACCAAAGAGAAATAATACATATAGCACTGAAACCAATTAGGGTGCTTCACATTACAGATTGAAACCCAAGGACCTTGGCAATTGATAGGAGTGAACTTCAAAACCAGTAAAGTTGTTGAATTATTTTAATAACAGATTGGCAACTTGTGTAAAACTGTTTGTTGTAACAGTAGAGTTCTATGGAGTTCTCAAGCTGCAAAATTCCAGATGGGAGCAAAGGGCAGATACAACAGCATGGATGTAAGGGGCTCAGCCTACAGAAGACTCTGCCAGCTCTTCACGCTGCTGTGAAGACCTGAGGCTCTAAACTGCCCTCTAAAGCAAGATGGAATTAGCAAAATAGTTTTTTTCCCAGGAGAAGAATAAGTGCTCTAGGAAATAGGGTAAAATGGCATTTCTGCATCAGAAAAGATGCTCTACTCCAGTGAATGATCCAAAAGAAGAGAAAAATAAAATAAAAAAAAAATAAAGGTTTATCTTGGTTAAGTGATAGTTCAGCATGAGTAATCCAAAAGCAGAGAAAATGAAGGATTCGTCTCAGATCGTTTGCAGTTCAGCATGAATCTTATTATACATGACATTAGAGGAATTAGCATTGTACTTTTTCACTATTCCTGGCTAAACAGGTGTTCTTTAGCTCCCATCTGGACAATGTCTGTACTTGTATTTGCTTCCAGAAATCAACACTGTTTCTTAAGCAGAAATATTTAGTTATTATTACCTCAAAAGGAAAAGTATAAAATAAGTATTTTATGTACAGTATGAGGTAAGCTGGGGAAATCACCTAACATTTCTGTTAAAGTGGAGTAAAGATGGTGAAAGAGACAAAATTCCAATGCAGAACGTTGTCAACATGCCAAGAATTAATGAGCCAGAGGCAACAGACCCACTGGCATCCAGAGGGGAAAAGATACCCATGTTTTCCTGAGAACAGGTGCAGTCAGCACCTCATGCTCTGCTCTCCTCCAGCAGAAAGGGAACAGTATTACTCAGGGGGAATAAGTTTGAAAGCTCCAGCCCTGTTTGGGCAGGAGGGTGACACGGGCCTGACCTGACCCTGCCCTGGTGTGAGCCCACAGTGCAATCCCTCCACTGCCACAGCCCGGAGACCACTGGCTGGTGCCCACCTCTGGCACAGCCCCCTCCTGGAAACCACCAGCGGTGCCTGATGGCAGCAACACTGCAAAGCACAACTGATTTAAGGGAACACCTGAAATGCAATGGTCTTTCATTACAACCTGCCACCCTTTTTATGTCTTTCTTATGTGAGAACATATTGGAAAAAACCACCACTATAATCACAAATAAAGCCACAAATATGAAAACAAATAAAAGGTAAAGCACTGCATGCTGTTATTCTGGAACGTCATACAAATTCAAACTATAAACTACAAGGGGAGGTGAGAGGGGAGGGAACAAGCCTGCAACAGCCCTCCTCTGTGTACTGCTGTCCCCATTAGTATCAGCAGCTATTCCTCTAAATTGCGGCTTGGGGGGATAATTAAACTATTGTTGCTCCCATTTTCCCTGCAGAGCAGCCCTGTCACAGCAGTGCCGGCTTCTCCTACAGTAGCACAGCAGCAGCCCCTTGGGAGACCTGCATAATGCTGCAGCCCTGGCACGTGGCAGGGATCGCTCAAACATTTTCTGAAGTCAGTAGCATCTCCTGCCTTCTTCTATTACAGTTTTCAAACATCAAAGCTGCCCTTATTTCAGCTATTTACTCAGGAACCGTTGAGGTTTCAGCGAAACTACAAAGATTAATTAAGTGATAGCAAGTCTGAACATGGGAGATGAATGATTAAAAGTTCTCAAGGTAAGAGTAGGTACTATCCTTTCAGAAAATGGTACCTACTTATATTGATGAATTCCTTGTTCAGTGGTCTATAATGTCACTTGAAGATGAGAGGCAGGAGTGCTGTAAAGAAAAATTCTGTAAAAACTACTCTACTGACATTGTAACACCACTTAAGTACAAAGTCAGATATTGCAGCATCACTCAAATGCTGGCAGACTGATAATGTTTTTAAGTTATTGAAGTGAAAGGCTTCTGATTTATTTGTCTTGCCGTAAGAATTATCAGAGCAGTTTAGAAGAAAATATAAGTGTAGCAGTTTAAATTATTATGTTCAAGTAATTTTTCTACTTTTTCATTTGCAAGCTGATCTGCCCTTCTAAAAACTGCAGGACTGTTAGAGATGTGCTTCTGCCCAGGAAATTCTAAACATGTGGATAGAAAGGGAGGGGAGTACAGGCACAAACAGCACGAGCTTTCCCATCCACTGCCCAGTTCTGCATCAGCAGGCTGAAATGGGAGGCAGCAGAGTACCAGTGTATCCACAAGGCTGTATTTGCTCTGTACTGAGCTCAGGGAGTTGATCCTGAGGGACACACGGTTGAGGTAAGGGCTGCCTGGTAAAGAAACTACACAGGAACAAAAAAAATTATTTTGAAATGGAGTGGTGGCCAGGCAAGCTGAACAGAGAGAACATGCTCAGTTCCCTATTAGTAACGGTTTCTGATGCTACTTTTGAATTCCTTAATTTATTAAAAGTGATATAAAAATGAAGTATTTGCAGTTTATCTAGTCTTTAATCCAAGGAGAGTTAATAAGACCATACTGGAGCCACATATACATATTCACTAGAGTCTTCTGAAGAGGGGCAAAAGTAAACAACTACTTTCAATTTCAGGAATTCCTCTTTTTAAATTACTTGCTCCACTCTTTATCATAGGGCAATCACAGGTCAAACATACCCAATAAAACACAAACAACCCTCTGCTGTGCAGTATAATGAACCTCAGCCAGGAACCAGTCATCGATGAAGCAATCAATAGCACACATGTCTGAAGAAAGCAAGGAGATTGTAATATTATCGGTATGCCTGACACTTACCAGTGATAACATTAATCCCTAGAAGAAATCTCTGTCACTTCTCAATATTACCTTTTACCCAGAAACACTCAAAGAATTAATTATAAAGTTGATTTTGAATAGTGCTTTAAACTGGAAATTACTCTAGAGCTTAAATTAAGCAGTAGATTGAAACGACTAATGGTTATTAACCCATGATTAAGTCAAAGAGCTGCAACTACGGACTATAAAAAGGTTTGTGCTTCTTATCACCCTGTCCCAAGACAGGTGACTGATTCTAAGATGCTGAGTGTGTGCTAATTCCTTGCAGCATCCTGATCAGTTGGGGAGTGACATTCATAGTCTCTCAAAATAACATCTGAGGTTATTTAAATTAGGAGTTTCCAGCTGTTTCCAGAGACAGGATACTCTTCAAGACAATTCAAGCACTCACTCACTCATCGGCCACTTTGCTGCTCATACAGCACAAAGCAACCTCTCGTTTATTCCCACCATGGTGCACACCAGCAAAGAGGGGAGAGAAAGTGAGTAAAAAAAAGGCTGCAGCAGCAAGAATGAACTTCTCCAGTGAGCTGTCTTGGACCAAACATTTCATTTGCCTTTCATTAGTCCTGTCTATTTGGAGACGCTGTGGAGTAAAAATCTGCCTACACAAGGAAAGGACGACCAGAGCAATACTTTATACCACACACCTTCCTGTGCAGTGCAACCTCAGGCACACAACTCAAGAAAAGCTGCTTGAAATTCATGCCTCCCAGAATCCTATCTATTGAATGTCTCTCGCCTTGCAGGAAGCTGGAACAATAGGTGAATCAAAGGCAGCAGAGAAATCAGAAAAATCACACTGTCGGGGGCAGAGAATAGGAGCAGAGAGGCGAGTACCAGAAATAGCCTAAAAATTGATATTATTTCTGTAAAAAGAAAAATGTGAAGGTTTTGCTGGGGTGAGAAAGAGAAGGGGTGGAGAAAGAAATCCCAGACCAGAACGCTTTGTTGCTCTGAAACATCGCTAAGGAATTTCAACTCTGAAGACATGCTCTAGCAGCCAAACTGAGTTGTATTACTAAAACATACTGGATGTTATATTCAAAATAAACTACTGATTTGTCACAAAACTATAAATCACAATGTATTTACCAAAAAAATTGTCAAATATCTTGATTTTTTTTTTTTTTGGCAAAGAACATCCATATATTCAAGGAGCCCTGCCATCCTATGATGCCCTTAGCAAAAGAATTTTCCAGTGACTGTAGCTGCAGAGGGAACTTGCTTTACAATGGAATGTTCAGGTCCCACAGAGCTGTGAGGTTGCCTTGCTCCCTCAAATCCTGTACAAACTGTTACCAGAATGCAGAGAGGGAAAATGAGCAGGTTATGGTTATTTTTTGTTACTCAAATTCTACACAGAAAGCTTAGCAACAAACTGCCTCTATAACTCGGGTACAATCTGTGATGGTGATCTCTACTGTATTAAAAGAAAGGCTAATAGCATTAGATATGGTCAAGTCAAGAACTGAAGTTCTAAGAAATATCGGAGGTTGACATTTTTACCTTAGCCTATCCCTCTTGGGACATATGACAATATACTATGATTTAAGAACACTCAGTTTATCATTTCTTGTTCTAGAAAGGCTATTTGCCTAGTCAGATCAGGAAACAATGTGGGATCAGCAAAAGCTACCCACCAAACTAACTAGCACTGTGTGAGCTGAGGTGGATTTTCTTGGGGTTTTTGGTTTGTTGGGTTTTTCTGTTTGTTTGGTTTTTCTTTAAGAAAACTACCAAACAAATATCATGTGGACTGAGGGTTTTTTTTCAGAAACCAAATCCAGACAGGTTTCTGCAAGAGCATAAAGGGACACTTTTGATAGAAGTGACATTTAGCTGCCAGATTCTAATCTCTCTTCTGAAGTTCACAGGAAACCATTTCACAGAGATGTACTTATGACTGGACCAAGTTGTAGTATAACCTGGATTCATTCCTAGTGATGATCAAAATATTTTAATTAAATACTCCTAAAATGGAATATGCAAGTACAGCATATATCCAGCCAAGAGAATGTCAAACAGAATGATTTATATCCATCAAAACTATCAGGGACTGAAAACAGGACCTTTAAGTGAAAGACACAACCTCCCACAACCACTGGCACACCACCCATATTATATCGTCTGTTTCCCCTCTCATCTTTACCAGCTATAAACCTTTCCTTTACAAACTAGGAAGGCTGATGAGTCTTGATTTTCTCCTAGGAGTCACCTTGATGCACGAACACCATCCCAGTGTCGTGTGGGGAGAGCTGTGTGTGCATGTTTGAGGCCAATCAGTGCACGCAAGCGCTGATGGCTCCGAGCACGCTGGCAGGGCAGCCTGGCAGAACCCCACTGAGGCTCCCGGTATTCCCTGTTCCACACACAGTGCCCAAGGGCTGCACACACCTACAGCAGGCACAGCCACAATAAGGATGTTTAAAACACCAGATGTTACTCAATCAAAGCATTTGTATTAAGGAGCCTAATTAGCAATTTATATCACACCGATGACATTTTTAATGCTTTAACCTAACTAGTTGGAATACGAGTAGGAACTGCTACACAGAGCTGTATGCCCTATATGAGTAAAAATTGTAACATCTAAATGAACAAATACCAAAAGAGGAGATGGATGCTGCCACCAGATGAGCCTGCTACTCATGTATCTGATAACAGCCTTGCTGGGAGAAACACACTGTTAACAGACAACATAAAGCAGGAGAGCTGTGCTTGCAATTATAGGGTGAAGGCTGTAACACCACAGCATTTACACTTCATATAAATCAGCTCCTCAGATGGCCCTTGCTTGTAAAAGTGTCAGTCAGTCAAACCACTCTCCTCAAACTACCAGAGTTTTTCAGAATCATTTCCATGTAAAACCTGGACACTCCTGTTACCACCCAAAGAGCCTTTCAGTCAAACAGAAGCGAAAGGCACGTGGAAAGTTTGCTTTCTAAACCCACAGAAGCAAACCACACGTTTGTGTTTTGCTGTATTTGTGCACTGTTTCATATTCACTGAACAGGAAACATTTGGAAAAGCAATTACATAAAACTACAGGCCAAAATATTTTGTTACATTTACAAACAAGACTATATTTCTAAAAATGTGTATCTGTTTGGGGTTAACAGGAGTCTCCAAGCTATTTTCCCTCATTTAGTTGAAGCATTATTACACAAAGATCCTTAAAGTAAACCTCTAAAGCAGACAGTATTCACCAAGTTTGATTGTGCTATGTGGAGTTTACTCCTTTCTCCCAAGTTTCAGACAAACCCTATTTCTCTGCTCAGTTTTATCACAGTGTCCTGATAATTTGACTTATATATTAATATCCATTCAGTTCTCTAGTCTCCAGAGTACTTGACAGTAATAGTGAATCCTATCCTGAGGACAGTGAAGCTTTGGGGTTCCCTCCTGGGGTGGCTCTGGGAGAACTGAGCTGAGCGACACCACCTCCTGTAGCCCAGAGAGCTGAATTAATTTGTCCATGTCAAAGGGAGTTCATTAGATGAGCTCTGCTGAATCATGATGGGGAAATCTAAGAGGTTATTGCCCCTGTCTGTTTGCCTGACTCCACCCTATAAATGATGGCAGTTTGAGTTAATACACCCTTGTAGGAGCTGGTCCACATTCCCTTCTGCTAAGCCTGGCAAGTTGGTGGTAGCTGCAGGACAGGGAGGGAGCAGAGGGCTATGATCTCCCTGCTCACTCTCAGGTTAACCAGGAGACTTCGTGTGCCACAAGCTTCTGCACTACCAGAAATTATCCTTATCCTGGCTCCTGACACCCTGCTCAGCTCACCCCATCTCTCAAACACAGACAACTCAGAGTATTTACACTCTATTTTCTATTACATAGAATGGTATTCTAGCAAGCCACTTGGTGCATTATTATGTATATGGAGACTGGAATACAGTACACAAAGAAACTGAAGCAACTGAGGAGAAATCTTTACACTCCTTGAAATAGTGTGAGTGTTTTCAAGGTAGTAAGAAGGGTAAAATACAGGCTGCAGGAAAGGTCCCAGCCTTGCACAGGATACATACCCATTCATAAATATGGATAGCAGGAAAAAAAAAAAGAGAATCAACAAAACAACATAAATGTGGTTTGGCAGATATGCAAAAACAAAGCAGAAATTTCATAGTATTCTCCATACTTAGTTTTAATCCCAAAATAAGCAAATGCAATATTAAACAGAGAGCTTTGGGAACAGAAGAGGCAAAGGTGTCACAGTCTGGTAACAAGGGTAAAAAGCAGCATCTCTGCTTCCCGTTATGATAGCCTCATTAATACTGTATACAATTTATAATCAAACATAACTTAAACAACTTTTATGCTATTTTTAAATAAAAGGGCTCTTTCCCACCCAAAGTGAGATATTTCAAGAGAGAAATATACCACAGATACACATCTCAAAAGAAAAGTCAAGTCAGCTTATACGAATAGAGGGACGAACCCATCCCTGGGCAATGCTCTCAGTATTAGATGAAACAATAGAGCCATTCTAGCAGCCCTACTCATTCTTTCCTCAACTTTAAAATTCCCACTTTATAGGGGAAGCAAAACCCTTCACAAACCCACTCACCAAGTGAGCTGTGACCAGGTTTGGAGGGACTCCCACCACGTAACTGGCCAGTCCAACATACAGCTCCCTGTCCTTCTTGGCTGTGCCCACAGCACCCACAGAGCACGATGCCTGGCACCTCCTCAGGTGCATCATCCCTGCAGCTGGGGCAGCTTCTTGCCTTGATTATTAACAACAAGAGAAATCACCATCTCCTCTGCTGAGGAGATTTAAAGCACGGCAACCTGTTGCCTGTTGCTTTGGAGTCAGCAACTTCTGCCCCTGCCTGCCTCAGAAGAGATGCTGCCAGGTGCTTTTCTAAAGCACTGAGCAGGAAAACATGGACTAAACCACATACACAGAGCACCATCCTTCAGTTTTACTCTGGCTATCACTTTTTGCTCACTCATTCTTCATACCTGCAGTTGATGCTTCCCAAAGCCACTCACCATGAAACACTCTGTACGTGGCCAAGAACTTGTCTCCATAAGCTTATCCTTAATAAAAGCCAAACTTCAGCAATACACACACCTTAGACCTGCCAGCCCACCTGCACCAAAGGAACCACTTTTACAGACTCCTCCCCTACCCCACCACTTCAGGCACATCACTGGTATTTATGAGTAGCACATGATCCTCATTACCCACCTGCACTGCCTCCCACCCTCTTCGGGGCTAACCACCACAATTCCAGTTCAGTAAATTCACAATTGGGGAAAGAGGAGCCTAATTATTCCTACTGGCTTTTGTTTTCTTTATTCATAAAGAAAGAAAGCCTAAAATTATGCTTTACCCAGAGAAAAACCTCCCAACATTTTTACAGAGGGAGCAAGTGATAAAGAAGGGCTTTAACTTAAGGCAATAAAGGGAACTCCAACAAAGTATCCTAACTTTCAGGAATGGAGACCTTGAAAGCTCATTAAAGGTGTAGCAGGATGAAATGCCTACCAAAATAAACAGAAATCTTTCCATTTGCTAGAGCAGTCTTGAATGAGGCCTCTGGAAATTAGGCTCTCACACGCACAACAGACCATCATGGGCATTGTCTTCCACCAAGTACTCTGAGTAATCTCATTAATTCTGCTTTCATAACAAGTTGGCAGGGAAGGTGCTGATACTATTTGCTGACTGTTTTTTTTGCTAAAATCAATCCTTAACACTGACCACAATAAAAGAGTTCAGCTTTTTTATAAAATTCATACTTAAAATAGCCATGAATCTTCCTAATGTGTCATTTGACATTTGTTATTACTTGGCTGTGGACTGGCTTTGAATATTTTATGAAATATTTATGGCAGAAGGGGATATGGGATTCATAAGAGCAAGACATATACAATATGCGGAAGATTAGCGACAATTACCACAAGGGTAAAATTAGTATAATCAGCCATCACTTTCTTATGAAAAAATACAGACTTAATTGGTGGCAGGTGGATATTTCTTCCATTTTAAAAACACACTTTTTGGCGACTAATTTACATATTTTTCTTCATTTTTGTAAGATTAAATAAAATTCTGTTTAAATGTGAACTCTGGCTAATTAACTCATGGTAAACAGAGAAATGTAACGTTCTCTTTAAAGAAATATTTTGCAAATTCCCTTTTCAACCCTAATAATTTGTCAAAAGAAGAGAATAATAATTATGTGCATCGTATCTAGCTAATGTGCAAACAGATTGTAAGCAGGTGAAAGTGGAATTCATGGGGAAGAAAATTTTTTTTTTTTTTGTGGTTTTTTGGAAAGTGGACTGAATTCAAATCTTAAATTGAAAATTATTGCAAAAGTTCCATGATTTAAAAAGCAGCATTTATGCCTTGGTCTCTTGTAATCCCCTTATTTCAGGGAAGGAAACACTGAGTTAGGGGAGATCAGCTGCTGGCACAGTCAGTGTCTCCAAAGCGAGCTGTATTTGGGACTTCCCCAGGTACATTCTGTGTTGGCTGCTGACATGTAAAATCACATCCTTTCCCAGTCCAGTACCATAAAATACCCTGTGCTCTGACTATGTATTGACCAAGTCCAGCAGCTTGAACTCTGTGATCCAAACCCTGGCAACTTCCATTTAATATGGAAGAAATGCTTAGGCAGTCATTTGGTGAAAAAGATTTTTCAGACTGGGTGGAAATTCAGCCGCTTTTATTTGTGCAAGGCTTGAGACAACGTGAACACTTTGAAGAGATTTTGCTTTGAGATTTATATCCACTGCTAGTGCAGAGGCAGTGGAAATAAGTCAAAATCTGCTCCTGTGTACATTGCTGCACCCTCCGCTGGAGTCATATATTTAACACAAAGCTGGAGTTTGCCTTGCATAGCAAATCTGTAGTTACTGCTCATGCAACAGGACTTGCAAGGGATAGTGGGGGTGAAGGGCCACTAAACACGGGATTCCAATCAGGGCTGGAAGCCTGTGCTTTCAGAGAAGTTTGGATGGGACTCCCTGAAATTACTTAGTTTTTCAGCTTGTGCCCCTTTTAAGTGGAAGCAACACAGTGACAAGAAAATTAGTATATAATTGCCTTACCATAATTCCTGTATCACCTAATTAATAAATGAAAACATGCTGCAAGTTTGACCTGGGATTAGTACTCCTATGGAGGTTTACACTGTTATTTTCTTTGCTATACACTTTTCCCTGCTGGAAGATTAGCATCTTTAGGGTCATATTTATTTATGTGTATCAAATATTTATTTCCTTTTTTAACAATGAGATTCAAAGCCATTTAATACCAATTTTTCTGTTGCCCACCAAAACAGTGTTTCTCATGCAAATGCTTTCACTGTCGTGATTTTGTTCTCTTGAAATCTCTGGGGGTTAGGTGCTTTGAAACCTCATGGGATTTTGGCATATAGACAGCAATGTATTCTGCATAATAACACCCCACCTTAATGCATTTTGTTGTTTTTATCTAGGAGCAGACCTAAACAGCTACCTCTCAGAAAAAAAGAAAAAAAAAAAAAAGAAAAAAATATAGATATTTAAGCAGATAACACAATTCCTTTGGAGGCTCCGAGTTCTTCTCCAAATGAATACACACAATTTCCATTAGCATTTAAAGGAACGTGAAAAAACGAGAGATCTCTGTTTCATTGGCTGTTGTGTATATCCTGGCTGTGGAAATGTTAATGTTTTTATGTATTATCTCCATCTGCTTTAATCCTGTGAAATTTGGGTGTGCTATTTATAAATATGAATAAGTTTTGAGTTAGTATATGTTTTGCCTGTTCTGTAGGCACTATTCAGATTCTTGCAGAAAGCACATCTGTTGTTGCTTTCATTAGAAAAGGGTCCTTTTTACGTACTTTTGAATTATAATATCGATTTTTTCACCAGCACTGCTGTTTGGTATAGTGCATTGTTAAACCACTCAACAAGTTTAAACCCTTGAAAATGGGGTTTGTAATGGAAGTGCTGGCACACCCTTAGCCACATTGTCATGAGCTCTGATGTTGTGCTAAATGGATTGAGTCACACCCCCCACCTCAGAAGTGAAGTCCCAAACACCTTGAAATATTATTTCAGCAACACAGTTACGTGGTGATACACTGCTTGGATTCAAACTAAATTCTATGAAATTCAAAGAAGCTGTGGGAATGGATAACCGCAGCTGAGGTGCTGGAAATGTCTCACAAATCAATCATCCCAGGTGTGAACAGAATTTCCAGGTTGGTTTCCTACATATTTTATTTTCGTGGGTTTCTTTGAAGTCGAAATCTCTTTTTATTTGTAACATCCTTGCCCTTGACTCTTTCTTCATTTCTAAATATTCATTCATTCCCCATAATCCCTTTATTCCGTTCTATTTTCCAGCCATACCTCCCTTGATACCCTTTTTCAAAGGCGAATTGTGCTGAGGCCCATCTGGATGCACGTTAGGCTTTTAGTTTTGTCTCCCCTTACCTCCCAGTAGTTGAGTAGCTGGAGCCTCTCTGGATCTTGCTTAAGCAGCACTTAGGACAGAAATAACCTGATGGAAGTAGAAGTTACAGTGGGCTTTAAGTTGCTCTGGGGCCATGCCCACACCTGTCCTGCAGAACCCCAATATTCAGACTTCCTATTAAGGTGTTCACCTGAGCATGTACAGCAAAACAGCTGGTTGCTGCAGTGTCACAAATAAACTCAACCTAAAATAACATTTTGTGCCTATTCCTTCAGAAAAAAAAAACCAAAACAACACATTGCTGAAGACCTCATGGTCAGTGTAATATCCTAATATTTCTAGTGTAATTATATTCTCTTTAATAAGCACTATACCAGGATGCCTTTCTGTGGAAGATGTATAGACAACATCATACACAATTGCTGAGGGCTTTTCTGAAGCACAAAAAAAATGCATTCTGTGAAGGCTCAGAGGCATTCTGGCTTCACTGATATTCAAATATTGGAACAAATAAAAGTGGCTTTTTGGATTATATCCAATTGAAATACCATATCAGCTTTGTGGTTTCCTTTTGGATGATTAAATATTGTACCAAAATAATTTTAACGCTGTTATTTAGGGGAAAACATGATGAGAAAATACAGAGAAAATATATGTATCAGTAGGCTATGCAGCAAACTGCAAAGGAGGCAGTCCTGCTTTTCGGTGCATTCCCTTCCCTAATGCAGGGCACTCCTAGGATCTTGGTGGGAGAAGGTGCAGAGGAACAGGGTCTGGCCATGTGGTCACAGGGCAGGCTGTTCTGCAGCCGTAGTTCTGGTGGGGCCTGGCTGAGCCCCCTCCAGCACCATGCCAGACACCCGTCCAAGCCTCTCCCCTGGTCTCTGCCATCGCTGTTTGAGCAGCACCTACACCTGCATTTGGATCAAAGCAGTGTATCCTGACCCCAAAACACCAGTGTGGCTTTTCCCAAAAGCTGGCTGGAAAAGCCCCATCCTTGACTGCTCAGCTATCAAAGCCCGTGCTGGAAGAGAGAGGGTTAAAAGTACAGCCATTTGCAGTTATATTTCACTTTTGAAAAGCTAGATTTCTGAGATACTCATTAAAAGATGAATTCAGACAGTGTCCTTGAGACAGTTAATGAGATATGCTAATTTAAAATAAATAGGTCTGGTATGAATTCTTGATAAGAAAACATCTGCTTGGATCTGTTGCTCACTTTCAAGGGAGGTAACTGAGTCTGAAGACAGCAAGATACGATAAGGAATATGCAGCCATCTTGAAGGCAACAGTTTAAAAGAACTGATTGTTTTTCAGGTTAGCCCTGGAAGACATTTCTTCCATCTGGCTTCTTTTGGATGTAGGGACTGAGAGAGGCAGGCCTGGGGCCAGGAAGCCACTAAATGAATTAAGTGGAGCCTAATCAGCCATCAAAGTCATTGGGGAGAAAAGCACTTCTAAGGCACTGCATATTCCCCAAGCAGATTTAGCATATCTGACAAAGAGAATGGATTTTGCCTGAAAGTCACCACCAGAAAGAACTGAAAGTGAGCATCACCCACGATAACTGCAGAGTGTGTCAGCCTGGTTTCCACCTGCATGGCACAGTGTGGGTGGCAGCCAGTGCATTCCTCTGGGTGAGCCAGCACAGAAGGGCATTTCAACTCCCCTGACCTTGGCAGTGAAGCAGAGTGACTTTACAGTAGAGGTGGACTCATAGGTTTGTCTCCTGGAGGTGCTGCAGGTTTTATTATTGTGTTGGAGGCTTTTTTGACTCGGTCACAGAAGTGTGCTATCTCATTTTTATGTGGACATCCTTGCACCATCTCTTAGAAGTACCAGCTTGGACAACATCTTGTAGAAGTCACAGAGCAGCAAAAGGTGGCAGGAGAAATCCTACTGCTCCCAGTATCTGGTCAGCTCTCCTCTGAAAAGTGAGAAATGCCATCCCCAGGATGGTCACATTTTTTCCTACACCACAGAAATGAAACATCACCGTAGGAGCAGTTCAGATCTCTGGCTATCAGTTAAAATAAAGCTTAAGTACTGTTGCTGAGGGGTTTGAGCTTTACAGCCACATAATGACGTAGTATACCATATTATAAAATTTTCTATTTTACAGAGATTCAATATTCAAAGATTATTGATACTGACCTTTAAAAAACTTTAGATCTAGATGTTTGAATTTTTAATTTATGTCTATGCCCCACACTCTGTTACAGGGTTTTAATGATACAGAGTTCTCTCAGGAAGTATCAAAATCTACTGGGTATTCAATTCTTTTTACTCAATAATATAAAATTAGGACTTTATTTCCCTTCTACCACACCACTCCTTTCCAGTTGCATCAGTGCGGCCAGGAGTGGTCCCAGCGTAATCTGTCTCTGTGCCCGAGTGTATGCAAGAAGAGGAGACACTGTCTGAGAAGTATTTTTTGTACCCAGCAGTCTGACTTTGACTGAAATTGTTATCTGTGGTAAGCTGGGATCAAGATTTTGCTGGAAGATCCTATTGCATTGTGACACTTCCTCACCTCTGTCTGCACCGGCTTTGGGGCCGTGGCAAAAAGTCAGTGTGCTGCACTCACAGGTCTGATCTCAGCCTTTAGATATTCCTTCTCTAAAATACTGATACTTCCAAGATGGTCCTAACAGGGTATTTGGAAAACATGACAGTACCTGCCTACATGTCGGTGTCTGAATGACAGCTTTCTGGGGTGATCAGAACAGACTTGCACAGATTCATATTCCTTGATTTCATGTCTAATAATGGTAGTCAATTCTTAATTTCAGTTTCTGTCTAGTAAAATCTAACTGATCAAGAAGCTAAAACAGATCATTTGACATAAAATACTCATTCTTCCCCTCCATTATTGTAACAATTGCATTACATAAATATTTTTTTCTCTAAGACATTTTATTAAGGTAATAATTTTGCACAGAGATTTTATTATATAATCATAATAGCATAATTCACTACTATTATTGTCAGACACATCATCTTCCCTTATAATATTTTTCTCTTTTTCCTGTGTTGCTTTGTTCAGTACTGTGTACATGTGCAGTCAGCAGCCTGCTGAGTCATTTAGCAAGTGCATCAGATACTTTTATAGTCCAGAATTTTATGTTTGTGCTGGGAACTTGCAGCTTCCAGTAACCCGAACTTCAAATCCACTTTACTCACGTCTTTAACATAGAGTTTGATCCCTGAGTTTATTTGTGACAGTAAACAGAAAATTTTATAACAAATAGTATGCACTGATGTGCACTTGGTTAGTTGTAATTATGAAAGATGATTGCACCCTTCTCAGTTAGTGCTTGCCGCTGCAGATGGCTACTCGACTTCATGAATAAGTGATCTATACCAATACAGCAAGTTCTGCTGCCCTGAATATTTTGTTCAAATTGTGTGACTACCAATATAAAATCTGAGGAGAAATGGTCCAAAACATTCTATGAAATTATGAAATTTCTACCGAAATTTTAATGTTGATTTCAAAGCCTTACCTATGCATCATGTAAAATTGGAATATCTGAAGATGTGGAATTGGAGCCAGATTTCAGTTTAACAGGTATTAACCAAACTGTCATTAAGCCACTTGCCTTTCATTTAGAGTCATCTCTAGCTGGTATAAATCAGGAACACTTCATTATATATATAATTTACAGATCTACAGAGACTCTATTCCCAAGTCACTTAAGTTTGAACTTTACTGCATAAAGGACAACAGAAGTCAATTTACATTATGATTGCTGAGTAATTCAGCAGAGAAGGAAAATGTAGACTGCATTATCCTTAACACTGGATAAATTGCTTTCTGTGTCTTTTATAAGGTGGGCTAATGGTCAGCCATCAACATGTTTATATATTTAGCAACTAGTCTATTATATAACCTCAAGATTAATTTTGAGGAATATCCTTGTCATTATTCCCTTTGCTACACCTTAATTCAAAGGTTCCACTTGCACTTTCAGCTGGGTTGCATGAGTGCTAATGAAGCACACAACAAATCCCTTGCTTTTCTGATACTTGTACCTTGCTTAATCTCCTTTATGAACATGCCACTCACTCCTGTACAACAGCTTAATGGAGTGTCTGTGCCGTGCTGGGAGCCAGCTGGGAGGCTCTTCTTCCAACGGGATGGGGATAAAGGTGAAGAGTGCCTGAATGGCAGCACTCACAGGGCTTTCACCTGCCCCTGCCCTCACGCTTTGGTTATGATGCTTAGTAAATATTAATGGTATCACTTGTGTTGCCTGGAAGGCTCAGCAGAGATTAGAGCTCCGTTACTCATCATGCTGCACAGGCATGGGAAGAGACAGGGGATGGGAGATGGGACAGGAGCATGCAGAAAGCCTGTGGGCCAGGGAAGAACTGGACCCTACTGTCCTGAACTGTAAGAATTACACCCTCGTTTGTCAGCCCCTTTCTGAAGAGCCAGGAGTTCACCCATCAGCTCAGGGTGCTCTGCACTGTGAACATGCTGAACTCGGGGGACAAGTCAGATCTTTGCGCGTCATTTCCCAGTGGCGGCTCCAGGATCACCAACCCTTGCAGATACCTGCAACACACGGACATTTGGCAAATCCTGCTAGTGCCTGTAGTGCCATAATAAACTGTCACATTTATGTGCATTTTATGTCTTTTTTTGTGATGCATCTTGGGGATATGATCTTTCATTTTTGCCATAATGAGTCAGTCAGAGAACTGGTACCTTTACACAGACAGAAATAATGCACTGACACTGCCTGACTGCAATATATTAAAATTTAAATTACCCTCTGGTCTGCTGTAGGAATCATATTAACTGATCCTAAAAACACAAAAAAGGCAGAACAGTAAAATTCAGAGAATGAAAAATTACTGATATCCTTTCATATTTCATAAAAAAAAAGATTTGCTAATGGTCTGAAGTTTACTTACTAAATATTTATAAATGCTAAGACTTTTTTTTAAGTAAATCAGTATAATATTCTAAGTTAAGAAGACATTCCTCTATGACATTTGGCAGCTTTAACCACAGCCTGGGTAAAACCCAATTTGCAGGAATTATGAACAGCCATTTAATTTGGGGGCATGCACAGCTTAATTGAGAAAGTGTGTTAAAAGCCAACAAGCCAGAGTCACAACTAGGAACTTGAGTTCCCTGTGGCAAACCCACCATAATCTAAAGATCAAACTGTAGCACCTTTGTTTCAGTAATTAAGTGTACAGTGCCAGCAAAGACTATTTTTATTCCTGTATTGAGCTCCTGCAATAGAAAGCTGGATGAGCTTTTCTACTGAGATATATGTGTGAATAAATTTCTGTAGTGGTCCAAGAGAGATTCTGCAGATTTTTGTTGCTTTCCTAGATACTTTTATACCTGAAAAAAAAGGTGCATTTTTCAGTACCTAAATATTACTTTAATTCAATTGCCTGGGTCCTTTCCATTCTGATAATTTCAGTAAAATATGTATGGAACATGAAACAAGTCCCCAGTTGTTAACATATCTACTTTAGTAGAGAAAATGGGGAACTTTGTGGTACTTTTATTATAGTTTATCTGCATGTAACTATCTTTGGGATCATTCTGGTTTTTGCCTACAGAGAGTCAAATAAAATGCATTTTACAGCACACATGAAAGAGCAGCCATTACTTCTCCATTCTGCCTTTTCACACATGTATTTTTCTCAACCATGGCAAATATAATGGTTTTGACCAACTAAAAAAAGAAATCAAACCAGAGTTTGGCTATTTTTTTTTGAAATGTGCTTAAAAATCATCAGTGCTGGCTTTAGTTTTGGGCAGACACCAAACAACCTCTTGGGAGATTGCCAAGGCTGAGAAACAGCCTACAGCAAAACATTCTTACTACACTGAAGGAAAGACTGTTAGAACAGGTAACTTCCGCTACATGGAAGTCTTTATGTTTACTTCTCGGGATTCTGTTAATTTTTTTTTGTCAGAAAAAACAAGGTCCATAATAAGTTCCAAAGAAAACCTCTTTCCTTTTGCAAGGGCAGGGTGGCAAAACGTGTCAGACTTTTTTCCTCTCCAGCTCAGCCAACTTTTCTCCTCGATCACGCTGATGCTCCTTCATAAGCTCAGTGAATTTTTGATTCACTGCAAATGCATCTCAGACATTTGCTTGCTGTACTGAGCTGTTTTATTATAACCACACTCAGCTATAGCAAATCACTTCATTAAGGAGCAAAATCATTAAGAGACTTCCTGGAGTTTCGTGGGAGTGTCTTGCTGCGTATCCACCTCTCACACATGGTGTGCATCTCAGGGTTAAGGGAAAATTGCAAAAAGCTGGCAGGACACCGTCTGTGTTGGCATCACTACTACGGTTTTTGAGTTTGGAGTTGCAGTTTAAAGTTAACAAGCCACAACACTGCAGTGCAAAAAAAAAAAAAGAAAAAAAGAAAAAGAGAAGGATGGTGGCTTGAACCTTGCCAGATGGAATATGGAGACAGCTCAGGAGAACTTGCCAAAAAAAAAATGTGTGTGCATGCATGTGTGTGCATAAACCCTTTATAAAATTGAGCAACCTCTTGAAATTCCTCCACTTTGAGAAGCTTCAGAGCAAATACACTTTCACTTGCCAACACCAAGAAAAAGTTATCACCATTTATATTCATATACGCATAAGTTTCATCCAGATGGTTTTACACACTGTTTCCTGTAATCTAATGCATTTTTCTGCTTCTGAATTAGAGAGAGATGATCCCTGTTATGACAATTATATTCACACTTGTAACTGCCTGATAATGGCCCAGGTAAATGTTTTAAATTCAACACACTAGTTTCAAACTTTGCACTTTTACTAACTACCTGTTCTTTGTAGTTGGTCATTTAGTCACAGGACATTATTTCTATTTTAAGTGTGTTGGTAAAAGTTTTCAGAACAGCAGACTATGGAATGAGAAGTACATCATTCGCACACAAATAAATATTAATTTATTAAAGACTAGGAAACTCATTACACAAATGTTAATGTAGAGGGAATCATTCCTTCTCTAACTGACACAAAGCTAAACCTCAGTTGGCAGTGATCTGCATAACTCCAGTGCCTCATAGGAACCTACAGCAGTTTACACGAGCTAAGAGGATCTGAACTTTTGCTTTCATGTCTCTGCTGTATTCTCCCTTTGTCATGGCCTTTTTACCTTGCATAAATAAGTGTTAATTAACTTTAATTAGGATAATTGCATCACAGCTATTCTACTCACACTTACAGTGGTATTAAAGAGGTTCAGCCCCTTTAGATTTTTGCTAATGATGCTAGTTTACATGGAGAATAAAGTAATATTGTCAGGTCTGATATCAAAATCTTTTTTCAGAAAGAATTAGAAATTTGATCGTGTCCTAAAGCCGAATAAAGGTCAAAATCCCAAATTTTTACAAAAAACTGAGATACAGCTAGGTATATACCTACCACAATTGTGAAACAAGACACATAAGGAATGTGAATTAAAACAGGTAACAGAAGCAAATGACAAAAATGACAATCCTGTTAAAAGATTTTTCCCAATGGATTACATTTTTAGTAGCACTAGTAAAAATATTCTCTAATCTCATTTGGTCATAGATGTGCAAATGTACTATTTTTAACAGAGAGAAACACTGCACAGGAGTAGAATAGAACAGTTCTGTTGGAAGGGACCTACAACAACCATCTATACCAACTGCCAGCTTCCAGACTAAAAGAGAAATCCCTGTCTGCCCAAATATTTGCTTTAAACAAGCTGAGTGGGCAGTGCTAAGTCATCTTTGAACTCTGCTCACTGGGGCTCCTGGAAATCAGTTTGGGCTTTATTACAGAGAGGCATCTCTGGTCAGATCTAGTTTGCTTTTGCTCCAGAAAATCGTTTCATAGCCATGGGCTTTTGCTGCAGTTTGTGCCCCAGCTGAAGTAAACAGAACATTTAGAGCTGGATGTGTTGGCTCAAGATTACCTGTTAGCCAGAAAATCCCTGGGTGTTGGGTTAGAGCAGTTTGGGAGCTGCAGAAATTAAACTTAGCAAGAACTATTCACCATCAGTCAGTAATTAATAATACACAAATGTCCTAATTATATTATTCAGTGCAGTGATCCTGTGTTACAAAGGGGTCCTAAACTGTACCTCAATCCTGCTCAACTCAGTTTATATCCCCTCTCACACTCTCAGACATGGATTAACCAGACCCACAGAAGTTTCTGCAAAGCACAGCTTCAGCAAAACCAGCCCTGAACTCATCACTGCAGCAACATAATGTAGCTTGGCACAACTGTATTATAGCATTGCAGTCTCGTGCTGTAGTTAAGGCCTGTCAGCAATTTCATTATCGAGGCCTATTTTTAGCTGTTTGTAACTTAAAAAAAATAATAAAAGCTTTACAGAGCAGGCTTAATCTGAACAATATTTTTTTCTTGCTGGGAAATGTAATGATAAACATTCCATGTGCGTTTGACAGTACAAGTAGTTTCTTCATCTACATAAAAAATCTGCTGACTTGTGTTTCCTTATATATTTTCCCGTTATTTACTGTTATTCTCAAATGGATTCTAATAAAGTTGCAATTTATGGCAAAACTTTCATAGTGACCCAATAGTATTAATATAGACCAATGTTATACATGAGCTCAGTAAAGCTGATCACTCACAGAGTGCATTACTGTCAGTGATATAGCTGATATTATGCTGATGATAATTGATGAAGGCATTCCCCTTAACTTCATGGGTGAGGTATATAACATGATAACCTTGAGCATCACGAAGTTTTCTTATTCCAAAACATAAGCAGGATTTGTTTCCTCTGTACAAAAACACGATGTATATCCAGAGTAATCCTTGGAAGAGCTTCAACCATTTTAGTATCTCAGTTGATTAGGAGCCACATCTTCTATTCTATACAAAATAATTTTACCATCTGTTATGTGTTATATGACAAATTCTGTCATGAATTGAACCTATGAAATCCAAAGTAACTTAAGGGATCTGGTGGACTGCTGTTGACTCACTCTGGTATAAAGGAGAGCAGGGCTTGGCCTCTCCACCTTGAAGTGTAAAAGCATTTTTCATGTGAGGGTTGAGATTATGAAACTACAGGCGATTCACAACTTTTACAGCTATACACAATTCATCTACATAATGTTTTTGAAACAAAGGCTTGCTTTTAAAGGTGTCCATTACAGGTAATTGCATCTCTAATAATGATATGTACCTCAATTATCAAGCCCTTCCCTGAGAAGTGAGAACAGAAACACATGGAATAGCTTACTTTTTATTTATTTGTTAATATTTTTGTTTATTTATTTATTTTGAGCTTTCTACACCTGCTTAAGCTGACTTCATAATGACCTGTTCTAATTTAACACTGATGGGAATGTTTATTAATGGTTACTTAATTGCAGAATGTCCCAAAGATGATTACGAGTGTAAGAAAGAGGAATAATTAGATTAAATGTTAAATACTGAATTTATGCTTGATTATATTCAAATATGCAAAACCTGCTCAAAACCAGAAGTTCTTCATACAGCAAGTTCAGCACATTTTTAGGCAGGTATTTGCTAAGGAAGCAGCTTCCAAGCCCAGGTCACCTCCTCACAGGGGTTCCATTAGCTGGCACAGCTTTAGCTGCAGTCTGCTCTCAGATCTCCCCATAAAAGTCACTGCAAAGAGGAGACATTTCACCAACAAACAGAGCAACAGGCCAGCAGCAGGAAACGTGCAGCAGCACCAGTTTGTGCTAAAGTATCTATTTTGGTTAGTTACTGGCCAGAAGCTGCAAGATATTTTCTGATTTTTGCAAAGCTTCTTCTATTTTACACTTTTTCTGTTATTACCCTACAAACAAGGGTTTGTATTCCTGGATTTTTGTAGCCGTGTTTACCAGGGATTTTTGCACACCTTCAGTTTGGCTTCCTTGGAGCTGCTCTCCTCCAACACAACCTATAACTGGATGGACTCTGGCAGGCAATGAGACAGAAACAAGACCTGTTCAGCAACAGAAAAGTTTGATGTTTGAAACAAAGTTATAATTTAGATTTTTCCATTGCCCTCACACTCTCATTAAACACTTGATGGTTTATGGTATTGACTTTGCTCATTTTCCATAGGCACAGTGAGGTTATATGGAAGGTACTGGAAACCTGACCACAAAACAAATAAGTTTTGTGTGCTGTGATGAGCTCCCTCTATGACTCCTTACTGAGCTTCTTTTATAGCTTCAATTTTTCTGCTCCTTTTTCCTCCCTTGGTGACTCGAAACTTAGAATCATACAATTGTTTAGGTTGGAAAAGACCTCTAAGATCACCAAGTCCAACCATTAATGCAACACTACTGTGTTCGCCACTAAACCATGTCCCCAAGTGTCAGATCCACAAGCCTTTTAAACACATCCAGGGACAATGACTCCACCACTTCCCTGGGTTGCCTGTTCAAATGCCTCACCACCCTTTTAGTGAAGAAACTTTTCCTAGTATCCAGTCTAAACCTCCTCTGGTGCAACCTGAGGCCATTTCCTTTGTTCCTGTCACTTGTTACTTGGGAGAAAAGGCCAAACCCCCTCCTGGCTACAACTTTCTTTCAGATAGTTTATAGCTACAGAGAGACAAAGTGCTGAGAAGCACACAAAGCTGACCCTCACAATGAAAAAAAGAGATTGCACTGTTCAAACACAAACTGAACAGGCAAGACTCAACTGACTGTACCATCACTCCATTGCAGGAGTCAGGGATTCACTTGTCAAGGGCATAGAGGGCGGGAGCAAACAGTCAGCAGTGCCCAGAAGCAGCTGACAAGGAGCAGTCATGCCAGTGTCACCAGAATTGAGTTTTGTCCCAGCCTGGAACCTTGAGGATCCAAAGGAACAGCAGCCTCAGGCAGTTGTGGTGGAGTCCAGCAGCCTCAGTCCAATTGGCATTCACAGTGTTTTTCCTTCTGTGGCAAAACCACTAAAACAGTTTTATAAATTTGAAAGTATGTTTAAGGAGATTGCCTAGATGTGAAAAATGCCACTTTGAGGACAGTTGCATACGGAGACAACTTCCATATTACTGTCGCTGAAGGGGCCTGTGTGAATGCCACCATTGCAGGAAAATAGCGCTGGCAAGTGGGGCTGTCCTGTCATCTTGTGGACGATGAAGATCTATGTAAGTATATTTTTTCCAGGGGAAGGATGAGCAGGCACCCACTGTGTTGGCAGCCCTGCACATTTTCAAGACCTTTTTTTACCTGCATAACTAATGCAGATTCTAATTCGTTGTTCTCAGATTTTCATCAAAACAGTGAGTGCCTTACACTACAGAGCAGCGTGGAGCAGTCAGGCAAATGTCTTAACTGCAAAAGTGCAACTTCTTTGTCTGTGCCGGAGAAATTCCATTTCTCACACCTTATAAATAATGCTCTTACCTTAATTGTGCCCAGAGGTGGAATCAGTATTAATACACCACAGCTAAAAATTAATTCTCACTCTGAAAAAGAGTTTTCTATTTATATATTTAAATATTTACATTACATCATATATATATGGATATATATAAAAGATTTATATAAAAGTTTTATCAGATGTATATATGCTTGTATCCACATCAACCTATTTCCTGGCATGAATTAAATCCTTTTTGGACTAATTTTTTACCTTTTTCTCAGCATGATAACCCTGTGCTGATCAGTTCTGTAACTTAATTACCTGTTGGGAAGAACAGCCTCTCCTTGTAAAAACTGTTGGCTAACATTTTCATAGGGAAATTTATTTCTCCAAGTGGAGGTTTTCTAAAATCTCTACTTTACAGAAAACAAACAATTCATGATTCAGAATTCGCTTCCTCAGCCTGCTGATAATTTTGTAGGCTCCTGTTAGATCTTTACTGCAGTCGTCAATTTTCCAACTCAGCAAGCTCTACTCTACTTAGTCCTTGCTACAAACAGATGCCATTTCATTTTTATGGTCATTCTCATGGCCTTCTTGCTATCCTTTCTAGGTCTCCTGCAGCCTTACAGAAATAGGATAAGAAGAATTATGTAGAGTATACATATTTACTACTGATTGATACAGCAGTATAATGATACATGCTGGTTTGTCCTGTTTCTCTCAGAAATAGCAATCAAATTGTTCCACACCAGGAAGGAATGATTGTGATATCCTAGAGTTCCTCTGTTTTGTCCATTTTTTCCCCAGGTGGCTATAGATTTGATTGTCAAATTCACTATCTAAGGAAGAGGATCTGAGGCCCAGATGATAGTGCCAGAAAATCATTTATGTCACTGCTGTGCAGTGGAAGAAAACTCTTGTGATTTCCATAGCTCTGAGCTCGTGCAATCTAGCACTGGACCAGAGTGGAAAAAAATCTCCGCTAAAACATCCCTTTAGGGACCATTAGGAAATCCTTGGCTTTGCCAAAAAATGCCTGCAGGGCTGCAGTTTGTGTTGCTTGTGCCGAGTTTGAGTGCAGACAATGAGCATCAGTTTTCAGTACTGTCAATATGGCGTTTTTCATCACCACATAATCTATTCATAAATCCAAAACTAATGATCCATAAATTGAACAAGAGGTGACTCTAAGCATGGGAGCAGACCTATTAGCATGAAGAGATGCTGCACATCTATCATGACCATGAGGTCATTGCAACCAGTGACCTGGGCTGAGCTAGTGAACTGGCCTGACAATTCTTGCTGGAGTTGTCTGCTTGGGGGAGAGGGGTATACAGACAGATACAGATATACACATTCATGTATCCACGTATAAATAAAGACATATTACTAATAATTTAAAAAAAGGATCAGGATAAGCACCTCAAACATGACAAAGAACTTGTTATCAGGATCACAGACCTTAGAGCTCTCCATCACCTGTCTGGCATACAGCCAAAAATAAGTATGCTGCTGCCTGGGTAAGGTCTTGCAGGATATTAATGGCTTTCATAGTCCACACTATCCTGGGTTCATAACTTCTCGAGGGGCAGGCAGACACAGGTATTTCTCATTTAGCCTTTTCTTTCATAACATCCAACAATATTCCCCCCCGACGCAGAGGTGTGTCCTTCTGCAGGGCAGGCCAAGGGCAGTGCTGGTGCAGCCCTGGCAGTTCCACAGAAAAATTATCTGTTCCTCTTGTTAGGAGGCAGGTTTGGGAATAGGGTCACTTCATTATTTCAGCTAGATGCTGGTGGAGCTGAAGAAGTAACTTTGGGTCAGCTGGTGAAAATAGATGGATGTGTCTGGGGCACGAACTGTGTGTCGCTGCCTCTCCCAGCCCAGCTCTGTCTGCGGGCACAGGCACTGCCACGGGCAAATGGCTGAACCTCCATGGATGGCAAAGAACAGCCTGAAAAATTATTCTCTTCTTGTTTCACTTCAGGAAGGAAATGCAAGGTAAATACAGCATCTTTTTTTTTTTTTTTTCTTTTTTTTCTTTTTTTTTTTTTTAATTTTTCAGTAGATAACTGTCCTTTTCACAGAAGACACCAAGATATGAGCAGTGTTCTCCCAGGAGGAGCCACCACAAGGGTCCTGGGTGGTGTCTGTTGATACTTGTACCTACCTGGCCGTGCAGTCAGAACACAAACCACAGTTTCCTTAGCAGCAATAAATCAAGGTTAAAATACACGTGTAAAAATTATTATTTTCATATACAATTCACTAATTCACATATAAAAACAATGTAGTATTTCAATTCAGCTTCACAGTGTCAAGGTAGCACTCCCCACTTTCCGTTCAGAAGCAAAAATATCCAAAATGCTACATTTAATTTCCACTTTTAATGACAGATCTGTACAGATTTCAGACGTAGTTTAAAACCTGTGGTTTAAAACCTCCAGAAAACACTCCTTACGTTTGTTTGTCATGCTTGAGCCTAATGTGATTTGAATGAGAGAAGAAATTAAGCCTGGCAACTAATACATTTATTGTAATAGACAACACATATAAATATTGGTGGTTAAATGACAGACATTATAAAGAGAGAATTATAGAGAAGAGGTAAAACCTGGTGTGTATATACAAAGGGGTGTGTGTGGGGGGACAATGGTACATACAAGTCAGGGATCTGTTGTTAACCACATAGCAAATGCAGCTCTATTCTGCTATTCCAAGGAGCAGTAATAGCAGTACAGGAGCCCAAGTTCTCTACTAGACTTTCATACTTAATTAATAATATCACAGATTTTGAAAAGGAATATTTTTCCCAGTATGAGAGGAAATTAGTTCCCTTGCTGTGCTCTATCATGGTACCTCCCTGATGCATCATTTACTTCTCCTTCCCTCCCACACCTCGGGGCAACCAAGCAAAGGTGGGTTTGGCAGATTTTCACAGTGCCTCACAAGAGGCAGATAATCATGATTAAATTCCTCATTCTCCCAGCTCCTTTTTTTATTTTTTACATAGTTTTTTCTAATCATAATTGGATCATCTGAGAATTGGATCTCTTTTCCCCCTCTCATTTCTAGCAACCAGAATCACTCTCTCTTTTTTTTCCCCCAGAGATAATCCCCTGGAGATGGGAAAGGTTTTCTGTTGTGGTTTTCACTTCCATGTAAGCTTTGAACAATGACTGCTGAGTTAGCTTTGACAGGTGTTAAAATATCTTGGAGCCAGCTGAACATTCGTATTGATTAACTAATACATGGACAGAGGTTTTTAGAAGTGATTGCTTTACACTGAGCGTTTCAGAAGGAAGTGGAGGAAATATGCTACATTATCACTTTCTTTCTCATCCATTTTCATGTACTATATTCCACGTTCATCTAGTTTAGCTACTAAGCTGTCAAAGACCAGAAAATAGTGAAGAATGAAGTTATATGCTTATTCAGAAGATTGAATCTCGCTGTTTATTGCAGCTGTTTATTCATGATATAATTAGGCAGAAATATACAGCTTATGTAAAACTTAATAAATTCCTGACACAGTCCTGAATGATTGATGAATATTTTTCTACTAGCCTATCTGGTTGAAATGTCTTTTCAAAATAGAGAACCTTCAAATTTGCAATTATCAGTGTCCCTGTGCCTCATCACTACAGTAAAATGGTATGAATAAATACCAGCCAAAAAAGATTTATCTTGTAATCCAAATAACTGATTTGCCATGTTTTATACTTTACTCGTGACATGATTTTCAGGGGAAATGTTCAGTGTAAAAAAGATGCAAGATGAGACCTCTTTAAGAGACAAAGCTGAAATTAATTTATCACAAATGGTTCAATACTGCATTAAATTCATAGGTGACAACAAGACAGTAGGGCCTGATCCTCCTACTGAAGGTGCACCATGATTTAAGAAGACAAAATTTAAAGTGCTGAAGTAAATGCTTGTTTTGAACGTTATAGGGAGAATGTTAAATATTTTGTTGTAGAGATACCCCACAGATAGCCTCTCACTTTGGAGACAGATGCACACGTAAAAATTTGAGATATTTAGATCTCTTTTGCCCACAAGAGTAACACATTTCTCTAAAGACTAAAATCCTAAAATGTCCCAGCCATTCCCATACATAACAGTATGGGAAATTCAAAAATTGCTGCACATACATCTCTAAAAAACCACAAGTCCTCTTCTCTTACATGCCAACACTTGCCTTTAATGTAACAGCAAATTCCCATTTGAATTACTAATCCAAAATGTACAGATATTGCGTGGCATCAAAAAGATGGAGCCTTATCACCAGGCAAAAGTGATGTTGAGGTTTCCACCTTTACTTTAGGAATTCTGCAGCCTGTGTGGAAGGTGCCCAGCAATCCTCTCTCAAGTACACTGAGGTCAGTGAAAAAACGTATTTCACATGCACTGCATCCCCAACGTGACCCTTACTAGGTGGTGGAAAATATCTTCCTTTTCTCAGGGAGAATTGACCTTTATCCTGCTGCATGAAACCCTGTTCTGAGAAGTGGAGATGAAGGTTTTACCTTCATGCCAAAGTAGGACAGAAGCAGTGAATTTTAACTGCCTTCAGTACTGTGCATTCCTGATTCCTATTTAAACTAGTTTTCAGGGTATTCTGTGGAACGACTGTTTTCTTAGCTTCATGACTGTTATATCCAAAACTTTTTCCTATTTATTCCCCTTTAGTGATACTAATGAGTTTCTATTATACTTTAAGTATCTCTTCGAACTGAAATTAGAAGTTTATACTGTCAAGTCATGTGTGTAATGAACTTAACAGTTCTTAAATTTAAAGACTACTACTTAATGCTTAATTCAGGAATAACAAAAGTAAGAATAGGATTCTTCAAAGCCCGGATGTGGCTTCAGATCCTCTTTAACCTGATTTTTAGTATTTGGGTTCTTCTCTTTTCAAAGTTGATTGAAACAAAACACAAACCATGCAGACTATTGTCTCTGTTAGTGGATGCAGTTACCATAAACTCATTGCAACAAAGCATTACCTCTTTTTTTTTCTTCTTTAATTTTATGCATTAAATCATTAAATTATGAGCTATCCACTCCTTATGACTGCACACAAATTATGAACTTTTAAGACAAAAGGGACACATAAGTAGGGACTCCTGCCTTGACCTGTATTTCACTCATATGTGAAAGTGAGGAGGAAAATTCTAGTGTTATTAATGTTAAGTTTTGAGAAATTTCAGTTAATTCAGACCTCTATATTTAGATTTACATTGCCATAAGCAGCCTTATTTTCCCTTTTTATCAGTAAAGGGTCTAACACTGGACCTAATATGAAATGGCTTCCTGAGCTTCAGAGGTCTATTAAACAGTAACCTGTAACAAAGCCTTAAAAAAATTAGGATAAAAAGATAATACAATGAGTGTTTCACTACACTAATATTTATTTTATTCATGAGTAATTTTAAAAACAAACTTCTCTTCAGAATACAAAGATTTTTCCTACTTGTAACAGACAAAAAAGTCATGTCAAGGAAAAAAGGTGAGAGAATGACAGAAGTTCTTTGTTTTAATTTATTATACATTCAGTACATTTAGTTTTCCAGATAAGCATTAAATGGATGCTCTGTTTTTCAGAAAACATTCACTTATTTTTACATAGTTGAAGTTATGATGCTCTTAGCACCATTTGTGGTAATTTTGTTAAGATTAAGCTTTACTGAATTACCCTGTAGGTCTTTTGTCAAGTCTGAGGAGCCATTTGCACAATTTCATCTAGCATTTTAAAAAAAAATATATAAATATATTTTTCACTTTAAGAGAAACAATAAAACAATACAAGTCAAAAAAAAAAAAAAAAAAAAAAAGAAACTAAGAAAGCTAAACCTACTCAGGGTGTAGCAGGGAAGTGATGGAGTCATTATTCCTGGAAGTGTTACAGAAGCATATGGATGTGGCAGTTGGGGATATGGTTTAGTGATGAACACAGTGGTGCTGAGTTAATGCTTGGGCTCATCTTTGAGGTATTTTCCAACCTTAATATGACCCCTGTTTAGCCTTCATCTGCAAATAATTAATCATAAAAAATGTCCTGATCTCTGCTCAGGGCACCCAGCACAGCAAGATTCCTGCAATCTGGAGCACCACTGGCATCAGGAAGGAAGGGGGGTGGCTAACCCAAAATTTCAGACACCCAAATCTTTCAGAACCTTTTCCTTTTCTGACTCACCTTTCCAGAAGTGTTTCAGCCATGTACCCTGCTGGGCTCACCAGGAGCTTGCACTCACATCCAAATCAGGCTCCAATGATCCCTCTGAAAAGATGCACCTCTTGCTCACAGCACATTCAGCATTCCCTCACCCATGGCTTGAAAGTGTAAAGCAGAGCCCACAAGAACATTTTCACTGAAGTGCTGATGTGGATAAGAGATGCTAAATAGACCAATAATTCACACCTTACCAAGCTGATGATGATGCAGATATTTTACTGTAGAAATATCTTTATTTTAAAAACAAAGAATTAGATTGATGAAAGTAATTTCTCGCTTTTAAGAAATGTTGTCTCCTCAGAATGCTCAGCTGAGGTGGCCTACATTTGCACATTGCCTTATTAGCAAAATGACTGTGATAATTTTAATTTAACAAATGGAAATGCACAAACACCTGCCTTTGTGCTAATGAGCTTGGCCTTTGGAACTCGTGGTGAATGTCTGTAGGTTATTAGACGTGCCCAGCAAAACAGTGGCCACAGCTTCCATTTGCATGTCTGTAATTCACTGAAGGTATCTCATTCTCCCAACTGGGTCCAATTACAGCAGTCATGATAAATAACCTTCCCCTGTTGGTACATTTGCTTCTCTGGAAAAAGGAGCTGGGAAATGGGTCTGGGGTACTTGCATGCACAAAAAAAGAGTGTGTTGTGCACCTCGGGGGTGGGGGATGTATGAGAGAGAAGCAATTTTACAGATTTACCAAAACATTTCCAGGGGGCAACTTAAAGGTGAGATTACGAAGAGTATAAGATTATATAAGTCCCTACAGCATCACCTGTGTTTTAAAATAGAAGTTTTTCTTAATTGAAAAGTCTGAGGATGTTTATCTCTGCTTTATTCTCTTGTGCATCTCGATTTGTCCCCAGATGGATTGCCCTTCAGTCAGATCATCATAAACCTCTGCCTTGTAGATGACACCTCCTTGTTTCACAACACTTTAAATCAAGATTACCCTATATTCAGGAGCAGAAACACCTTGATTTTCTCTCTTCTATCAACATTTTCTTTATTTCAGGCCTATGTTACCACTTTTCTCTTACCAAAAAAAAAAAAATTTCCATTCTATTCTTTCATACTATCCTAAGAAATCAGCCTGTTTATCTCAGACTACACTGATACCTCAGACAAATCATTCACACTGGAGAGAAGCTGTCCTAAGGCCCCTCAGCTACTGCTCACCAGTAGGTGCTGTTGTCTCATAACTGAGCATTGTCAGAAAGCCAGTTTTCACTAGAGTGTCCCAGTATTTCAACATAAAAAAAAAAAAAAAATAAAAAGGACATGTTATTTCCCATAGCCAGGGCTTTCTGCTCCCTGCACTATTTTGTTGGTGTTCATTCTGTATTTCTGTACATTCCCTCTGAGCATTGAACTGGAAAATAAAACTGAAGCTATTATTCCTCTCTATAAAAATAAAAATCTCACATGCTGAGCACTCATCCGGCCTTCATAACTCTCCTTTGGATTTTCCACATTGTGTGGCTGGGTGCAAGAAAACAGCTCAATTATCTATTGGACATGGGCACTAATGAGGCCCAGGTCACTCTAAGCTAATTAGAAGCAGCCCAGTTTTTTAATGATTGCAATCTTAATATAGCTAAAAACCAGGATGGCAGCAAAATTAGTTGGTGCCACTCTTTCTATGCATCCCATTTTGCTCATTCTGGCATGTAACTTCCTCCTTATTGTTACTCACAGCTGACTGCCCCACTAATGAACATGATTTCTCTGGGTTAGATGTTTCTGGAAATGTCGAGCCACTCTACACAAGATGCAGTCACTAAAATGACCCTCCTTCTGAGTAAAATTGTTCAGTCTCAGGGATTCATGAACAGAAAGACTAGTAGGCAGCTGAATCAGTTGTGAAACTCCAAATTGTCCTGGTCACACACAGCTCCTAGGATAATTGTTACTATGTCCTTTTTGATTTCTCTTGTAACTCTTGGAGCAATGCAATTAGTGGCGATATGAACATTAATTGACCTAACCACTGAGTCAGAAAGGCAACCCCTGGAGAAGGACTGAGAGAGTGACAACCCTGGAGGAAAAACTCTGACATTTCTAGTTAGTGTTTCCACAAGCAGGTAAGCAAATGAATGGAAATTGGACTGTGTCACCACGTGTAGACGTCCCATTAACAAGCCCTGGGGAAATATTTTCTAGGACCATCAGCAAGTGTGTTTTATGTGGCAAGCAAGCTGCCATTCCAGGGAATTGATGGTTTTCATGCATAGTCAGGAAGATCCCCTGTTTACCCACTGCCAGGCTGTGTCCCATTCCCAGCTGTGCTTTAATACCTTCAGAAACACAACTGACAACTATTCTGCACCAGAGAAAAAGGCCTATTCCATCACTGAGGTACAGTTGCTATTGTCAGTCAGAGAAAAAGGTGTTAATAACCTATGTAGTTTCTAAAGGTTGGGAATTCTGGCATAAACTTTTATAGCTTAAGCCAGAAAGAATAAAGGAAAAACTTTTTTTAAAAAAAGCAACCAAAGAAACCAACTTGTCATTCTCTTCAAATTGTTTGTATTCTTTGTAACTTATTAAATATGAACAATTGAAAAGTAACTATAAATGAAAACAGCTGAGCAAAACTAAGTTGAATTGTTTGTAATGCCAGACCATCTCTCACCTGAACGAGAAGGAGGTGGAGCCAGGACAATTCTTCATACTCAGAAATGAACATGACCTGCTGGCACTGAGCATGGCGGCAAAGGTTATAAACACACTCACTAAATCTGTCTTCCTCTCCTGTAGTTGAGGACAGGTCCAAGCTGTGAAACCCAACACTTCTATCACCATGGGGAACAAGGCACAGAAAAAGCCAGGAGAAGAAGCTGGCATTGAAATTAGAATGATTGTCAGCCCAATTGTCTGGGACAGAAAAAAGAGGGAGCACCACCCATCGTGCAATTCCTATGTGTTCCAGCCCCCCACTTATTCCTTTTCATTTAGTTCTCAACTGGAGTATTAAAAAGGAAGAATCCATTGTATTTCTTCGTAGAGGTATGCAGGGAAAAGGGAAAGCCATGTTCTTTTCCAAAGTATTTCAGAGCTCAGTCCAAAAGATTGATAGACATCTACCTGCTCAATTTAAGCCCCTACTTTAACATAAATCCTATTTAAATATGACAGGATTACATCACTATATCATGGAATCATAGAATGGTTTGTGTTGGAAAGGACCTTGATGATCACAAGTTCTAATCCCCCTGTCATGGGCAGAGGCACCTTCCAGTAGACCAGGTTACTCAGTTCCCCATCCAACCTGGCCTTGAACTCTTCCAGGGATGGGGCATCACCATGACTTCAGTGCTTTATTCCAATTTCAACATAGCAGTGTAATGAAGAAGAGAGCAAGTTCAAAAACACTCTTCTTACCTCTCACAGCTACTTAAAAAAGACTTTTCCTTAAGCCCAAAGCATACATTCCTTTAGCTGTTTTCTTGGCGACCAAATATAATTATTAAATGAAATTAGCAGCAAAAATTGCAGCAGTTTTGCAAAATTATCAGCTCGCCGTGCCTTTGTGACATTAAAACCATTTGCAGATTCCACTGGCAAAACTGTCAGTGGTCACACCAAATGAGTGTTCCTAACCCACCTGGCAACATCAGTCATTGCAGGTCTTCACACTCCACAAAGTACAGTTAATTATGAAGTTGCAAATTTTCTAGGAAGTTCAATACTTTTATGTCTCATTTGTCGTTTTGTTCAGACCTGTACACACCATTTCAGTTCCCAGGGCAGCCTGTCCAGCACAGCAGCTCCTGTGATATCCTTGTATCCCATTACCACCATCCAGATGGGTGAATGAGGGTTTAGCAGGGGAAGGTTCAAACCAACCCATCTGTGCCATGTCCTGTATCTGTGGCAGGAGGCAGAGGGTGGGGACAATCTGCTCTGCTCCTCCCCACGCAGCTCTGGGACTCCTGTTTGGTCAGGAGAGGTCCACAGGGCTCCTGCAAGCCCCTGCTTGCTGCCAGACCCTGTCCACTGTGCCAGAGGGGCTGGCATATCCTTCTCACTGCCACCTGCATGGTGCAGAGTGCTCCTCATGCTGCTGACAGTGCCCAGGGGAAGCGTTGGCTTGGGCACCTCTCCTACCATTCCGTCACCCTTGGACTGTGGGGGAGCACTCAGAGCAGATGCTCTTCCCTCACCAGCTTTGCCATTGCCCTGCTCTTTCCATATATGAAATTCATCCACTGCCTGTAACTGTCTTTTCCATTGGATAGTCACACCATCAGCTTTAGGCACCTAGTTTAGGTGGCTAATTTAGGAGCCCGGGTCCGTCTCATTGGGTACTAACAACAAGTCGTAATTAAATGACATTTTCTATGCTATATTAAACTCTTTCAGTCAAAAAATATCTCATTGAAAAATCAGGAAATAAGTCCCCAGGGCTATCATTATCCATCTGCTTTCCCAGCAACTTTAGGCAACTGCAAAGAATTTTAAAATAAATGTATGCAGGATGCCTCCTTCTCTCACATCGTTCATGGTATGCACCAAACTATCTTTTATGTTGCCCTCTTGGAGAACACAAGCATCACAGATATTATTTTGCAACAAAGCATCCCCAGCCAGCAAGGAAGGCAGCAAGCTCTGGCTTTCCCAGGAGGCCTTTGACTGTTTCTATGCTAACAGTGAGCTGCTCCTCAGTGTCTTGCATACTGGAGGAAAGAGGGTTACCCCTCTGAATAGGTAGATGAGAAAATAGCTGACAGCTCATGTACAATTGAAATAAATGAACAGAAACCAATCAGTTTGGAAAGCCTGAGAGATCAAAGTGGAGAGGTTCAGCTTTTGGGGAGGCCCATGGGAAGAGGAGGGGTTTGCTAGCACCTGGATAGATTTTCACGTGACCACAACATCCTTTTTTTAATTGAAAGCATTACAGAACTTGGGTTGGAATGGCTAGTTCTATCCACACAGGAATGCATGAAGCACTCTAATATTGCTTAGGAAGAAGCTGGGACACTGGGGAGGGAACAAGTTAACAGATTTTATGGAGTTTAAGAACAAATTAAGCTATGCAAATAACCATAGTGTCTCTCTGCAGTGGCTACATGGGCAAGCCCCTGTGGCAGCTACCCAGGTAGGCTACCTAAAGCTGGGAAGCAGGAATATTCCCTCAGAATCAGCCCAAAGCTCACAAAGAACAAAGAAACCACCACCCTGGGAGTGGAGAAGGAGGTTTGCAGGAGCAAGCTCAAAGGACTGAAGAAACCAGAACTGGGTCACTGACATCTGAGCACAAAACTGCTAAGCCTGAAAATGTTTCCATTTGTTCAGTGCAAAGCACAGCGGAGTCCAGATGTTTAAATTCAACTCTTTAGACAATGAAGACGACAGCAGCCACGATCCTGCAAAGTTTCTTTCATCTCTCAACACTATACTCGTACATGTTTCAGACAAACTTCAAACAAAAAAAAAGAAACTGTGCCTCATTCCTATTCTGCTTTATGGTTGCACGTACTCAGTCACCTCCCAGCAGCAGGCGCTTCTCTGAGCTGCATTATAGCAGGCTCTCCATAATACAGCTGAGGGCAGTGGGTGATCATTAATCTTTGCTTTTTGGTTACTTAGCCCTTAGTCCAAATTTAAGTCAATAGAGACCGTTCGTTTCGTAAATGTGCACGGATATCAAAATTAAGATTTGAGCAGAGCCCAGGTGAAATTACTAAACTGAAAGGTTTGCCACAGCTTTGCTGTGCACCTCTCCAAGGGGTGTGCAGTGACATCAGAGCATCCAGAAACTGCCAAACTTTCCCTACACAACTTTCTGGTCTTAATTGCAGCCTATGAAAGTGTTGGAGCTACTGCCACCTATAGACAAGCACAAACACAAACCTGGACTTGTTAGTGGAAAATAAAACTGCAAATTGACACAAAGTTGTTAATATTCCCCTGTAAACATATTGTTTACCCCACCATTGTTAATGCCAGGCTTTGACTAATGAGCCACGTTGAACGTTTATGGCACAAGCCAGAATCTGCAGAAAACATCCAGCACCTCATGCACTGGTCCTTCTGTTGTCAGAGCTAATGGAAAGTAAAACCCAAATTTCAGCAACATATTGGTTACTATGCTCAGCATGTTTAATCCATAAAGAAAATGAATTACTGTGTTTTAGCTCTCTCAAATAACCAAGTATGGATTAACCTTTGATTTAGATTTAAACAAGCCCGAATCTTGTTGTCTAAGGACTTAGCAGGACAGCGTAACATTTTTTTGATTGACTCACAGTAGCTGTGCATAGATTATTTAAAAGTACACTACAGCCACTCAGAAATCAAAAAAAAAAAAAAGTACAATGTTCTACAATAATGCAACAATCCTGTCCTTTTTTCCTTGCATATTATACCTGTGTCATCTAAACAAGTGCAGAATGCAGCCATTTACAAGATGAAATAAACACAATTCTCAATATTAGTGCCAGACAACAGTAGCATAAATTTCACTGCAATTTCCACAGCTGTTATTTCTGTAATGTAAAAAAGTGATGAATGAGTATCTACTTCATGTAAATCATTGCAGGATCAACTGGAATCAATAAATCTAACCTTTTTAAGAAGAATTTTTCAAACTTTTGTTCTCCTTTTCACTACATATTAGGGAGTTAGAAGGTCAACATTCTCAATGGTTTCTTGTTTCAGGACTTTTTACAGATGGTGAGTATCTAATGGGGGTTCTGGGGCTGTTGTAACATCTGTAAAAATAAAATCTGAAATAGGTCAAGTAGGGCACCCAAAATCCAAAGCTTCACAAACCACAGGCCATGTTTACAAAAAAGGTCCTCCTTCTTTGCCCTAGAACATAGAACTGGCAGTGAGCACGAAATGTTTGCTGAGACAGGGATATACCTCACAGAGCTGAGTTAGTTTCTCAGATCTTCAGAAAAAGAATAGATCTTAAAAAAATAATAATAATAATTGTGAGAGATGAAAAGACAACTTTAAACATGCTGTAGACAAGATTTCTTTGTCGCAAATTTAAAGGTTCAGGAAATCACAGTCTCCCAAGCTCTTTGAAAAACACTGAAAAGGAAAGGAAATCAGGAATTGTTTCATCTTCCAGTCCTTCTGAAATGGAGATGTACTCTGCTATGAATAGCTCCTCTTTCCCTCTATTGCTGGAAACATGCCCAGCCTGTGACTTACCCTGGAAGAGCAAGGCAAGAGCATCCTGACAATGTTCTAAACAGCCTATTTTGTCTGCTTATAACAATAAAATCACAGTTGGTCAGTCTATGTGAAGAAACTAAAGGAGCTGGAAAATAGAGAAAAACAGTTGCTCTGAGAGGACATGACAGGGGGTAAAATACTTATAAAACCATAAGGCAAAAAGGTAAAGGAAGTGTCCCTGATCCTAGGAACTAGAAATGCCCTATTCCCTCTCAAGGCAAAATATATTTTACCTATATGTCATAATGTGTTTCCATGAGGGTTTGCACCTCCCTGGGGACATCTTTGTCCCACTAAAATACCAGCACCCCAGGGACTGGTGACAACTGGCCATATCTGGCCATCCCAAAGCCCACCTCCCACACCATGGCCATGCTCATCCCAAACCCACAACTTTGCAGAGCATTTCCATGCAACTTCTTTATTCTGGGAAGCACCAGAGGTATATTAAAAATTACACTGAGCTTCAGTAAATGCATGAAATGGTTCATCAGAGAGCCCCAAATTATTTCAACAGCTAGAGTTTTACTCTTTTATAAACATGCATCTAGTTTCTTCTGGGTCAAATTATGCATTTTCCTGTGTTATGACAGAGATTATTCCTTTAGCCATGCACTAAACACACACACAAGTCTTAGTCATTAACATGCTCAGTTTGTGCAAACTCAATTTGTATCAAATGGTATATTTAAACATTTCCCAGAACTTCCATTTTAATGCAATTCCAGAACATCATCTTCAGAATTTTTTTTGGCATTTCAAGGATATAATCACCCACCTCATTTATCCACTATTTTATTAAGTGTCAGTCATGTTTTCAAGCTCCTCCTTATTTCAGCTGCAATTACAACAGCTGAAATTCATCATTTTGGGACTCCAAAATATTAAAAAAATTATTTACTAATAAATTAATAAAATATATTTGTTACCAGAACATGCCTGACGTGTTCTAGTGTATTTCTAAGACTCTTCTACTGGCAAACCAATAAAAATTGGCTCGAAAAACCTCTTTAATGCCTGTTACTTTGTGTGCAGGTTTTCTGCTGTGACATATCTAGCAAGTTTGGGTAGGCTTTGAACTGCTGAAGTTTTGAACATCCATCAGCTCAAAAGTGTTGACGATCTGCTTGATACAACCATTGATGTGTTCACCATGGGAACCAAAAGAAGAATATGTAGCTGAGCTTCCTATTTGTGAAGGCAAGATAGCAGAAAATTTTCCAGATGTGGGGTTCAATCCTTTGTTCTTCCTTCAGTCTAGCCTCCTGTTGATTTAAAAAGCAGTTTCAGTTCTTTAGAAAGCAGAAAATGAGGATGTAATTGTGAAACACCTTATTTAACTGCACAGCCACTGGTACCGGATGAACACAGTCAAAACAAATCTAGAAAATAATTAAATGAACACAATTTTTTCTTTGAGAGAATAATTTTTATACTATTTATTTCATAATAATAAACAGATTAATGTACTGATAACAGTGGGATTATGTGCAGTTTGTATGAGTTGTTTGATTATGTGCAGAATTCTAACTAAAATCAGTAAGTGATTTTAACAGTGTGTTGGTTAGGATTAATGAGAAGGAATTTTTCTATTCTAGGGACTGGTGTCCCACCTGTTCCAGGCCTATTGTCTGGAAACAGAACCATCCTAGAAAAAAGTCAGTTCTAACCCAAAAGAAAAGAGGTATGTCCCTAGGGAGAAAATGGAGAAAGCAACATATTGATGTAATTCCCTCCTAAAGTAATAGTGGGGCACAGGGAGGGGCAAAGGTCATGACAGAGAGAAGATAACAAAGAGAGAATAATTTCCTGAGGATAAGAGATGTGTTTAGATTAGACAAAGTGGAAGAACAATATCTGCAGATAGAAAGCCTATCAGCTTGAAAGAAAAAGACACATAATGTGGGCTTAATTATATAGAGAATTCTCAATTAAAGCAAAGTTACAGCTAAAGTGCAACAAGTAAAACCACACAACAAACTCTTCCTCAACTTCTGCTGTTATCAGTGGCACGTGCTTGTTTAAAAGCACTAAATATCCCTACATTTCGCTGTACAAACAACACTTTTGCAGGAAAAGCAGGATTAGCTGCCATCCAGCAGGTACAGCTGGTCCTTCTGTCACAGGGTTAAAGCATACTGGCAAAAAGAGAGTGGTTAGGAGAGATTCACATTGATGCAGAACAATGTGAATTCCATTCTATTAATCCCAGAGCTCTGTCCTGGGAGCTGCTGTCACAAAGGGAGAAAAATGCTGTAAGAAAACTTAATGGGACTAGGGAGCTGTGATTACATGAGAAAATAAAACAAGTTTCCCTTGTATGATTTACTGGCACAGCTACTGAGTAGCCATTTCTAGGATTTTTAGTGCAAACTGCTTAATATTGGATGTTTTTCTCAAATGTCCAGTAGCTGAAGGCAGGTGCCTGTGGGAGAGTCCCAGTGTTCAGCACAGGAAAGAGCAAAATGCAGTTCTGTGCTTTGGCATTGCACAGAACTGTGGAAAATGAGGTTCATCTAGCCTTGGGCCTGTTAGAGTTGTTTAAAACTGTCACCTGATTTCTGCAAGCTCAGTTCTGCGTGATGTCCCCAACACCGTGAGCACAATGAGATATTTTCTTCTTCATGGGCAAGGTGAGACTTGTTCAAACTGTACCTAAAATTTCACACATAGATAATGAAACAATCAAATCAAGGCCTCTAGAATATCGTTGTAAATAAGGGGTTTTTTTGTTCTTTACTTGTTTTTTTTTCCCCTGCTATATTTTCATGTTAATTCAAGTCATTAAAGAGTACCTTGAATCAGAGCCACCTACATCTCTGTGCTCCTTGTTTGGCAAGCTAGAGTAAATGTTTCAGTGCCTTAGCCCTTAAGTTCTTTACATTTTCTTAGAGTATAATTGCATCTAATTGTACATTTTGAGCAAATACCCATAATCACATCATTATGACATGTAATTACCTTATTGTGTTGTATAATTAAGTGAATCACACAAGAAATTGTGCAGAACTTTAATAAAATTTTCCAAAAGAAGTTAGTCTTTTCTGCAACTGAGAGAAGAAACCATTTCCACCTTTAATGATCATAATCAATTTAACACTTTCTTCCCTAATTAGAGGGCACTCTCTAGGCATGTGCAGAATATGCACATTGAAGTGTATTTTGTGACTTTTTGTCACACACTTTTGTGACTTTTTATATGTATTTGCTATATGCAAAGACAAACAACTTCAGAATTTAATGACCAGTTGCTATGGAAAATGCAATATCAGGAGAATTCATGCAATAGTATGTATTAAACACATTCTGTTGGTAACCTTTAAAATTCACTGTAATGGTTTGTTTTATTGGTAGGGTTCAAATCACAGTATTACCTGTCAGTGCACACACATGTGTTTTGTCCCATACCACTGTCACCTCTATTTTAAGGGGGAGAGAGATTGCAGGTCCCACTGCAGACAAGTAACTTACCCACAGTTCTGCAGTGATAAGACTGAGCCACAAAACTCAGATGAAGGTTTCCACCCTTTTGACAAGACCTGGGAAGGCAGTATCTCATGTGCTTCCACCAAGGAGAGCAACTAATCTTGTCAGCACGCTCTGGTCCCTGTCACTGTTTGGTGTAGTAACACAATTCTTATATTGAACACAGTTTTCTCAGTAGGAATAACTCTCAGTTTAGGACTTGATGGAGGGAGACTTCACCTTGGCAAAGAAATTTATTATCATAGTTGATTTTTGTTGTTGTCAAGGGAAATTTTGTGTATTACCCAATTACATATATACCTTCTGTATACACCCTGTGAGACTAACACACATCTCCATTGTTCTTTGCACCTGCGGAGAGGTTTAGCTACTTAATATTGGCAAATCCTAAAACACACAAGTCCCTTTCACATCATATAGTCAAGCAACACAAGAGTAAAGAAAAAAATGACTGCTGAAATTTAAGACAGATTCCTAAAGACACAAAAAAGGCTTTTCCCACATTTCTTGGCTATATTTTTCCTCCCTGACGTACAACATAGTCAGGCCCAAGATGCTAGGTTAGGGGCTGGTAATCCTCTCAAGTTGGTCTGCAAGACATCTCCATGACAGACTTACCCACCTCCCTTAGAAACTGTGCAGTGCCAACAAGGAGGGCTCTGTAATACAGTAATGCTTTCTAAATGGGCTTATATCTAAATCTATATCTATAGATATATATATATATAAGATTATTAGTAAAGTTCACACAAATACAGCTTTTAGTAACTCCTTTCCAGCTTGGCCTTTTGATATTGACACTGATTTCAGGAACAGCTGACTCATATCCAGGCGTTGGGAGCTTTATACTCCTTACACTCTTTATATGTTCCAAAAGCAACAAAGCCCCAAACTGTCCAGAAATAAATTGAATACACATGTTTAGGAGCTACTCTCTCCAAACAGCGTGCTTCATTTAGCAAATATTTTGGTTGATCATTGAAGAAGTGATTCAAAGGATGCTGTAAACAGAGCAGATATACACACAGAACATTCAACAGAGCAAATACTGGGCAGAGAAACATTTGACAAATACAAAGCACTTTTCAAGGCATAAAACCCAGATTTTGTTTCTTCCTACATTACAAAAATAAACTGCAACTAAAAAATAGCCTCAATTAAAAAAACTTAATTTGGCAGTGGGTATTTAACTTGAAGAGGAAAAATGGGTATTTTACATATACTCATGCAGCAGCTATCTGAACAAAAATTGACACCCTCATGAGAAAGCATGAAATCCAAGTTGTTGGCAAAACTGTCTGAAAGCAGAATGAAGAAAGAAAGAAAAGAATCTGGGGTGACAGCAAGAATGTTACAATCAACCAAAACAGAGGCTGAAACTCAGATTTGCTTTTGCAGTTTCCAGTTATCAAAACTTGACACCTCTGTCACACTAATATTCCAGGGGGAAAAAAAAATTACCACTTCAAACACCTCCACCCACACCATCAAACACAACTTCTATCCACAACGACTCTTATCAAATGTCTTTTTCTCTTTTTTTTCTTTAATGGTATTAGCTCAAACTAGATTGTACTTGGGGGTAAAAAAAATACGTCATCTGAAAAACAGAGGGATGGCCACATATCAGTGCTATGAAAATAGAGCTATCCATCATTTTCTAATGGACTCAAACCATTAGAAAATTGTCAAGAACAGTCACAGAAAGAATTTGGCAAGAATAGTTTACATAATTATTCATCTAGGAAAAAAAAAAAAAAAGAGGGAGGAACCATACATATTCTGCAAAAAGGCATTGTAGCTGAGCTTTGGGAGAGAAAAGCTTAAAGCTTTCAAAAGCCATTTTCTAGACACTGGTCTAACTGGTCTTTTGTTTAATAGAAACACTTTCAAAGACTGGAATTAATCCAGATTTGTTGGTTTAATAAAGAACAGAATCCAGCTCACTGATTTAATGCACTAGATTTACTGCTATGTTCTGGCCATGTGAAGAGCTGTAAATTGGATTTAGTGAACACGAGCAAGTCAATAAATGCCAGAAAGCAGACAAGATACCAGTAAATCCACACCAAAATGCTAAAAATCACTGAAAAATATCTTAACCAAAAGGTAGTGACCCTGATTTTCCATTTATGCAATTTCTTTTCTAAATTTTTACCTGCCTGGGTGTAAAGAGCATTAAATTAAAGAGTTCCATTTAAAACCAAGTTTTCAGGCAGATAGGTAAGTCTGCACTGGATGAGAAGCCTGGCCCCACTTGTTTCTCTCCTCAGAAGAAAATCACAGAATCATTAAGGTTGGAAAGACCTTTAAGCTGATTGAGTCCAACTTTTAACCCAGCACTGCCATTTTCACCATTAAACCATGTCCCCAGGTGCCACATCTACACATCCTTTAGATACCTCCAGGACTGGTGACTCCACCACTGCCCTGGGCAGCCTGTTCAGTGCTTGACCACCCTTTTAGTGAAGAAATTTTTCCTAATAAAATTCCCAAATTTTCCTCTTCAGCAGATCAGTGCAAAGAGTAGAGGAGGGACAGGGTAAGAAATAACACAGAGCAGGAGAGGGAGGATTGCTGAAGGACAGCAAATGAGAAGTGAATCAAAAAGCACCGAGTGGATTGTGAGGAAAGAGAATTGAGAATGAAAAAGGCATCTGTCATCACCCCAGTTGGTATTTTGGTATCTTTGCAAGTCTTTCCCTTTCTCTCTCTTTCTGTCCTCATACACCGTGATCTTAACCTTGGGAATCGGCACAGTTCGAAAGAACAACACTTGTTGTCGATGGTGCTGTTACCATCACCTTCTGCCTTGGCTTTTGTGATCATAAAATTAGGTGGGACATTACCAACGTCAGAGCAAACTGAGATCCTCAGCTGTGAGCCAGAGTGGCACATCCTTGTTCCTCAGAACACAAATGTAGCCACTTTCGGCACAGCCCCATGGACCAGCATGGGTTACATGTCCTGCACAACTGCACAAAGCCCCCTTCTCCATCCCCCTAGGCAGGTCCTTCTCTTTGCCTTAAATCACCTTTATTAGCACGTCTCCTTGCATGTTCATTTCAATTCATCCTTGCCAAGAGATCTGTTAATAAACATTTTCTGTGCAGAATGTTGCCTGATCATTTTCTTACCTTCCTCCACAAACAGCCAGACACATCTGCGATGTCTGCTATGAGATAATTTATCAGAAGTATAATTTCAATTGTCCATTATATGGAATTTAACAAGAAAATACGAAATTT
>JAWWES010000150.1:11217274-11247646 GCA_035583135.1 Lophotriccus pileatus
ATTTCTAATAGTGTGACTTCCTAAATCTACCAGGAGTTTGGCCCTCTCAGCTTTCTCATGAATGTACACAAATTAAATTCACACTTACAGAACTAACCTATTGATTGTGTCCCTCAGCTACACATTTCATAAGATAAATATCTCTGTTCTTATCACTGAGAACAAAACATACATTGTTTTTTTTCTGAGGATTTCTAAACACAATTAATCTGGGTTAAGTTAGTTATATAAACCTCTGGATTTAGGAAGCATGAGCATTACCAGATCCAGACAAAAATAATCTGTACTTTTTTTGCCCTGAGGTCATATAATCCTCCCAAGTGCTCAGGATCCTGCTCTGAACATTCATTTCTCTCTCTTTACCTCAGGCCACTTGCTTTAGCCTTGGCTTTACTCACAGTTAAAAGAACTGGTGAAGAAAGTATGTTTGGACTTTTTATTCTCTTTGAATTTTTGTATACTCCCCTCCAAGTTTTCTTAATACCAAAACTGTCCCTGTACAAGCAGGTGTGTGTCCTAACACCAACATTTATGCTGCCTACAAAGGACCTTTCCAGGTTTGTGGCATAAACAGGAATTATTAGCTCCGTACAAGAGTCTCCATGTCATCAAAAGAAACTCATAAAGAAAAATCACATTTACTACTGAATAAAACCCAAATATATTTTGTAAATCCTAAAAAATAGGTGGAGATAGTGTTGTTGATCCTTCTGCTTCACTCACACGCACAAGGGCATGTATTTACTAACAGTGGTACTTTTTACTCTTACATCTCATCGAAGATGTTACTAAAGATGAAAAATAAGAAGAAATTCATAGGTCCTGAACTCTGATACTAAAGCAGACCTCGAAAAAAATCCTGTTCCCATTGAAAATGCACTGCTTCTCCCCCCTCAGTAAGGAGAATGTGCCTTTGATAACTGTGTTAGGAACTCAGTAGATCGCTGTGAAAATTAGGGATTGTGCTGAGGCTACAAATAACAAGTTTTTAAAGGTGAAAAAAGCATTTCATGTGGCTCACACTTGAAAAGAAAACCCAACCAAACAGAAATACCTTCCATTGTTCACAGTCTCCCCCATCCTGTGAGAGGTGTGCCAAGAGCAGTGTTAGGTGACAACCATGGCAGTAATCAGTGTGGCTGGGATGGGGAATTAGCACTCCCATCACTCACATCCTACTTCATCACAGGTAAGTGAAAATTTCATAATGTCTGTATTCTTGAAAACTTATTAGATATTCAGGACATAGAATAAAATGATACTGTGCACTAATTAGCAGATAGTTTACAAATCCCAAACCCTTTTTCCCTCCGGTGGCTGTCTTGGCAAATACTGATACCAGCACAGACTTCTTTTTCTTGCTTCTACCCTTTATCTAACTTTGCTTTTCATAGGTTCATTGAAGCAATGTTTTGTAATAGTGTCAAATTAGTAGGAAACCTGAGGTATAGCAGTTTGACAATGATATAGCTGTCATGATGGCTCTACTTTTTGCTTGTACCTACTCAGGCATAATTAGAATCAAATATCTACCTCTCAGCATTTCTCTTGGGCTCATCCAACTCTGAAAGCTCTCAGGCCATTAAGGCATATCAATTAGTAATGATTTTTTTTCCAGCCCCCAGCAGCCACTGAAGCATACATTAAAGGTGATATCTGCAGTCAAAAATTTAATGTGGGCATTTGAGAATATCTGCTTTGATGAAGAGAATATTATCAGGGAAACTCATTTGCTTAAAGTTATAGATCAGGGCTATTAAAAATATTTTATTTGCTGAACAAATGTCTGATGAATACTCCCGCATCTGTTAAGTAATATTAATTGAACACAGGTTTGGAAAACACAAGAATCATTAAAGGATAAACGAGGTTGTGCAATAGCCCAGAAGAGCTAATGTTATCACTTTCCCGGCCACTCTTACAACCTTCTTAGTAGGACTATTTTTAACTGAGTCATCGTGGCCTGAGGAAAGTTACTTTCATTTTTTATATATCTATCCAATTGAGTAGATGTCACAGAGGCAGCTCATTACAAGCACTGGAATTAGAAGGCTGTCACATTCCTCGCAACCAGGTTAAGTCCGTTCAGTCAGAACAGTTTGTAAAAGCAATTCTTTTCACATTCACAGGCATTTCCGAGCCTGAGAGGTCACTTACCCCGTGTTTCAAATGCAACTCAAAAGTTAGTTACTCGAAAATCAGACTGCAAAACAAATGCAGTTAATGAATGTAAAACTTCTGGATGATCTACTTTGACCGTTCTACCAATATTTATTTATAAACACAGAAATCTACTGCTCCTCATGGAAAATATCACAACCTGATGAAACACATGTCAAAATCACATTTAATCATGGTAAGCCAGCAAGCATGAGCCTTACCATGAAGACAGAGATGCAACTGAATTTGTCACTCCTTTGAGTGGCAGAGGCTCTCACTCCTCCTTAAGTGATGTGACCTGTAACAGCTTTTGGAATACAAGCATAAGATTCATTTCCAAGTTTTTATCCTACTGTTATGCCTGTAAAATTGTTTCCACTCGAATGTACTTGACATTAGTCATAAATCTCTGGCCAAACAAAGGTGAAGCAGGGTGGAAATGCCATATACAGCATTCACTTTTACCTTCAGCTGCCAAGAATCTTCTTGCAATGTAGTTGACCTGATCACCACTTGAAACATTTTCATAATGCTTTAATTAACCACAGAATCACCCAACAAATCTGACTCCAGGTTTCTCAGTAGGAGTTTACATATTCCTTTTGATCCAGTTAATGTGTTACTCACATGAGTCTTAATGTTTGGTTTGGTCTGGACACAGAACACATACCTGGTAAGAATCTTTCAAATTAGGTCTAATTTCACTTTCATGCTTATTTTCCTTTGGATCTAAATAGTAGCTCTGGTGTGACCACACAGCTTTTCATATCTGTACATAAGTTTCTATACTAGTGGAGCTAATTTTATTTTCCATGTGGAGATCTCCTCAGACAGACAAGATCAACATGAAAGAAGCACTTCAGTAGGTGGCATATGCTCCCTTCCCATCACCTCTTTCCTCCTGCTCAGCCACTGTGGTCATTCCTTCACCCTGGGCATGCCTGGACAGCAATGCCTGGCACTCCATTTGCCTCTCCTTTGCATATTTAAACTCAGTGAGTATATGCATAGTAGGCAGCAGTTCCATAAGGTGTTAAATAAAAACATATATGGAAAACTGATTTACAGCTCGAATGTTACAATGAGGATTTTTGCAAATTCTAACAAGAAAAAAATAAATTTGAACAAACACTTCTATACTCCACTGGATTACTTATACTTTAATATTAAAGCCTCCTTCCAATGATGGAAAAAATATTTTCAAAACAGAGAAAGAAATATACTTCAGTCAAAGTGCCAAGCAATCTATCTAGCCTTATCTGCACACATATGCATGCAAGAAATATCTACCACCCAGGCAACAGTCTACACATTCCCATTCCCTTTCACAGCTATCAGAAAAGTTTGACCCTTGGTTCAGACCTAAAATCCCCCAACCCATTCGTTCTATCTTAAGAGAAGCTTCTTGAGGGAAGGGATGATAATGTATCTGCAAGGGCTGACTCTTTGTGCAGTTGGAGGGGGGAAGTGCCAGCATAACAAATTGCTCCTGTTCAAACTCATCAATTCAAAACAAGCATCTGGAAAACTTGACAAGAATACTCAAATGACCCCTGTGTTCTGACAGCTGGAAAAGAGAAAGCACTCTCCGTGAGGGGAAGATGTGCATTCAAACTTTTTGTCTAGACAGAGAAAAACATAAAGCTGTTTGAAATATTTTTGTTCAGACCCCATTAAATAAAACTTTCAGTGCAAAGTATGACTCATGTAGGCAACTATGTCAGCACTCACAAATCTGTGGTCAACACCACCAGAAGCTGGTCATGGCGATGGGCAGGTTACAAATTCCCTTCTCTCATGAACTTCCATTGCTGTAACAGATCATTTGCTCCCTGTGACAAGAACCTTAATCTCCCTCAAACCCTGGCACATCGGGGCTGCCGTCTTCATGGAGAGAGCTTCTGCCTGCTCCACTTGGAGAGGCCACCGAGGATGGTTCCATGAGGCTCAGACTGCAATTTTGTTCTTGCTTTCCAGTCCTGTGAAGAGAAACACCTTGAATAGGGCGTGTTATTGCAGACAACTACAATTTGATTGTATCTCAGGACTTCTGATTTGGTCAAAATCTGCACTGAGGGGAAAAAAAACCAAAAAAACAAACAAACAAACAAAACTGCCTTGCAGCATCAATGAATTCTCTTCATTCTGAGTTTCCTGACTTTGGGTTCTACAGATGAAACATTTATTGAATCAAAACATCTTAAAACTCCAAAATACAACAAAGCACTTCTGCAGCTTTACAGTCCCAAACTCTTCTGTTTCTCTACTGCTGCCTCACAGACTTCCTTTTACTGCTGTGGGCATGACCTGGTCCAAAAGCCTGGCTATATATACTGTATATCTAGGATATGCAAAATATTCCAGTTTACCCACATCCTGAACTGCTCTGAAGGAGGAAACCAAAAGGACATTGAGAAACCAAATTCATGCTCTCACTGTGCTCAGGGATGTTATTCTTCAGACCTATTTCAAGGAAGATCACTCTGAAGTTTTCTGCCTACTAGAAAATACTTATAATAGTCTGGTCTAAGGTCATTCTTTTAGATTAAATGTAACAATTGCCCCAGGTCTTCTGATTCAAACAGAAGATGGCAAAAAGGAAAGAAGACCCCTCCAGAAGGCACAGGTCTATTTGGATGTTCAAGCTCTCCAACAGGCAGCAGCCCAAATCCTCCCCAAAATGGAGGTAGTCAAAAATCCCATATTTAATTAAAAATGGGGAAGTCTTGGGGAAGTGTTTACTAATGTATAGTCTGGTATGCTGGAAAAACAAAGGCATAAGCCACAGTACCTTGCAGTCACTTGTACAAAAGAAATGGCTGTAATTCTTTCAATTACTTGGGGTTCATTAAACAAAACAAACAAAAAAAAAAAACAAAACACAACCAACCAAGCAAAAAAAAGTCCTGCTTTTAAGTTGGTTTTGATTAAAAGTGACTCTGTTTAGAGGTACTCAGTAATGCATTCAGTGTTCAAACCAACAAAGAACTGACACTTTATATATAGCAGCAAACACTGGACCTTATTTTCTTGTGTCACAAGAAAAATTAAGCAAGTTGCATTAGGAAATGGGTCACAACAGGATTTGCCATAAACACTACACACAATATCAGCCATTTGTACAGAACACAGCTGACACACACACAGAGTTTTCTGGTTTATGCCTTACTTCTGCGATTCTAAATTGATTTACAGCCCCATGTGAGACTCATAAAAGAGCCCTCGGCAACTCTATCCTGCTCACAGACTATTTGCAACACTGTGAATTTCTCAATTTGCCCATTTAAAAACATTTTCCCTTTTCCTTCCTTTCAATAACAGATTTCTGGAGGGAGTAGGGAGAGAGAGATGAGAAGAGAGATTTAATGGTTAGATAACTTGAGACACAAATAAGTATATCGCCTTCTCCTCCTCCTGATCCTAGAGAAGCTCTGTTGTTTGGCTGGGGGAGTCACTGTTGCCCACTCACCTGCCCTAGTAAATACAATGAGTTCTGTAAAGCAGCATCAGCATCCTGGCCACGAGTGTGACAACGTAAATGCCGCAGCAAAGTGAATCACTGAGTTTAATGTGCCTTCATTTAGAAGAAAGACCTGCTTTTATTAAGCCAGAAGATTTATAAAAACAGGGAATTTGTGTCTATACACATAGGAAAGGCCTTAAAAATGAGGTAAGGTTGGTCTATAAAGGAGTTTGCTTATTAACTCCCCCCAGCATAACACCCTGACATAGGTGGATAACTATCCATCTTCCATTTCAGAAATTAGGTATGGAGAAATTGGAACAGAGGCTCCCAAGGTGGCACAGGAAAATAGAGACAGAATAAGAACCAGAATTTGCTATTCTGATTCTTAGTGCAATAGTCTTTCTAATAAGCCTTGTTCCTCCCTTTCATTACTGTTTTTATTTTACTTCTCTAATGGGAAAATGGCTATGGAGAACATTTTCTGTCAGGCAATGGGCATCTAGAGACCAAATACCAAATTTCACGATCATTTGTTCTCTTTGAGTGCAGTGCACTTTGCTGGGGTTACACAGCAAAAGCTCTGACTTAGGCCATGTATCTACCTGCTTCTTCTGCTGTTATTCACTAATTTAACACTTTATGATGAACTGGATATGAATCCCTGCTCCTCCTCAGCACTTTGGATGCACTGATAAGCCTAAACTAAGGTGTATCTATTTTATCCTGTTTCTTCTTGACATCATGAACACTAGCCTTTCATTTTCATTTTCCAAAGGGAGGTAGCATTGCAGGGTATATTTTAGGGGCTAATATGAGAGTTGGCAGGACATGATAAGTGATTAACACTGGGCGGTAAGTCTTCCATTCTCTAAAATCATTCAGAGCAAGACTTTGGGTTTACTCTAGAAAGTGACTTTGTGGTTGCTCTCTCACGCCATAGTGTAGTGACAAGAGCAATAAAAGCCACCCTTGCCTGTTGCTGCCCCATTCCCAGGTGCTGGCTGTGTCACACCACCCTGAAGCGATGCCACAACAGCTTCCTGTGGCACTTTCAAACACACCAGGGAGTAAAGCAAAAACACCTCTCCTTCTTCCCCAGAGATTTTTCTTTTTTAAAGCCGGGTCTGTGGTCTGATCCATCACTGACACAAAATAAACCAAGCACTGTGTATTCCTACAGGTCGTAAGACTCCCCAGCATGACATGGGCCTCCACCCCAGCTCTGCAAACCCAACCTGTGCTGAGACCTTTGATGGGTTATGCACCAGTGAAACATACCCTGGACACACTGAAGCTCATCTGCTGAGTAAGGCATCATTTAGGAAGTGGGGGATCCAGCGCCCTGCTCAGGGCACACACCACCCGTGTCACACCATGCAGCCCCCGAGTCCCCCCAGCAGCCGCATTTATTTATCCATCCACCACATGTGGCCATTTTAATTGTCTCTCAGACTACATTCATAGTCCCTGAACCACTCTTCCATTAAAGAACCCTTTCTGGTTTTCTACAAAACAACCCTTAGAAAGTAACAAATCAGGTGCAACTGGCAATTTTTCTTTTGCAGTTAGTCATGTGAGAAACGTGCCAGTGGTTAAGATGAAAAGCCTTTTTTTCCCTGAGTCATAAATTTTGAATAAAAAAAAAAAAATGCAATATTTCAGAACTGTGGGGTTTGGAAACCAAATTACTGTTAATTATGGAATCACAGAATAATTTATACTGGAAGGGGACCTGTGGAGGTTGTCTCATGTAACTCCTCTCTCAGAGCAAGTCAGCTTTTACCTGGACCTTGTCAAACCTCACTCAGAGCCTTGTCATACAGCTTTGCCAAGCAGCTGGCCTGTTTGGTACATTTTTTCCTTTCAAATTACTTTTTTACAGAATATGTACAATAGCAAATTAAAGAGAAGACATATAAAGGCTACTTAGAAGGCTCAAGAGTATCACAATGTCTAATTTGAGAATTTTGTCAACAGTACAAATTTGGGGTTTGTTTTTTGCGTTTTTTTTAAATCAATCCTGATAAAACAGGCAAATCTTCTACAAGCTTCAGTATTCAAGAAATATCAGAAAAGATTTTGAGCTAGAGAGAAAATAAGCAACGACATGAGGACAGATTCTCATCCTTTTTGCCTTGAAGGTGTGTTGGGAATCATTTGTAACAGTGCATTCAAGATATAAATTTTTCCTTCTGAAAAACCAGATCTGTGTTAGCATTGACTTACCAACTAACTTTAGACTAGACATTGTTGTCCTTCAGTATGTCATAAGGGTTTCCCTTGACTAAAAAAAAAAAAAAATCTTTTTCTCTCCTCATACAAAAATAGTTTATTCTCACGACAATTTTCAGGAGGAAACAAACCACTCCTCTGAGTGACAGCGATTGCAAAGCCCTCCCATGCACAGACTGGTCCATCATGGGAAGGGAAGCTGCAGTGGGAGCTGTCATGGGCCCTGGAAACCAGGTGCTAGGCTCACCCAGGCTCCTGAGCACGGGCCACTGGGCTGGGTGCTGTGGCACTGGTCCCCAGCACGGAGGTCTGCCCTCCCCAGGCACAGCCCCTGCCTGCTGCTCCCTGGCAGCCACAGTCAGGAAGGCATCCCAAACATAGAGCTGCTCCCAGAGCTCCCAGTAATGGCTGTTATGTAAGTGAAAATGGTTTCTTTTTAACACATAGCTGCATTTGTGTTATGTAACAGCGCCCATCTCCAATTATTTCTGTTGCAGTCACCACAAAAGTTGCTCTTGCCTTTATCTATCAATTAGGCTGAGATGGAGCTGTGGACATTGCACGCCTGTCCATCCATTTCAAAAGAGAAACACTGAAGGGTAATTATAGAATATCACACCCTGAGGGAAGACACTGTTGCCCTGACTCAGTGCTGCACACGTGCACAGACCAGCTCTCTGGGAGCAGGGCTGCTCTACATGAAGTAGAGTAGAGCACTGCCAATGCTAAGGGTAAGCAGCTCACAGGAGGCAGCAACGGTGCCCCACGTGTCTCTGCACACCCCTCCTTCCTCCAGTGACACTGGATTGGATACTAGGAAAAATTTCTCCACCCAAAAGGTTGTCAAGCACTAGAACAGGCTCCTCAGGACAGTGGTGTAGTCACCACCCCTGTCAGTATTTGAAAGATGTGCAGATGTGGCCCGTGGAGACACGGTTTAGTGTGGCCTTGGCAGTGCTGGGTTAATGGTTGGACTTCATCGTCTTTTCCAACCTACACAATTCTATGATTTTATCACTCTAGAGGCATCATGATTTTTGGAAGAATCCAACAGGATTCCAAGTGGAAACAAAACATATCTGAAACCACCTCTTCACCTCTCTGTGCCTCAGTTTCTCATTTGCAAACTTGTGATACTACTGTTTCCATCCTCTGCCTGGTAAATGCAGATTTAAAGTTCTTTGGGCAAGAACTGTCTCTAATGATATGTATGTACAATGCCTGAAGCTGGGACTCCCAGTGTGGACTGTGACCTCCAAGAATTCATGCTTTAGAAATTACAAGAAAATATGGGGGGAAGAGGAGAGAGGGAAGTCTTTTCGAATACAAGAAAGAAGTCAAACACAGCTAATTACCAAGAGCTTCCCATCAGGCTAACAAACTCCCACCGTGGACACACTCAGTGGTTGTTCTTTATTTCTGAGCTTTACTTTAATCCCTCCTCATTTCTCTTCTTTCATTTTCAGTCAGTTCAGGATCCTAATGTTTTTGCCAACTTATTTTTAATGGGATTGTTAGCATCCAGGAAGCCTTGTCAAATAATCATTATACAGCTACTTTCAGGGACCCCTGTGGTTGCTTCCACTTGCTGTGCATTCCCCCCCTCCACCTCCCGCTCCCCTCACATTAGAAGGGGAGATATTTTTCTTACTGGGAAAGCATCAAATTAAAAATCTGGCTGTTTGACCCTGTCCTGCATGTTCATCCAAAACTGTAGCTGCTCTGACTGCCTGGTGGTCCTTTTACATTATTACACCATCTTTGGCAATTCACATTTACACCTCAGCCAACAAAGAAGATATTTGTAAAATTTTTTTCTCGAGGAACAAATTGAAGTCTGTCAGCTACTGGAAAACCACAAACCCGCTGTTCTTCCTCCTCCAAATGGAAGAAAGGTTGTTTTCAAATGAGACTTTTAGCCATTTTTATCTAAGAACATCTCACCAATTGCTCACCACCCATGGATCAGCCCTTTCAATGGCTGCTGCTTTTCAGAAATGCTGAACAATATGTGTGTGCGTTGCTCAGTCTTACATTTGCCCATCTCTGCTAAAGATGCTGCAGGATCTTCCTTTTTTGGTATTTTCTGCCACAAATCCTACACCACTGAAGATTTACTTTTCTCCCAGTTTCCCAATATTTCCTCCTAGTTTTCCATAGAAAGGAAAATCAGTATTGTTTTTTACATAAGGCTTGTTAGACTCCTGACGTTTCATGAGTCAGCTGGAAAAGATGACAGTGTGGAATTGAGGTTTTTTATTTTTTTAGGCCTACTTTACTGCAGAAAACCTGGAATGAGTGTGTTACTTTTTTGCATTTGGTCTGATGTTTTTACAGGGACTCAGGGAGAATCTGCCTGAGACAGTAAATCAGTTGGCAGACATCCATTTTTGGCACTGTACTACTTGCATTTTTCTGACAGTGTCAAATATTGATGTGAACAACATAACTAGCTGGCTGAAGACAGTTGTCATTCTCAAAGAGAGTAAACCCAGCACGGAAATGGTCGACAGACATGGTTGAGAAAGGAGTTTTCTTGCTGTTTTCCTCACAGCCCCACCCACACGGAATTAAAACCACTCTGAAGTTGTTGTGCCTTCAAAGGAGCTGGACCATCTTGGGAGAAGCTCAAGCTGGGGATGCAGCTAAGTCACAAAAACACCTTTGCGTGCCTGTTTCTCTCTAGCAGGTCACACTGCTGTAGGGGTGAACAGAATCATTTATATTCACACCAGGTCCTACTTAATTAGAGATTGACCTTGATTTTATTTTTTAGCATTCAAAAGCCTGAGAAATCCTGATCCATCATAGCTTGCTACATGAAGCAGGGTCAGATTCCATTTTGTACCATTATGCCTGCCCTGAATTTCATGCCTTACCAGCCCAGCAGAGGTGCAAATAATTATGCTCAAAGCAGAATGCATATAAGCTGCTCCAGTGACATGTTTCAAGGTATATTTGCAGGTAATGACAGTACAAAAAAATTGCCCAGAACTATATTCTTATACAAACTTCACCCCTTTTTGGGTTGGCAAATATTCTGTGAACCAACCCTGATTACTGTGTATTTATTTATTGCTCATAAATATTCCCCAATTAGTTTCCATGAATAACTGTCAACCTGTTAGTTGTATCCAACTGATAGTTATGAATATTTGCTACTCATTATGGATGCAGTAAGACAGGTCACCATGGGTCTATGTTATTGTTTCTGCGTTTGCATTGGACAACTGGTTTAAAGAGGAAAATAATGAATCCTAATCTGAATAGTGTAAAGAACAAAGAATCCAAGTGACAATTATCAAGCAAAAAAAAAAACCCTTCTGTCAAAATTCTTGACTCAGAGATGGTAGGAGTCCAAGAATTAACAAGTCATAATTAGCACAGCCTCACAAATGACAACAAACAAAATCTTTTTTGTCCATAGAAGTATTCTCAAGCCACTGCCTTTGAGTATTGTTTAAAAATCTGCAGTGCAAGACATCATACAACATTCTTTTAAATGTAACAGCTATTGTTTCAAATGCTAAAAATATTTATGTAGAAAGCAGAATTTGGTAATAGTTCTAAGCACTTAGAAATACACGAATGAGTCTTTACAGAAATAGCTCTTCTTGACTGGTTATTACAAAAGCTTCACAAGAGGATTGCCATCCTGCATAATTCAACAATGCTGTTAAACCTTGTGAAGTAAGCAAGTGAAAATGCTTAAACTATTTTTATGCATAGTCTCTATGTTAACACTGTCAGGAATTAAACCATTACAAGAAATTTATAAAGAGTATCTGGGTTTTCAGTTTCACTTGCTCCAGCTATGGTACAGATCTTGAAAGTACGACAAGTTATTTCTTGAACTGAACCTTCTTTGTATAACCACTCCAACCTGTTGATCCCTTGAAAATGAACTGTGGAAAAGCAGGAGTTTCAGGAGGAGCTCCACATTAAACACCAAGACTGCAAATCAAACACCCAAAAGCCAAAAATGACACTGATCTCGCTACTGATTCCTTGCTAAAGGCCTCCTGTCCAATCTGTCTGCAATAATCTCTCAGTGTTTTGCCAAACAAAAAACTGAAACTTGGAATAGGATGCATCTGGTGACATCAAAAAGTGGCCATTCTGATCCCATTTATTATTACCTGGTACCACCAGCTCAGCTATTTTATATCCAAAAAATCAAATGCTAGCCTGTATTGCAACAATGGGAAATCTGCACTGTAAAGAGGATGTCAGTGTTGATGTTCCCTTGACAAGGATATGGGGAGTTTTCTCCCTGAGCCTTTCAACCAAAACACAAAGAAATTCAGCACTCCAGCAAAATCCAGTTTCTCTGAATGGCCAAATAAGTGTGAAAGCAGTATGTTAAGAGCATTTACAGTGGATAGCAACAACCATTTCAGTTAAATTGCATCATCTTCATTACCCAAATTATGACCTAAGGGGAAGATTTAACCCCAGAGAACTCTGCAGTAGATAGGCTGTTCTGGTAAATGAGAACTTGAGAAAATGCTATTATGGTTTATCATACAAAGAACCACACCTTATCCTAGCACAACGAACAAAAATCTAAGAATTTAATGGAACTTTATGAAAAAAGATTTTGAGGGAACAGATGATGCATAAAGAGTAACATTAGGAACTAGGTATGATTCCAAGTATTCCTGAATTGAACACACTATGGTCCAACAAACCAGACAAGGACCCCAGGAGTTCACTTGCTGACATGTAACTGGGATTTGCCCTAATGCTATGACAAGTGCCACATAATAACTCCAGAGAAAATTGGAAATTTTGAACGGACATGACTGTGGGAAACCTGACAAACAGGGCCCAATGCCACATGCCAAGGAAAACCAAAACTGAACATCTGTTCATTAACTGATCTCTGTCCATACTGGGCACTGAGCAGGCCTGGGGCTCAGTGTCAAGATAGAATATGCTTATTTAATTAAAATCTCATCATCAGAGACATAACACTGCACAAGCACCCCTGATTTTCTCTTTGTTTAAAAATTCATGCCCTTGTCTTTGGAAACGAGTAAAATTCTTTTAATGTAGTTCTGTGTGTAATTATTATACACAAAGCCTTGTGCTGTAGTAGGAGGCCTGAGCTAGGAAAGCAGCAAAAAAACTTCACAAAGCTTGAATGTCACAGCCTTCACCAGAGGAAAGCTTAATTTTACATCTTTCTATAAAACCATCCCCATGTCACTGGTTTAATCTAAAAGTTAAGATTAGGTAATGGAAGGGTAAAGTAGAGCTTTGATGTTTAGATTTTAGGTCTGGTTGCTACAAGCACCCTAAATCGGTTCTTCAGTAGAAAAAGGTGAAGACAGACAATGGATTAATCCCCTGAACAAGATGGCTAAACTCAAAGAAGCTCATATAAATGTACTTTGGCCTGTAAAAGTGAACCACGTGAGGTAGATGGGCTATAGACCGTGGGTCTCACCGTACATTAGCAATCACAGAGGCACTCTAATCAGGACAGCACTTTAAACTTGTATCCCAAAGGCAACAAAAAGTGCTGGCTGTGTTTGATTGGAGTGAATGTTCCTTGATTTCATAATGTCCTAAAACTTCACTCAAGGTTCTCCTGGAAAGGATAAAATAAAGTGGCATTTGGTAATTGCCTTGACGTCCTTCAAGAAAAATCAATAATGAATATGAGTGAAGGGTCAGGAAAGAAACAGATCCACTGCTTGGCTAACCTAGAGGGTTTAAATCAAACTAACTAGGTTTGATAAACAGTGAAGTCTCTCTCATCTTTGTATTTTAGGTGAACTTAGTTAATTACATTGCTCCTGAGAGCGAAGTGCTAATTACACCCTGGCAGAATCCCCAGGCAGAACAGGGTTGACACTGTGCATGGTTCCTCTGGGCACTCAGCTTTTCAGAGTCCTGTAGTCCAGACCCACAGCATTCCTGCCCTTCCAAGCCCTGTCTCTCTTCCTCTGGAGTGATGGGCAATCACGATCAATTATGTGCCCAACAGACACCCCAACCAACCAGGCAGACTGAAAACTCTCATTGCCTTGGAGAGTCAAGAAGAGATGAACCAGGAGAGGTGAAATGGTGGGGGGCAAGGGGAGGGAATGAAAGGATAATTCTGGTGCCAAATGTATGGGCAGGCTGAGGTGCCGCTGACGAAGTGCCACTTGTCTGGCAGATGCTGCTGATCCCGGTCCCTAGAGCAGGGATGCATTTCTGAAAGCATTTACCTGTGCACTGGACATGCAAAACAGTAAGATATATGGCTTGTATTTTAAATCCCCCTGAGAAAGGGTAAAACTCTCAGTTGACAAAATTTCATTTCAGGGCTTCACCCTACCCTCTACTGAAATTTCATAGAACAACTGCTTAATACTCAGGATTTCATTTGGGGAAAAAAAATATAAATATGGTTAAACATGATGGTCCACATATCCTTGACACTTGCACCGAGAGGAAAAATTGATAGAGATCCTCTTTTCGTTCATTTTCTACTGAGCAAATTCTTCCATGCTTCTGTGCACAGGGGTAACTGTTATACACTAAAGAAAAAGTTGTTTGCAGGGGCCCCTAATTAATGGTGAATAACACTGGATACCAATAAAACAAGTCCATTTTCCCAGCGTTCAGATACTGGCAGTAAGCTTTTCCTGGGAGAGTACAAAGCTAATGAAAAGTCTGTTCATTTTGCAGCTCAGCTACAAACAACATTTCTTCCTCTAGTTTTCCAAAATGAACATATAGTCATCAGATGTAATTGTTTACCAAATTTGATACTTTTATATAGTATCATTCTGGAGCTTGAATAAGCACAAATAAGGCAGAAATGTAGCTCAGAGAGGAGGAAAGAAATTGCTCATAGAATCCAAACAAGCCTTCATTGTACTTCATGCTCTTTCTAAAACACTGCAGCCTGGCTCTGCTTTTTGTACCTTATTAGCACCATCTAAGGGAAGAAAATGGAAATCACCTAAGGCTGGATAGAATTTGTAAACAATGGTGAAATCTTTTCACTGTGATGGAGATCTATGTCAGAATATTTCAACTCAAGATAGACAAAATTCATATTTTAGTTCCCAAATGACTTATGAAAGAAAAAAGACTGATTAAACTCATCAGACAAAAAAAAAAAAAAAATCAGAACATTATAATGTAACTCAAGTGTGGTTTTCAGACTGTTTTTAATACTCATATGCAGCAATAAGAAATAAGTGAATTAACAAGTTTTTTCTCCACTAACAGTTCCAAATTAATAGAAAAGGTATAAGATGTGTTGATCCACAAAAGACTGAAATCATCAAGAAGAGATTGCAATATTTTTTTGAAAGTAAACTAATATGCACTTTGTTGGGAGGCAGGAAGTGGGAGTCATTAATGCCTATACAAAATAAAAACTAAAGGCTTGGATTCATGGTAATGGCAATTTGGTATGACAAAGAATCACCTAATAAGTCAACTTGGAAAGCTAATACAGCCCAACAATTGGCTACAGGTGTAGAAATTACCATCTGGCCACTCAGTGGGGTATTCACTGTCTCTCTTTATATCTCTAACTCAGTATCTGAGTTAGGGCTTTTGTACTTAACTGGCTGAGAGGGCTCCAGCTCCTGCCTGGGACATGCTGGGTGGCTGCTGGGAGGTGCCAGGGTATTAAGGAGCCCCTTCCTGGGCAAGTGCCATGGGGAAAACCTTCCTCTTCCCTGACTGGCCCTACTGGGGCCAGTGCATTCATGAAGAATATTTGAGAGAAAAAACACACAAGGAAGTGTCTTTGGGAAATAAAGCAATCACTGACTTCTGAAAGCTGATGTCTTATTCCAGCTTTATGTTTGCTACAGCAAGCACATGTTGTGCTACCTTCTTTCTTCTTCAGTTCAACACTGTTCAGGTGACTACAGTTGTGTTTTCCTCATAAATACTCACTATATATTAGACTCCATTTATGCCTTTATGCTGTCTTTTCCTTTTGTCACTGGACTTCTGTTTGTGAGTTCCAAAGTATTTCTTCCATTTTAAATTAAATAAGGTATTTTATATTAAGCAATTACAAATTATGGTAAAGATTCTTCCTTCAAAAACTAGCTTTCCCACTGAATATAGAAATGATTTATCAGCATGTGAGTCATGCTGGCATCTGCTCCATTTGCAAAATAAAAGAACAGCAAAACACAGAGTAAAATAACCGGAATACCTACATAAACCAAAAACCTATAAATAATAGTTTCTTCATGGCATTCAATGTACTAAAATAATTACATGTGGCAACAAGACAGAGAAATTCAGGTTAGAAATAAAAGACAAATCTAACAAAGATGACAAACACCCACTGGAGTCCTTTGTCACATTTTATACTGGGAACTCCACCACGTTCATTTTTAAAGCAGGACATGACATCTTTTCATCAGCTCCACTCTGCTTCAATTAAGAAATAATTAATCCAAGTCCCCTCTTCTGTGTTATAAAGGAGGTCAGACTAAATGATCACAATGGTAAAAAATAAATTTAATCTCTCTTACCTACACTGCAAATAACTTGTCAAATATCTTTCTTCTTGTTCAAACATTAACATTTCTACATTAACTACTTGTCCTGCATAACATAATAAATAATGCTTATTGAGCAAAAACCTTTATCTATAGATAAAAAGATGATTTATTACTTACACAGCAATTTCCTCTTTTCTCAAAGAAAACTTTCAGAAATTAATTTCCATTTCTAATACTTTACAATTTTAAATGCAAAATTTGCTTTATGTACTCACTCTAAAATATTATTTTCAGCTTGGATATTGTAAGATGTGTTCTTTCCCAAAGGATTGTTCTCAGAATATATAGAGAGAAAAAAACATAGATGTGAATGTAGTCTGACTGAGTGTGCTTAGAATTTACAGATTTTACAGAAACAGGTTCAGTTCAATTTACAGGCTAATTCAGCATCCCTATAATGTAAGGGAAAAGGATGCAGGAGCTCTCACAGCTAGTCAAAAAAGAAAGACCTGAGGAGATGTCTATCTAAGCAACATATTTAATATTTTGCTGCAAGTCAGCCCATTAATTTTCTTGCTTTTATTTTAGCTATCTCTATAAACAGATGTGGATTGCAGACAGCAAGTAAAACAAAATGGAAACAAAATCTAAGTGGAATAGAAAAAGGTCAAAGAAAACCAACAAAAGAAAAAAAGTAGTTGATTTGACATGACAATTCAAGTCACCCTCAGAAAAAATTTTCATCTGCCACAACAACAGAGCCTGCCTTTACTCTTGCAGTAACACACACACACAGGGTTTATTAAGCATATTGCACTCAGCAACCTTCCATGAGTTGAAAAGAAGGACAATGATGACAAATAAAAATAGCCTGGTGGTATAAAGGTTTCATAATGGCTTATCAGCCTTTTAATTTTCTCTGGCTTCAGCTCATACCTACCTATGCAAAGCTGTAAACACAATGACAGCGCCATGCCCCAGCTGCTGGGGCTGCATGGGGTGCACATGAGAAGAAATATGCACAGAGCCAGATGTCCAGGAGATGCCAGTGTCAGAATCAGAACTTGCTTTAGTTTCCCAGCAAGAGGGGGGGGACACAGGACTTGCTGTATTATGCATTAAACCTGTTTGATGTCCATCTCAAACAGCATGGCTGCTTCTGCTCCCTCTACCTGCATTGCCACTGGAAAGCAGCCATTGCTTGGGTTAAACGTTTTCGGAAGGTAAGACAAAAGTTTCTGTCACAATAACTTTTACTCAAGTCCATTTACAGCAGCAAGACTTCTGCCAAATTTGCACAGTTTTATTAACATGCCAATCCACTATTTTTACTTCTTTCCCCAAACCAGAGAAGGGGATAGAGGTTTTCCTGTTGTCCCAGAGCCTCTGGGCTACACCTTCCTTGCAAATAGCACAGCACAGTCATATAAAGCTAAACATGCTATTGCAGGTGAATGCCACCCTTCCTGGACTATCAGCTTTGTAACCTCTGCCAGCACAGCAGGGCCCAGCACAGGGATGAGGCTCAGGGCTGCCAAGGGCCTGTTTGCCACCACAGATGAGCCAATTGCCCTCCTGGAATAATACTCCTGACTCAGTTACCTTTCTCAAGGAAACAGAAGGTACCGTGTGATGTACAGGAGCTAATACAGTGAAACAGGAGAACACGTACCTGGAAGTCTAAACAGTAGTAGAGGAAAGAGGAAAGATTTGCTCCCTTTCATATCCACACAGGATCTAAGCTCATTACCAGGGCATGTACCTGCTCAGTATGCTGTGTGCTACACAACATATATGCTGTTCTTTAATCTAATAAAAGGTGTATATTACACTTCCTTTGGGGAACGGCTTTTGTTTTGATACCTGCCTGCAAATTACTGAGAACACTGCTAGTGCTATAAAACCAACAAATTGTAGTAATAACAGTAAATTGTATTTGTGAATACATTGAAGATTGATCAACCCAAAGTTCATGCCACAGCAAAGATTTCATTTCCACTGAAAAAAAAGTGCAGGAAGATGCTGCTCTACAATAGACTGCAATGTGCTTTTATAAACTCTTCTATATCTTTCAAAATTATGTTCATCGTTCAAGAATTGCATTGACTTCAAATCCTCAGGATACTCCAAGAGCACATTAGCTTTATTACTTTAGATTAGCTTTACAGATAGTACTCACAGTGCATTTGAGTTAACAACTTTAGCAACCCACACACTGAAACATTTCCTGGATCCCCAGACTTATAGAACCGTGTTCTCCTGTACACTGACACAGATCACTGAAGTTGATGCATCTTTACTAATTTGTGCCAAAGCATAAGGATTATTGGGAAATTGTGACCTCACCAAAGCCAGTGAAAATTTCCGCTTGTGTCAACAGAGACAAGTTTTTGCTTCTAATTTTCCTCCCTGTTTCCCTACAGCATCTTCTTTTTGCATAACCAGAGGATCAGCTTCATCCAGCTAATTTCACACATCCGACTGATGCTCAAGAAGCTCCATATATGCACTTAAGGAAATGAAATGGGTTGCCTTAGGACAATTCAGGAACTGCAGCATTCCAGCCATACTTAGAAAATCTTTTTCTCTCTTTCTCTGTAACATTCAGTAAGTCTGCTGTTGACTGATCTGAAGGGACCTGAGATTGTGAGGTAAGATGAACATTAGAAGGGAGTGTATAAAGGTAAAAATTGTGACTGAAGGACAACTCAAAATAAGTAGTCCAGCCTCTGTAAGCAAAGCTGAAAACATAAATGCAAGAAAAATAACAGTTAAGATTAGACATGAAGAACACCCTTTAAGCATTCTGACAGTCCCTTGCACAGCCTCTCTGTTACAGGTTCCTGGGCCCTTGCATGCCCTGAAAGAGCCTCATTCAACAACATTTATTTACCCAAGAGCATGATACTATCTAATTCCATTACTCAACTGCAGTTACTATTATATAAGTTTTCTGAGGTGGAATCCAAGTATCTCTGGCTGCAGGCATATATATATAAACTGGGTCTATTATACCTTTCCACAGTCCAGTGAGCATAAGGAGTATTTTTCTGTTTGTAGAACCTTTCTATATATTCAAAGATGTTGTAAACTCTCAGTTTCCTTTTTCCTAAACTAGACTACACTAGTTCTTCTAGTATATTTAGCACCTTGTAAGCAAGAAAACAACCTCAACAAAGAAAGCCTCTTGCCATTCTCCTTGGCTAAGTTCTACTACTTGTCTTAGTAAACTGTGCCAACAGTACCACAGAAGATGGAAAGAACAAATCCTGTTCCTTAAACACAGCTGTTGGATTCTCCCAGAGTTACCTTTGGCATGGTAAGATAATGTCAACTTATGTTTAGTTTATGAAAAGCTGTAGGCATGGTCAGCTAATAATGGCTAACTAATTATTTCCCATTTAAACGCAGCACTTTGGGATTTTTTTTCATCCAAAGTGTACATTTGCATGAATATTTGCATGAGTGTAAGACTTGATCTTATTGATTGCCAGAATTCACAAATTTATCAAGAATTCTGATCATTTTCTGCAAAGCTGCTTCAGTCCCTTCTAGATGTTACAACCAACAAAATCTATAAAATAAACTCAATTCCAGCAGCCAAGACCTTGATGAAAATATAGACGTGAACAAGACCAGCAAGCAGAGTTCACTTAATATATGTCCCTGACATGACGTGGTTATTGACATCAATGACTTATTTCAGTACAGTTTTCAGCCAGCTCTAGACATACACTACAATGATTTTGTCTGGAAAACACTCCCTTTCTGTTTCAGGATTGGCCTGCTGGGGTGTGCTGCTTACCTCCTGTATCCATCTGACAACTGAGAACATTAATTTATCGTGACAAACAGCCCTGAACTTATTTAAGTCTATGCCTCTTTTCCTGCAGTCTCCTTATGCAAATTGAGCCGGGTCGAGTATCACGATCCTCCTGGAGTATATTTTCCTGTCCTGAGGTCATCTTTGGACTTCTTCTTTCAAGCAGCTTTCATATTTAGAGCACAAAATACGGTGGTTCTTTTTGATCCTGACTCTCTACCAGGTATCAGAATCTTCACATGATCCTTTAATAGAAGAAACTTGCAAAAGTCCAGCCTGACTGGTTTAGGGGGATCTATTCCTTTTCAGGCTAAGTCACAAGGGACAAGTAGTTGCCCATCCATTTGTACCAAAACCTCCACCACAGCCATTTGTAATCTTCCATAAATAATAATAAATAATAATAAAATAATAAATCCAAAGACATCTGACAGGAACAACTGGGTTTTGCCTGGATGTAGAGAGCAAAGCCATGTGCAAAGCATAGCCTCAGGACAAGAGGGGGGGTTTAACACTTCTACAGATTTTTGGAGTATTTCCTGGGAACATCCACTGGACTTCTTCAGAAGTATTACATAAACTTGGAGGGAAAATTACCTCTGTGTCAGGAGGTTATATAGCAATATCTATGGAAAGGGAAGGAGAAATCACTCACCTTGCCCCATTGAAGGAAAAAAAAAGTATCACCAGAGAAAGTACATCAAACCCACTATAGGTAGCCTGTCACACTGTTTCTCCATCTACCTGCTTCACACAAATATTCTGGTATTCCATGTCCTCCTCCACATGGCAAGAACTTGGATGAGAAAGGAGCCTAAAAAGAGCAGCACAGAGCAGAGGTTGTTTTTTTCCACTCTCTAAAGAATTCCTTTTCTTTCTCTATTGTCAGTTCCAGCAGCAGAACCGCTGTGCACCATCTCATCTTTTCCCAATTCACTGATTTAGACTTCAGTCACTGTCTCAGGCATTCCCCATCTTTTCCCATACTTATTCACAGGGAAGGACAATTAGCTGCCAACAAGTCATACTTTGCACATCTTGCTTTATTCTCCAACACAGGATACAGTGTCATCTTTGCCCTTTGAGGCCAATTCTTGCCAATTTTCTTCTGTTCTATTACCTAAAAATGCTCTAAATAGGCTTCAATGAACATGAACACTGCAACTCAAACTAAATCGTTTCCTTTACAAATAATGTTTATTTAATATTCAATACCTCTTGATAAACTTTTGCCATTGAGGAGTCTACCCATGCTTAGCACTATCACCCCTGCTATAATATTGGCACCCTTGGTGACAGCAGTAGTTTATCCTTAAATTTTTTTCACTCCATATTCAGGAGTGATGCATTTCTCTTTCACAGCTGTTCTTTCCTGACCTCTGTGGGTCACATCCTTCTTCAACCCCAAAGACTTCAAAGCATGTTCTTGCCTTGTATCTTGTTATTCTACTGCTCAGTAGATAGAAATCGTTATTGCTGCATAGATTTTAATAGTTTTATTTTCCACAACAATTTCCTTCTACTAAGATGAGAACAGAGATGGAGTTTTACTGATCCAGACCTGAATCCTCAGCTTCCTAAAATACGTAGTCAAAGCCAGTCAAAAGCAGATTTTAAAATATACTGAAAATTAATTCATTAAAATATCAAGACAGGTTCTTCCAAAGCTTCCCTCAAAACACACATTTTACCCAGGGCAGTCCTGCCTCTCTCTGAACCCCCACTGTGCATTACACCCACTCCTCGATAGCTGCTTCTTTCTCTCCCACACGTGACTCTCTGATCTTGCTGGTGAGGAAGGAGGGAGCCTCCAGTCAGTCCAGCATGTTTCAGCAGGTGGCTTCTTTACTACAGCCATCTGTGTTCTGTGCTGCAGCCAGCCAGTCTTTTTCTTCATTGATGTACATGACACTTATTTTGAACCCAGATCCCCAGAAATCAGATGTAATTGTGCACTGACTGGTGGAGATGGAGCACAGGCACAACTGCCAGGTTGCTGTTCAGCTTAATGCAGGCGCTTCTGGTGGACACTCACGTGCACCAACCTGGCAAAGACTGCTGTCCCATGACCTGCACACAAGATCCCTGCATCCTCATCACCTGCAGAATGGGAGTTTGCTACAGTTAAGCATGTAAAGACCTTGAGGCCACCCTTGTGGTTCAGCAGAGGGAAATTAGGAGCTGGATGCTGCACACACAAAGTATTGGTATCCTGATAACAGTATTGGATTACATGCCATGACAAGTAGAGGGAAAAAAAAGATGATAGGACAAAAGAGAGGAGAAGACAAGCAGATCGTATTCAAGGGTGAGAGGATACATTCTTCATATGCAGCTTGCCTGAACTAATCAGCATTTTTCTCTTAATTTTTATTAATTTTGCAAAAATCCATTTTTTCTCATCTGATTCAAATTACTAAAGAATAAGCAGCTTGGGTTCCACCACGTGGACTGATAAATAGTTGCTTTGGTCTTTAGCACTCTTCACTTTACAAATTATTGAAGTCTCCCAACCGTGAAAGATCTGTATACATTTCTGAGACTGCCACACAGTGACTCCTGAATCCTCTCCAGCAACATTACAAGGCCAGTTAGAGTTGCAGGGCAAGTGCCTCTGCACCAAGATACACTCCTGCCTACACCTGAGCCTGTATCTTGCTATATTGAGATGCACACGGTTGCTGCACTGCAGACAAGCCAGACACAGCATTTCTCAAGCTAAAAGGAAGGGACTCAATAGGCTCCTAAGGGCCAGGAGGAGAGTTAGGGAAAGATTCAAGGAAGTTTTCCATTCAGAAAACTGTGTGAGCTCCAGCAGGGAGACAAGCAGCCACTGAGTTCACTCGCAAGGTGAACAGTAATTTTGCCAAAATCTGTATGTTTTTTTAAGCTTTCCTTTTCTGTGGGTAAGAAAAGTTCACACTCTACAGCTATGCACTCCAGAGGCACTTTTGTTAGGGGTAATTTTAGTCCTGCTCAAATCTGGCTGGTTTGATTCATTTTCCCACAAATGTATTGACGTGTTGCTATTCCGATCACGTAAAGACAAATATGAGCCAGTCTCGTGCATTTGAGCCAGGTTTGCAATGAGGTGGGAGGGAGACAAGTCTTGCACAGCTCACTCAGTGCTAAGCACAGTGTAAACCACTCCTGCCCCTTGCTCAGAGGGCCTCTTCCTACCTCCAGATCCTGGGAATTTAAAACAGAATCAGCCATACCCTGCACAGCAGGATCTCTGGTGGCTGAGCACAAGCACGTCAGTGAGGGCCTGTCAGATTAAAATGGCTGAAATTTTGAGGAATTTCAGATTTCTCTCCTGTACCTTCTGATTTCTCAAGGTCTTTTTGACTCCCAGCATATCTAATTGGTAGGCAAATACTCAACAGCAAAATCTTTTCATACAATGTATAGCTTTTCTACCTAACTCTCCCATAACCTTAAAGTAAAGACAAAGCTAATAAAATAAACTAGTTTTTTCTTCCTCCCACTGAGTTGCTAGGTTTCTTTCCTCATTAACACTGTATAATATACCCTTGATTTACAGCCTCACTCAACTCGGAGAATTTTTTCTGTAATACAATTATAAAGTTTGTTTTAAAGATGAAACATGGGCATTTAACCTGTCAAAAACAAAGTTCAAGCCTGCAGCTTTCCGTATTTCTGCCGCCAAAGATAACAGACCTGATCCTGCAGTTTTTTCACTCAAGGAAATCTCTCAAGTTTGAATGGGAATTTCGAGTAAGCAAGGATTCATGGTGAAATACAGCTTCAAATCCCGCTATACTGTCCAAGGGCACAATAAATTGCTCTCACATTGGGAGTCTAACGAAGATAAAGGGAAAGGAATCCTCCCCTCAGTCTGGCATCCCAGTGCTGCTAATGAGTTGTAAGGATTACAGCAGCAGCCAAAGCACCTATATACCCTCTAAAGGAGGCTGTTTCAGGGGGAGCAAAGCTGAAACAGAATTAAACACTGTCAAAAGAGCCATTTTTTATGTGCACTGCTGAATATTAACTTAGTGTCAGGTCAACTAGTTACAACCTATTGTAGCTCACTCCCTCCAGAGAGGAAATCTCAATGACAATACTCAGTTGATGACATTGAACAAGCAGAGGGCACATCCAGCACAGCATGGTCTTGATTCTAGTCAGTTTTCTCAATACTCCTCATTTTTGGACTTTTCCCTTCTGAATACACTTGGTGTCACCAAACAAGTCAGAACTTTTAATGTCAATGCCATTTTTCAGGGCACAAGCTATGCCAGCTACAATGTTATTTATCTTCATTCTAAAAGTGAATACAATCCATGTTTATCCAGCTAAAGGAGTCCTACTTTCTTTCTCGAACATCTCTCCCCCATTCCCATATGCACTGCAGACAGGATCTTTTGCCAGTACACTGTAGGGTAAATCAGGGTTCATTAAAAGTGGTGAATTTGTAACAGTCTAAAACCAGAAAGCTCAAAACAGGACCTTAAATTTCCAGTGCTGATAGTCTTAGTTATGAACTGATTCAGCACTGAAATTTTGTTGTCCACTTCCAGTTCTCTGAGTGACTCTATTATCAAATGACCCAGTTAACAAATGCTCTAATTTATTATGGAGTCAATTGCTACATTCACTGTGTACTCACCAACTTTGGTGTCTCTATATGTTATCTTACAGTACAACATTTTACCATTAACAGGCCATAGAATGAAACCAGAAACTCAGAGAAGAAAGCATCAACACAAATAAGCTGAAGGGCAAATGGAGAGAGAGGAAAAGCCTTTATAAAAATGCCCAAAATCATGTTTTATAAAGAGAGCATACGAATATGCTATAATGCACCTGAAGATAATTGCATTTAAAATTTTCTCCCCTGTTGGGTTGCTAAGGAGACAAACACCCTTGGAGCTTCTGGGTTCATGTAGTCTAATCAAAAACACAAATCCAAGGGTTAATTTAAAAAAAAAAAAAGAAAAAGAAAAAAAGGAGAAAGAAGAGCAGGAGAAGCAGTAGATAATGAGGGAATATTTGGCACATACACTAAGTGGAGAATCAATGTTTCAGTCACGGCAAACCTGCCATCAGATTGCTGGGGGAATATAATAAAAGGGCTATCCACCTAGAGAAATTAAGAATATCTAACATAAGAAACCGGACAGATAGTGATGATGAAGCGCTGTTTTCATTCCATGTTAAATTTGACAGTGCACAGCATTCATGAGGGAACAGCTCAGTTAAACCAGGAGCAAAGCGAATCACTTCAGAGATGTCAAGACATGTCAATTACATGTCATGAAACAGATACCAATGGAGAATTACTCAAACTTCCATGTGGTCTAGATGTGTTTCTACCACCCAAAATAAGCTATATGGAGCACATTGTAATGCCAAAACCCATGCAAAAGTCCCTATTACTGTTTGCAGGACCTGTCTTTTTTACAACACTGTATTCAAAATATTACTAATAAAAGCATCTCCTGCTGCTTGGCAATGCTTGGCAGACTCCAACTCCTTGTTTTTGCTATCTCCTGAATCTTACCCAGCCCGTTTCCCACTTGCCAAGTGTTTGTGCATCTTTCTATTCATTCCCAATCTCATCTCTCCTCTACTGGTCCCTTCCCTCTTTAGCTTCTCCCTCTATCTTCCCAATGCCATTCATCATCCAACCCCACTTCCAATTTCTCTTCCTTAATACCTTCTTACAACAGATAGAGAAAGTCTAATTTTGTTTTCAGAGAAGAACTTGTAATAATGAGCAAAGCTCTCTAATGCTTTGTGTATCCAACTTAACTACAAAAGCATCCCAAAATTTCCAATTTCTCTTCTTAAAGTCTTGAAAAAGAAACCTTTGCACTATACAGGGAAGTGAGCAAGAAACCTAGTGTCCTTCAGTGTGTTTATTGTCTTTCCAACACCTTGGATTACACAGACCAGATACATTTCAGGAAAATGACAGTCTTATTAATGCAAGTAGCGTATGGCTGGTGCAAAATGCGTAAAAGTGAACTAGTATTTAAAATTACAGCAGCAGTTATACACATTTAGAGTGTTGGTTCTTCCAACCACAAATGAAATACGGCAGCCACATACTTTATGGCAGCAAGAGCACTCAAGGAAAAGCTATTGTATGATTCTGCTAGGAGAGACTTCTAATGATTATTAAAGTAGTGAGGAAACACAGAGCTTAAAGCAGAGGTGATCTATCACAGTCCTGCTGCTTCTGAAACTACAGCAACACATGCTGACACCCTTCAGATTTCCAGTTTTCAAATCCATACAAAGCTCAGTCAACAAAATTTCCCCAAACCAAGGTAAAAAGACACATTTTCCCCTGTGTCTATACAGTGGCAAAACACCTGGATAAAAAAAATTATATATATCTGCCAACTTTCCCTTTGCATTACCTGTATAGAAGGCTGCTCCCAGTATTTGGGTGAGAACTTTATACACACAGCAACAGTAGTACTTGTAATACAGAAAAGTCTGTACCACCAACCCTTATAACATTAGGGACATAAATAGGATTGAGGTGCTAATGTAGGACAAAATTCTTTCCAGACAAGAAAAGTTACTTTACCACCAAGAACATGTGCTTAAAGATAGGAGTAAGCAATTCAAATAAAATATCTGTCATACCATGCTGGGAGGATCCTTCTCTTCACACACGCCTCCTTTCTGCGTACCCCAGAACAGGCAGCTCCTTCCCCTCTTGGTTGGCTGGGCAAGTGTATCCTATGGTGTCCCCAGTCCCTTGGCAGGACACATCTCCTACATTGTGAGACAGTGCAGTAGATCAGGGAATGAAGCAAAAGCAACATCCCATCATCCTTGTTACAGATCTGAAGCCCACAAGAATTCAGACCACAACGAGATCTCATTCACTTCAGCCCCTGAGAACACACACTCTCAACATACAGCAAATCATACCATTTCCCAAACACCTTCCAAAGTGTATCCTCATTCTAATTTAAATCATAAGAAAGATATCATCTTGGTGCACCACAAAGGTAGCCAAGGAAGAAACCAAAGTTGGTTTTGTTGGTTTTTTTCCCCGATTAAAGCTTATTTAAGAAAAAGAAAACAGAGCTTAAGAAGAACGATTGAGCTTCCCCCTCCTTCCAAATATTGCTTTCCACTTTTAAATCACTGTGTGCCATCTGGATGAGCACCTTATCACTAGCCAACAGGGGGAATTCAGTGTTTGTATATATATTTGCATTTATATGGCATTTTCATACACTGTATCTCAAACCACTGACAGAGCAATGAATCACAGACCTGGGGAGTGGTGACTACACGCGCCACGGCGGCGGCACCGCACAAGCGGTACAGCTGGAAACGCTTTGGGTGCTAATTAATCTTGGCTGCTACTAATTCAGAGAGAGGAGAACCTGGCTTGACAGATTTGGCTCTGCCTTACAGTTTGGAGGATTGCTCAAAGAGACAGCATTTAAAAAATTTGCTTTGGGAATGCCTGACATAGCCCTTCACTGAGAGGATGGGACCAGCACAGTGCTCTCAAAAGTCAGCTTGTGCTGCAGATGCTTGACTAAAGTACCACAGCATATCATGGGATTCAAGAAATTTTTTTCTCTTATTTGAAAACATTAATAAAGCACATCTGAGATATCTGGGAATTTAGAAGATCAGTTCATTTAATAGGTGGGCATTTGGAAAAATCACAGTGTATTCAGGAGCGGAAAAAACCCAACAACAAATAAATACAAGCACCGAAAAAAACCCACCACACCAGAATTACTCAGCTTTCAAAGGATGACAAGAATGTAAAATTCAGTCTGCTCAAAGTCTGGCTCAGGCTATCTGCAAAACCTGAACATGGCTTGGAAAAACAAAGGGATCAGACAAGAGCATGTGATTTTCATCCCTCTTTAGTTTGAGATTTAGAGCTAGTGACAGTGAAGATATGAAACCACTGTTAGGAGCAGTAGGACCTCTTCTGCTAAAGGGACTAACCCAGTGATCCTGCAACTAATAATGCAGCCACTTAAGAGGTGCACATCACTCTGCTTCCCACAGAAACTGATGCACTTCCAGGGTCACTAAAGCTGCCCTGTGTTGTTAGCAGGAAGGAATTGCTGTATTCATGGGTCCAGGATTCCTGCAGGACAGCCCCTTTTCTGTGATGGAAAGGAATGGAAGTGTCTCCCAACAGCCTCCTTCTGTGCCTCATGCAAAAGGTTGCCACATCAGAGCCCCAAATAATTCATGTTTCTCATTTCTCAGCCCTCTCATTCTGTCCCACTCACACCAGCAAACTCAGCTGTACTGCTGAGACTGCAGACTGCTCTGATTAATTGCTCTCATTACAAGCTCATTTTTTAAATTTCCCTTCATTTTAATGCAGAACTTTTCTCTGGAACCTGAATTGTAATAAGCAAAAAGCAGCAATAAGTATGAAAACATGTCCCAGTGGCTGGCAAGAAGTGACAGCATCACCAAAGGGAGAAAAATGAGAAGGCAGCCCCTCAGAAGAGAGGAGCTAATGATGAGCAATCACAAGCCAAGTGACCTGCAGACATCCATAACAGAGGCTGGCACTCACGAGAGGAACAGCAAGAAGCAGCACTACAGAAGGGCCATGGGAAGTGCCCTAGAAACCTGGATAAACCCTGCCCTGCTTCGGGTGCTGCTGGACAGGTCAGATAATGATAGGGGCTACGCACCAAAGGACAGGAGAGGCAAGTTTCTCTATAGAAATAGCACATTTCCAGCAGGATTTTCTTTGAGATAAGTGAAAAGTAGGTGAAACTCCAAGCAGTTCTCAGAGGTGAATCAGAGGACTTGCTGTGGACTTACCAGAAGCATGGAAAAACAGCAGATATCACTCTCTCTTCACTTTAATGCCCACAAACATTCCCTTTGAAACAGAATGAATGCAAATGTGAACTTGGGAAATTAGGGTGACAGAAATATGCTTTTTTCTAAATGGATGAAATGTTGAAGTCACTGAACACAGCAGTCCCAGGCTGTTATTCAAATGCACTACCAGTAAAAGGGTGCATGATGATTGTTTTTTATGGATTGTTTTCCACAAGTTCAATACTCTAGAAAGGAATATTGTTCTATATCAGGCTTGAATGCATAGGCTTACATCTCCATCACAACAATTCAGCTGTACTGAGGTGTAAATTATAATTTAACTTACCTTGCCCAAAATGCATATTCTGGAGTCATCCAGTTACTATGGGTGTTCCAAGTTTTGGTATCACAAATCAAAGGTTCTTAACAACCACTCTTGGTTATGGAAAAGAAAGAATAAAGTTTGCCTATTTTATGGAATAATATACTGGTTATTACTGAATACTACTTGCTATTTGAATACTACTAACAGGATGAGAAGCAGCAGAAAGACGACAGTGCTGTAAATCTCCAAATACAGGGAGACAGATCAGGAAGAAGTTTCCATTTTCTCCAACAACATTCCCATTTCATCACTGGCAGACGCAATTCAAGGCAGCCATTTTGAGCTATAGAAATAATACAGTTCCTCCAGTTATGAAAATGGAGATAGAAAAAACCCAAAAGAGGAAAAAACACAGGTCCTGAGTCTACATCTTCTTACATTTGGTATTCTTCCCATTGTAACAAAAAAAGAAAGTATGATTCGCAACACAGGCCACAGGTAAAGTTATACTAATTTAAAGTACAGGAGCACCTAATACAACGTAATTTTGCAGTTATTAAGTGCTAACTGAACTCTAGCTTCAAAACCAACATTTTTTTTGCAACACATGAAGGATACAGTATTCCTGCATTTAGTGAAATGGATCATTAGCTGAATGCTCAGTAAATAGCAAGCTTGCCCTTGACCTTCCTTGCCACTAGATGCCTACTTAGCAGTCATTTATGGATGCTTGACTAATAACCAGTTCATCTCTATGTTCAATCCTTGATAGCTCAAACTGACATTTCTCAGTTGTTCTGCATTGATGTATGCTATTGAAAAACAAGCTAATCTACCAACTCTATTTCTTTGTGATCATGCTCTGCATTCCCCAGTCCATAATTTTTGCCAATTAAAATGAATTCTTTAAGATTCACAGCCCAGAAATCCCATGTTCCCTGACATCTCAAGCTGTGGTTCAGTTCAGAGACAAGGCAATTCCTTCAGAAAGGCCAGTCTGACACAATCAAACACATCTTGTCAAAGTCCTGCTAATCACAACCCTGCACTTAATCACATCAGCTTTTTCAGATAGCTCCAG
>JAWWES010000150.1:11256636-11279753 GCA_035583135.1 Lophotriccus pileatus
CATCACCACATATTATTTGTTGCATTGAGAAGCCTTAGTTATTAAATGGCCCAGAGCTGCTGTTGTGGCAACTCTTAAAGCAGAGACCACAGACAGAACTTACTGACTGGAAGATAAGATTATCCTCCTATTATGAAAATGTGAATAATTCTGAATATAATTATCCTAATAAACAAAGACTAAAATATAGGAAAATACCACAGATTAGCAGGTGTGAGGCACTAGTGTGAAAGTTGTATATAGCTCCAACTCGGTACGAATACTGCTTTTGGAAATAACACACTTCATTCTATTCCATGTTGGGAAAAATGAGGAGCTCTCACAGTTCAAAAACATTTATTTGTCTGTGTCCTTCAAGCCTCTGAGCTTTGGGGATACACACAGAAGACTTGAGGTCAACACTAAATATTGTTTAGGTCAACCGTAAAAGTCCAATATTGTTCCTGAAATGAGAAAATAAACAAATGCTTTCCTTAAAGCAATCTCTGGGATTTATATTTTTATTCCCTCTCCTAAGGGAGCATGATTAAGCAGATATTATTCACTAAGTTTTCAAATTAAATATTTGTGCAACAAAATATTATTTAACATAGATTTAATAACATTTCTTTTGAGATAATGTGTTAGAAGGGAAACATTACCCATATTTAAGCTTTAACCAGAGCTAAAGCTTCCCTCTAAGCAAATGCATATTTTGGCTGTAGCTTTCTATATTCTTACCTTCATCTGGCACTGTGCTGTGGAGCAAATAGATTGAGAGATGCAGCAATACACACAACCTTTAGCTTAGCTGTTATCACAAGGAAAACAGTTACTGTTGCTATGGTTGTTTGGTCAAACTGTCACCCCATATCAACATTGTTAGTATTCACACCTAATAAAAAGATATCTTAAGAAAAGAAGGGGGGGGGGGGGAGTAAAGCAAAATACTCTATAGAGGGTAACACAATTCTCATCTAATCTCTTTAAAAAAATTTGCTGCACTAATGCTGGTCTATATGCCTATCACTGAAATCATATGAGACTTCAAATAAGGGTAAAGATAAGTAGAAAATAATGAAAAATAGAACATCCTTCTGCATTTTCTCTCTGATTACGGTGATGTTCAGATTTTTATTTGTGAACCACCCATAAGGTATTTTCAAGGTCAGAAAAATACTGTCAGAAAAAAAGGAAAAAAAAAAAAGGGATGATTTTCAAGTACATCTAAACTGCATTAAATCTCTGAACTGTATGCTCTACAACCTGAAACCGATCCCTTATGAGACTATTATTTCTCAACAACTTGTTAGTCCTGCTTTGTACATAACCTTGTGAACCACTCATCTTTCTGAATAACTACCCTCAGCCCTAAAGGCACGCAAAAAACTTTTACGAACAGACTTGAAAATTTAAATTAAATTTTGTTTCAGACACAGCTCTACAAAGCAAGTGTTTCAAAGTATTCCTTAAGGTAAACTTTTAGAAAGTTCAACAATATAAAGAGTGAAATATGTGGGTCCAAACAATATTAAGCAGACACCACAACACACCTGAGCTCAGATACAAGCACAGAGTGTTTTTCACTCCCAGATTTCATAGCAGTGGAGATGCTTTTTGCTGCTCTCTTTGCTCCCTTATTCATTTTTCACAGGACTACTCAGAGCCAAACGCTGGTTGAGGATGGCAAAGGCACAGCACAGCCCTGGGACATGTGCTTCCCACAAACCCCTTCTGGTGCTCACCAGCTCCCCATGTTCCCACCAGGTCTTGTCATGGTTCAAGGTCTACAAAAAATGTCAGCAGTCCTGGTCCTGGTTTGCTTGGAAACTCCAGAACCTCCCAGGTGTCATTTCACACTGGTCCCTATGGAGCTAATTCCAGTGATTCACTGTGGCTGTTTCTCCTGCAGCTGTTGCCCACCACCCTGAGGACTGCTTGCTAAAGGCAAACATGTGTGCTGTGTTGGTAAATAAGAGGACAAACTTTACTGCTTATTTCAAAAGCTCAGGTGACAAACCAGTATGCTCTTACCTCCAACACAAGTCTTTCTTAACACCCAACTAAGCACTGCTCACGAGGGACCAGGAGTGGAGTGACACTGTTCTGTAACAAACCTCGTTGTCTTCTCAGTCTTCATCACAGCCCAAGTCTCCAGAGCCCTTCTCTGTACCCACAAGTCATGTACTGATGCACTCTGCTCATCCAGCTACATCTGCAGTAAGGCACAGAAGGTTGTCAGAGGAGTCTATTTTCCAAAATATTCATTTGTTCTGCTGTCTTCAGGAAATAGGATACCTGTTCCTGCCCTTGCAGGTGTAATGGAGCCACTATTTTATCTGTTGGCTTCAGTGTAAAAGGGTGAGAGAGGTTGTTTTATTCCATCCTAAGAATAAGGCACAGAAACTGTGCAGGCAGAGCACTGATTTGTGCCTATGCTGCAGATAAACAAATACATATGTTAAAAAAATCAGGCTTATTTAAAACTAGTGACAAAGTGTGTTCTTTCTGGTGGTCTAAGACAGATGTTTCATTTTACATAACTAAAACTCATAGTTTCTTTTAACACTTTCCTAAAAATTCGTCCCAAAATAGTGGCTTAGGTGCAGTTGTTTCCCACATCAGAAGAGACAGCCCATTACTTTGCCTCTGCACACTATTGCTATCCAGTTCATGTGTGGATATGGATTAATATATACCCCAGCAGCAATGGAACACAAAGATAAGGCTGTTATTAAAAATATGGAGGTTGAAAGCTACAGAGTGCCATCTTGTCCTGGTAATGTATACATGCTGCTCCAGTCTTCAGCATTTCAGTAGTCTTGTTTGGCTCCATCCCAAGGTTCCAAATTTTAGCTCGAACAAGTCTCAAGCTTGATTATTACAGCACATAAGTTGCCACTTACATATTTTGGGAAGCCAAGAGAAAAACAGTATGCTGCCAGTTAAAGATGTTTATAATTTTTGAAGATGTGAGGGGTAGGCCATAACAGGTTCTCTGGTAGCAATCACAGCACAGTATATTTAAGAGTAAAGAGAATAATCACTTATATCAGCAGGGTAGGCAAGATTGCCATTTGCTCTGACATCAATGCATTTATTGAGTTAGTGTTCCTGAACTTGGTATACTGATTTATTTTTTACAGTGATTAGACCCCACTGGGAGACAAGAAGAGAGAAGGTGTGAGACTGACCACCTCTCTGATGAGCAGCACTTAATACAGTTTACAGAAACATTCTTCTCTCACACACACAGTCAGTGCCACTTAACAATACAGGTAAATCAAATCCAAAAGAAGAAACACAAAAGGAAGAAAGTCCAAGCAAATGCCTATTTATGATGCTATTGTAGATGTCACTCAGACACATCCACCAGAAAATGAACAAGATTTTGTTCTCAGTTCTTTCTCTTTAATAAAATCTTGAGGCTCTATAGAAAAATAGAAAGCTCTAATCAAATCTCAAAACAATTTCCAGCTATAAAAGAGCTGTGAGTTGTGAAATACAACATAATCAAACCCAAGTATATGTTGCTGAGCTTAAACTACCCCTCTAAGTCTGCCTGAGCTTCCTGTCAGCCATGCCAAACTAAGCTCTGTAAGTCTTCTTCCAAGCTTTTGCAAGCATAATAAACTTCTGTGGAAAGTAAAGAGATGTATATGTTTGGAGAGAGTCAGATGAGGAGGAGGGGAGGTGTCTGAGCACACTGGTGTTCCTGATGTGCTCTGAAATCAAAGCAATTATAGATAATTTTCTAAACTAGGAGCCAGTGAGAAATACCACTGCAGCACTAGGAGGGACATAAATTAGGAGAAGACAGCAGTGTAACAATGGAAACATAAGAACAATTATCCTTCTGGGCCATTATATATTCAAACGAGGATGAGAAATGGCAAAAGCTAAGTCAGCTCTAGCGTGTCAAGCTATTAAAGTTATTTTATGTATGGAATGAGGAACAGAGACCAGCACAAAGTTGGAAGGAAAGGAAGCTGGAACACGAGGGTAATTGCAGGGTCAGGAAGGATGGGGATGAGCTCTGAGCTGTCTGAACTTTGCTGCACCATGCACAGGTACAGCTACTGAAGAATGAGATGTTATTAATAAAAAATAATTGAAGAACAAGATAAATGGCCATCCCAGATCTTCTACCAACTCCATCTAAACATGTCGATTTTTAGAGGGGTTATTTACTGTAAATAAACAATGGAAAGCTTAGGTGACTACAAGTTTCACATTTTGTTGAGCTGGAAAATTAGTGCCATAGCTGTTTTAGGACTCTGCAAATGACTCTGCTCTCCCCAGGTTGCTCTGTTCTGGTTTTCACTGCTCAGCCAGGGACAGTTGGTGCATCCAACCTCAGCACAAGGGTGCACCTTGTGGCACCGTGCCCCCACCTGCACAGCAGCCAAGGGAGGTGCTCAGCAGGCAGTGACAGCCACAGAGATCTTGGAGAGAATTTCAGCAAGGTTTTGTTCTGAAATGCAACAGCTTATTCACTTCAACAACAGATGCTTTCTATGTTATCCCCTAAAGCAAGGAAGTTATTAAACAGCCAGCCAAACCCTCCATCCTAGGGCTGCCAACTGCTGGTTGTAACACTGAGTTTTCTATTTCCCTCTCACATCATTTCTCCTTACTACCCATAGTCTTCCTTCTTGCCAATTTTTACTAGGAAATGGCAGGCCCATTCCACACAGTGTTAAAATGTCATAATTTTCATACAGGTTGAGAAATTAAACCAACCTAGACTGCAAGGCAAGATTTCACTCCCTTTACAGTCACAGGTGTGAGCCCACACGTCCTCAAACTGCCTCAGACTGTGCCTAATCTGAGCAGAGACCCTTATTAGCTGAGAGTGAAGTGCTGAAGACTTCAGCAAAACATAATGGCAAGCGGTAGATTGCAATAAGTGGTTCAACTTGGAAGAGCTTATGCCGATTCATGTGGAACATTACACAGAAAAGTCCTGCTTGGCTTCACCTGGCAGAAGCTCAGCAGTGTCGAGGCACAGATGCCAAATAACCCACATACAGGAGAGGAATTTACCTTCCAATTACAGCCACCTCAAGATTTAGCTAACAGACTATAAAAGATGCCACAGACATATGCATTTGTAAATTTCTGAAGACACACATCGTTTTGCATCTTGTTTTAATCAAGATGCACAAGACAGAAAAATAGCAACACAGTCCACATTTTGCAGTACTTGCCCCATTTTTTGCCAGGTCCAAAGGGTAAAAAATTAAATTCTTAAGGCCAAAGCAGAACTAAAGAGCAGTTAACAAAGAAGGAATTAATCCATAGACTAATTTATAAAGAGACAGTGATATTGTAAACTTTCCATCACATGGAGTATTTAAAGGAATACCAATGTTTTCGTAAAGGATGTTTTTCCATCGAACAATGTTTACTCTGGTGTGGCTTCAAGAAGCCTGTATTTGATATGGCAACCCTAAAGTGAACTGTACCCCTCAGAGGAATCTGTACCTCTTCTACTGAGGAGCAGAATCAGACCAGATCATAGAGCTGAACTACCACTTCACCCCTCATATTTTAAAGCACAAATCCCAAAAACGTAAAGTAATAGAAATCTGGATGATACTTAAGCCCTTCCATACAGAATAACTTTTCTGTCTAAACCTCTCATCTGACAGGACTACGAAGAGCTACTTGATTTTATTAAAACAGGATAGTAAGGGCCAAGAGAAACTCTGAATGAATTCTTAAGACTGATTCTGGTCAACACTCAAAGCTGATTTCAAGGTGACCTTCTGTCCGACCCTCCAGAGTAGAGAACTAAGATATGAGGTCTGCAGATGGAGAAAAAAAGATAGGGACTCCACAGATGGAAAAGAAAATAAAGCAGAAAGATCCTCTCACTCAGCCTTCCCCTGACTTCGACCTTCCCTCAGAGTTGTAAAAAAGAGGAAAAAAAAAGATAACCAACACAACAGCCAGCCAGACTGGCAGTCCCGTAAGTACAACTTGTTCACTGGAGATACTGAACCTTCCCTAAATCTGGCCTCTGCTTCTCTCCTGCTTCCTCAGCCACAGTGATGTGCAGCTGCATCTGTCATGAGACATTAAGTTATGTCAGCGATTTAATGCAATAAGAGACACAACTGGTTCTGGCACGTAAGAAAACGACAAATCAGTCTAGAGAATTTGAAGAGACAGATTTCTGGAGGAACACAGGTGCAGGAGCTGGTCTTTAACAAAAGTTATTTCAAATGCAGGAAGTAAACAATAAAAAAGGCCATTTTACCCTAAGTAAATTTCAGAAAATAGGTTTTCTATCCAAATGTTTTGCTACAGCTGCAAGTCGCAGATTCAAAAACTGACAAATAAGATTTCTTTCAAACTCCAACATGGAGTGAATGGTAGAGAGTGAAAAAGACGGAGAATTTCATATCTGTTAGGATTCCAACACTTCATTTTAACCAGGAATCAAGTGTGGACTATAATAAATGGCCCAGTCTGTATATCTCCTTGAGTCTTTTGCTAGAAATTCAACTACTTCATGTGTTTGGAGTTGCATCCTCACAAAGGAATAAGAAGTTAACAAAGACCTTAGAGAGACTGCAAATCTTTCAGCCCAGAGATTGTCCCCCCTTTATACAGTCGCAATAAGAAAGGGTATTCCCTCTATTATCAGTCTTCTATATTCTTCAGTATCTTTTCTAGTTGGTACAAAAGGTGTTGGGTACAGCAGTGCAGGTGTTTAATAATCTCATAATACCCTGTTTCCAAGGTAAGAGATGTTTTCACCAGATCATACACCTTTTTTACTTCATTTTTCCATTGAACACATTATCTCTTCCATTAAAATAATGGTTAAAAACAAAGAGGAAAATACAGAATCACAGAATGGTTGGGGTTGGAAAGGACCTCCGTAGACCACCTAATCCAATCACTGTTACCTACAGCAGGTTCACCCAGAGCAGTTGCACAGGATCACATTGTCCAGATGGGTTTTAGATATCTCCAGAGAAAGAGACTCCAAAACACTCTGGGCACCCTGTTCCAGATAGAATTTTCTGTGTTTCAGTTTGTGCCAATTACCCCTTGTCCTGTTACTGGGCATCACTTAAAAGTCTGGTCCCATCCTCTTGACACCCACCCTTAAAATATTTGTGTGCATTGATGAGGTCCCCTCTTAGTCCTGTCTTCTCCAAGCTCAAGAGGGCCAGGTCCCTCAGCCTATCCTCACAAGAGAGTTATTCCAGTCCCCTCATCATCTTCCATATTCCTCCACTAGACCCTCTCCAGTAGATTCTTGTTGTTCTACCATCATCCCACAGGACACAGACTGAAAACTCCTCCCAACCTTCCTCACCTGAAGCATCAAACAACCCCCACCTAAAGCCATGATACATTTCTTAGCAGTCTAGTCAAAGGTTCCCAGACTGAAACTCAGGCTGTGAGATCCTTCAAATGGAAGAGTGGCAGAAGCAGCCCCAGAGCTACAGCAGAGGAGAGGAGGGAGAAGATTCTTTTTTCATGCACAGGGTGTCCTTGGAGAATCCCTTCCACTGATACCAGTGGGAGCTAAGCATCAGGAGTAGGAAAATACAGAAAAGTCAATGTGAAGAAAAAATTAAGTGCAAAAGAATATTTTTACACTAAAAAAGCAAAAAACAGGAAAGAAAAAAAATTAGGAAAAAACCCTGTAAACTGGCATTAAAAAGTGAGTGCTGACTTCACCCAAACATCCCAGATGCTTTTAGTGTATGATTTTATTACCTCAGTGCAGCCTGGTTCACTGATGTTTTGCCAGTACTACAGATAATCTTTTGAAATCAAATTATATGTGTGCAACATGAATTATGCTTCTGGCTTACACTGCAGTAAAACTGCACATTTTGCATATTTTTTAAAGGAGGGGAAGAGCGAAAGAAAAAAATAGAGAATTATATGTCAAAACCAACTTATCAGAGATGCAGATAACTGCAGACACGAGGCACATCTTAATTCACAGGGATGTATTATGTATTATCAGATACATAAACAGCATGTTTTATTCTTGGAAAGTTACTCTTGGCATGAAACTATTCTAATATTTTCCACAGGAATATAACATTGCTTGGAAATAGCCAAGTGCCACAGCACACTTAAAGTTAACACTGGCAACACCCAAGCTTCCTTTTGGCTCACAAGATTACAGAATCTGCTGAGTTGGAAGGGACCTCCAAGGATCATTGAGTCCAGCCCTGCACAGGACCATCCCCAAGAGCAAATCCATAGGCCTGAGAGTATCATCCAAAGGCTTCTCGACCTCTCTCATCCTTGGTACTGTGGCTTCTTCTCTGGGGAGCCTGCTTCAGTGCCAACCACCCTCTGGGGGAAGAACCTTTTTCTAATATCTAACCTAAACCTCCCCTGACACAACTTCAGGCCATTCTCTCAGGTCCTGTCACTGATCACCACAGAGAAGAGATCAGTGCCTGCTCCTCCTCCTGCCCTCACAAGGAAGTTGTAACTGCAATGAGGTCTCCCCTCAGTTCTTCTCCTCCAGGCTGAACAGACCAAGTGCCCTCAGCTGCTCCTTATGTGACTTCCTCTAAAGGCCCTTCTCCATCTTCTTGCCCTCCTTTGGACACTCTCTGAGAGCTTAATGTCTTTCTTCCAGTCCTGCATCCAAGTCATTTATGAAGATGTTGAAGGGAACAGGGCTCAAATGTGTCACTGTATATAAAACACGCAGCCTGGGAACACACAAGGATTTTGAAGGGAAAAGCTGGGCCCTATTATCAAAGATGAGTGAAACATACTATTTATGTGTAAGACTGGGAATTAGTGGTCATCCAAATCTGAAAACAAAATCTGATTTTATTTCTTTATTTCACTCTGGAAAGCACCTGATATAGTATCTGAGAAATGTCTCAGCAGTATTGGAGCCTCAGTCACTGTTTCTGAAGTTTTCTGAATGTAAAAAATACTTGGACACATAGTAAGGAATCTACTGGCCTAACAAGGATTGTTTTTTCCACTCACTGGCACACCAATTTAATTAAGACACCAAACCAATTAATAAACCCTACTAATAAGACCCACTATCTATTAGCATATACAGCTAAAGCAATTTCTGCCTGTGACGATTTATGAGGGTAGTTATTCACTTGGTAACCATTTGCATGGTAACAGCACTAAAAAATACGATTGTTTCAGGACTAAGACGATGGGAAATTAAATGCTGTATCTTTTATATTGCATCATTTTAAAAAATATATATCCAGTGAGAATAAAAAGCAAGGGAGAAATTCCTGCAAACAAGAGCAAAAATAAATGCATCCCCATGTTTGCCAAATGCCACTGGAGTCAGCCACACCTACAGACACTGAGCTATCCTACCCAGCACCTTCATGGCCCCATGGCCCCATAACAGATCAATAAGATATCAGGGTCACAGCAGTAGCAGGCACTGCTAAAACTAAAAGGCACCCAAGCTGGTTATGTTTTCTCACTGTACCCAGCAAATACTAGTAGCTTAAAAAGAGTTAATTAGCAGGTCTCCCCGTTAAGCAGCAGAGCAAAGGGCACAGTGCCAGCTTCACCCACCCAGGACACTGCCTGTGGTGACAAGCCAAGTGAAGGTCATCACCAAGCATATTTCAAACCCACCCATGTGATGTCACTTTGTGAACTTCCCTGAAGAAAAGGATCATTATTCAGGAGAAGTTCTCTCCCAAGTGGTAGGCACCATTTCATTTATCAGCTTCTGTTAATTGCTGTCTCCAACTGCCTCGTTTCACTAGGGCAAGCAAAAGGAAGTTTTCTGGAATGAGAGCCACCAGCACAAGGAAACAGATCCAGTTAAGCCATTTATATTTTGCTCTTAATTACAGCAATTTCTGGTTTTTTATTCTCAGTGAATCTGACCTCAGGGCAAGAATATATGTCTATATCAAGAGGAAACTGCTGTAGGATATTCCCAAATTTGTCTCAGTTTGCTTAAATGAGAGAAAGATGGGTGTGAATGAAGATGCAAAGAGGGGGAAAATACCAGAAACAAAACCTCGTGAGTGAGATGGGAAAAAATTTCCCTGGCATTGTAGCTGTAGTGTAGCTAATGTGTGCTGTTTGTGCTGGGCTATTAAAAAAGAAAAGAAAACCTTCCAAATAATGAAAAAAATTAATGTTTCCAGAAGTTTTTAGGCTCTTCAATGAATGTCATCCAAATGTCACCCAAAATAAAAATATTGCAATGTTTTACATCCCTTAGGAATTCCGGAATAAGCCAACAGTAAAGGGGTGTGTGACTCTACCTAAGGTACCAATTGAAGAAGGAACCTGGCTGTGAAATTTGAACTCAGCTGTTCTGCCAGATCCCTATTTGGCACTGATTCACTCCAGAGAAGTGGATGTTTACTTCAGATGACTGAAAATACAGGGAAATACAACAAAAAGCGGCACTTGACACACAGTATATGTAATTCATGAGAAGTCCAAGGTTCATTTAAATACAGGAGTTTTCAAATTCTGAATAGATACTTTAAAGGAGAAAAGACCTAATGACAGCTTGGGAAGCAAAATATTTCTCATGTATCACTAAAAAAATCTACCTTTTAAAAAACGTGGTTCTGCTGTTAACAAAAGTGAACACATCCTATTACATCAGAGATAAATGAATTTTTTCAAAACAGTTTAATCACAGCAAATAAAACCTCTCTTGCCTTTGTGATAAACAATTATTTAGCTTTTTAATTTAGAATTTGATCTCTAAGACAGTAATGAGTTTTATTGCTGAACTCCAGCTTTAGTCTGTACTGACTCATGCAGCAGGTGTGGTGTTGTATCTACCATTTGTTATACGTGAGGTGCTGTTGAAGCTCTTCACAGGATACTGAGAGAGGGCAAAAATGAGTCTTTCCCAGAAAATAATTGAGAGGTGAAGGGAGAAAGTAACGTGTCAAAGAGAAATGAACTCGTCATATTTTCCAAGTTACACTCTGGAGAAAATGGTACCATAAAAATCATCAATGCTAGAAAAAATGAAGGAAAAAGGAAGAGGAAGGGCACAGGTTAGGGAGGGTGAGTCAGGAGCAGGCAGAAGGTTAGCACAGAGTCCCACTCAGGCTGTGGGCATCAAGGCTGCCCCTTGAACTTGCAATTACAATGTACTAGAGAAGAGGCCTGAGAAAAACTCAAACTGTGCATGTGACACAGGAAAACAGTTTAAACAAGAAGAAAAAAATAAATAACCCAATTCTAACATTCTTCACTATAATTCTTTCTACTCACAAAGAAATTAATCGTCACAGAATCCCACACAACCAGGCAGAAAGTTCAGAGATTATATTATGTTCTTTCTGGTAAAAGAAAGAAAAAAGAAAAACCATAGGCACTTGCCAGGTAACTTATGGAATCTCCTGCAGTGGTCAGTCTCATGTTCTGCTAAGGATGAAATATTCAGGCAATCTAATTTCCAAAGATGAACGAAAAATAAGCCCAACAAACAAACAAACAGCTGCAAAAAAACATAGGCAATATAATATCCTGGAAAAGACTCACAAATGGATCTCTTAAACTAATTTGCGCCATCATTCACTATTTTAATCAACACGGACAGCTTCCTCTCTGAATTTCATAAAACAAAGACAGTTTTAATTAGCAGAGTTTCCCAGCAATCCCTTGTACCTATTGCTGTGACTTCAACTAAAAAAAAAAAGTCAGAATAAAAGCAAATATCTAGCCCTGCAGCAGCAAAAATGAAAGACGTGTTTGCTGAAAAACTTAATTTTCCTCATTTCTGTTGTTAGTGTTTCTGTTATTTTTTTCATTAGACACTCCACCACCCCTGATCTCCCCAAGGCAAAGCCTACGTGACTGTGATCCCGAGCTTGCAGCACCTGGTGCAATCAGAAAAGCGCTTTTTCGGAAAGAGCTCCAGCAGACAGCAAGCAGAAGCAGCAACCAGAAGGATAGTGAGAGTACTTTATCACCATCTACAACTTACACTTGTCCTCGCTGAGCTTCATATAGGTCCTGTTAGTCCACTTTTCCAACCTGTCCAGGTCTTCCTGCAGGTGGCTCTCCCTTTCAAGTGTCCACTTCCCCACTCAGTTTGGTATCACCAGTGTATTTGTCAGAGTACACTTTGTCCTTTAATCCAGATCACTTATGATGACAACAAATAGTATCAGGTACCATCTCAGTTCTCCAGTTGAATGGCCAGTTCTCCACAAGATAACTCATCAGCTTCTCAGGGAGGAGGCTGCAATTAGTTGTTCTTATTGCCAAAACCCCTTTTCCTAAGGTAAATGAAATTGAACAGCTCAATGGTGCAAATGTTAATTTCTATACCAGAAGTATTTTGATACCAGCCAAAATGTTGGCAGATTCATGAGGCAGTTAGAAATACATAACCAAATCCTCCTCTCCTCATCCTTTCTGATCCCACACCTTTTTCACTACGCTGTTCATGCTGAACTCCAGTGTAACACCTTGCAGCACCTACAAATGCATTGAGTATCCAGAGTTATGTGACTTTGGCTGCACTTGGCCTCTTAACCCCAGAGGAAAGGGCAGTGGACCATATCATACAACGACTCTGTGTTCTTTTCCCTTAGGTAAAGCACACACATACACAGAGTAATTGTTGGCCTCAAACTGACTGTAAAATCATCAGTCTGCAAGGAATACAACTAGCAGGTAAACAGGTCAGCCAAGGTCACAAATCCCCAAATTGATTAGAAATAAAAACCTCAGGTCAGCACCTCAAGGGGCTGTTGAAATCAGAAGTGCTTCATCTACTTATTTCATCAGAAGATTTGGTGCAGAAATACCTCAGTTTTTATAAAAAATATATTTCTGTTGAGTCTCTAATCTGCATTTCACTCACCCCGTAGCAGACAAATATGTCATTTTAAAATATGTCATAAACCTCTGGACTATTTCTTCTCCTGTCAACATAATAATTGTCAGAATAATACAATTTGTTTGAAGAAAGCTATTCCCCATACATACCAGTGTAAGAAAGAGGGAAAAGCACCCCAAATTATTTAGTGAGAAACAAAAAATTGGGGATGTGGTGCTTTTAAATTGGATATTTACATTTGGAGCACAGAAAAATTTGAATATATGGATGCATTTCATCTAGACCATCATTAGAAATCTGATGTGGCCTGTGTTCCTATCAGTGTATCTCAGCACAGCCTGCAGACAGAGGGAAAACTGGGAAATCTGGGAATGTGAGCTAAAGTATTGTGAAATCAGTACAATTGGTTCTTCCCTCCTCTAGCATTCAGAAGAATTTTTTTCCTTTTTTTTTTTCTGAAAGGAATCAATGCTCTAATAAGACTGAATTATGCACATCTCATTTACTGGAAGAAAACATGAGAAGAGTGGTTTACGGGAAGAGAAACGTATAAGGAGGGCTAAATTGGATTTGAATGGCTGTTGTAGCTAAGGATTCTTTATTTGGTTTTGGCATTTTTTCACTTGTCTCCTGAAAAGTGTGTTATACAGAAGGAACTGCTGATGAATTTTTGACAGTTCGTCTGATTTCTGTTGGGTTTTTTTTTTTGAAAGGCATCTAGTCCCCAAACTTTATATCATAATTGCATGATAGCTCAAATATTCCAGGAATAGTGAGAAATTAGGCTTCTTTCATGTTCAATCTGAAACATTTGCTGGTTGTCAATACATAACTGCTCAACAAAAGGCACTTTTGTCGGGAGAGTTACCGAGAATAAAGCAGTGGGGCGTCTCACCAAACTGTATAAACTCTAAAATTCCAGTCCTGAAAGGCAAAGGCAAAGTCTGCCATGGGCCCACTTAAGGCAATTTTTTGTGGCATTTTGTAAGCAATGCCCAGCATCCTTTTACAGGGCTGTAAGAGTGTAAAAACTGTATTGGAGCTGATCAAACTGAGAGCAGGGGTGTTGGGGGGGAGAGGGAATTTTTTGCCTCTAAAATTTTTTGCCTATTAAAAAAAAAAAAAAATCTGTCTTTTGGGATTTTTTCAAAAATTAAAAATCCAAACTAATGGGGTGTAAACAAGAGATACTGTCACTGGCCAGGGAACAACCAAACACTGTGTTAACTGGGATCAGCAGCCCCAGATCCTCCTTCCCAAGGTTTGTAACAAGGCAGTTTTTGGCTTTAGGTTCAAACTCCCATGATTTCTTCCCTGAGGGGACCATTATGAATGTTCTGGTAAGCTCTTGAAGGGATGAAACCAACTGAGATACCAGGAATAATTTGGAGACATCAGTGAGCTCCAACAAAGCCTGCAGCCTTTTGTCTCATGTCACACATTGACAGAATTTTGAGTTTAATAATTCTCAGGGAATTATGGCTCACACCCTACCTACCTCTCTTCTAAAGTAACTGTTGGCCCACGGACCTGAAAGTAACGCAGACATGTGTCAAATTTTACTAACAGGGTCATGGCAGGTTTCACTTTAACTCGGAATTATGGTAGTGAGTTCTTCATCAGCATTTTGATAATCACATTTGCAAAGTGGTAGCATTCACAAGGCTTAAAGACAAGTTCAGGCACACCTTCCTTGGGGACCCTGTGTGGCCATGCAGTGGGCAGCACGCTGTCCTTCTGTGTGTGCCACCTCTGTGCCTTTTCCTGTGCATACACTGTTGATATACACCCTACAAAAAAAGAAAATAAAGCATTTTTAAGTTCAAAGTTAAAGTGGTTTCCACCGCACAGACATGGCATTAGTACTTATGCAGAGGTTAAAAGCTGGCACAGAAAATATTTTGAAAAATCTGCTGGTCTCTTTTTTCTTCCCAAACGTGAAAGCCTTTGTTGTTGGTACATTCCTGAAAGTTTCTTGGCCTGCAATAGCATGGCCCTTTAAAGTGGCTGGTAAAATGCTCCAGTGCAGAATGCATGAAGGGCATACATTAACATACATTGATTACTTGTATTTTTAAATGTAAATGTTGTCTGCTCAGCATCTGACAGAATTATACCAGTAAGAGTCAGTAAATGGCACTGACATTCAGTTCCCTATTCTGCAGCTTGACAATACCTCTGATTCTGCAATTTTTATCGGGATAATATTCACCACGGGAACAGAAAACTACTCCAAAACACAATAGTTTTTGTTTCTCAGACTTGGAGATTTTGGATGTAAATTCCCAAGGCATTAGTCTTTGGCAGAGGGTGCTGGGGTTCCCTGGCAGTGCTGACACAGCACTGATAGCCTGGGCACACACTTGTGTGCACGCATCCAGCTCCATCTTCTCCTGAAAGTGGCAATTCAGATTCAGCTCAGCAGCACTCACACCCCATCAGTCAGTCCTCCTCTCCTCTGAGGACAGTGCAGCAGGCCACAGTATGTCTCCTGAAAATATCTTTAGCGAACTGTTGGTCTTAGATATACCCAGGCTGGGAATCCCACTCTTTGCATACACATATCCAGTGTTTGTACTCTCACCAGTTTTATTTCCAGACAGGAAATGGATAATTTCATGCTTCCTTGCTTCTGGAGTCCTCTCATTCTAACTTCTGTGCTGTGACAAGCACGAGAGCCTGGTTGCTGTGGCCTCCACAGAGCTGGACACCCACAAGCCTTGTCCTCACTGCCTCAGCCCTTATCACAGGAGCGGGGATCCCCTGTCTGAGTCCAAAGCTGAAAGACTTTATGGTCATGGTTTAGCTCTAACTTAACTAATGCAATTATACCTAGCTCTGCAAAATCCAGAGGGAAACAGGAACTACTTGTACCTCACTCTAAACACTCCCATTTTAAGAACAAGTCTGTCACTGGCAGAAATTTGAACCATTCTGACTAAGTGCCACCTTGCCTCACACTGGCTGTTTCTAATCAGTGTTCTTGATAACACAGGGACACTAATACAATCAATACATTATCTCTTTGTGTTCAACAGCTTCAATCTGAGCATCCCAGGACTCATCATCAGTGATCAGGCAGTTAACAGCTCTGCAGCCAACCCAGTAACCTCCAGATTCTCAGGCACTGTTGATAAATCTATACATTTTCCCTCAATCTGATAGGAGGCTGCTCTTTTCATGCCCCCAGTTAAGGCATAAATAATAACTGTCAGTCAATAACCCAGTGCTCTTTTGACATTCTTTTGAATCCATATAGTTAATTAAGGTATGTATGTCTATCCAAAAATCCATACTGATTAAGCCTGGATTACAGAGCTCTTTTCTTGCTCAGTCTGAATAACCATGCAAAATATGAATATCCAGACAAAGAAAGCTGCTCCTGTTCCTGTGTATTTATTTGACTCGAGATCTGCCATCAAAGAAAAGAGTGTCATTACTGGAGCACCAGGCCTTAAGTGATAGATTCCAAGTGCATCATTTTTAGAGCCATTAGAGGTTATCAGGCCTATATGGTTGCTAAGATACCATGAATCATGAAGGAAAATATAAGATAATGGCAGGCAGTCACTGTGATGTTTATCAGAGTATGCTCTCTGCATCTCACTTAATAGCATCATGATTAGGATCATTTTCAAGAGCTCCTGTCTATTTTCCAGCTAGGTGTAAGAATGCAACTGCATTAAGTTGGCAAACATTGTTTATAATTCATGTTTTGCCTAGAGTAAATGAATTTGTGGAAGTCGAGATTTGTAATTGCCACAGCAGAATTTATTAATAAGAGCGTGGGTCTGTGTGCAGGTTTCTTTCCTGGATATTAAATAGTATCTTCAGACTTGGAATGAAATCATCCTTCATTGATTTCAAGTATATTCTGTGATAACAGAGACTGTGCTTTCAAAGAGTTTTTAAATTAAATTTGTAGCTGAGGTAATTGCTGTTGCAAAATTATGCAACTAAAGTAAAGCATTATGCTGCAGCTTTCTTGATAATTCAACTGCCTCTTTTCTAAATCATAGAAGTGTGAGATGCTAGATTAGGACAAAGCATTAGGTTATTACTGAATTATTTTATGTTTTATCTCCGTAAGTATCTGGTGAGAAGTAAAGCAATGAATCTGCTGAACAGTGAGCACTGCTCACACCATCCCCACAGAGTCCTCTCTGGGTTCCCTCTTTCACTGCTCTAAAACGGTGAAGTCCAAGATGGGGAAAGGAGTTCAAATTGGCCACTCTTCCTGACTTGCTGCCCCCAAAATAAGGCTTACAAGAATTTAATTCCTGCACCAAGGGACAGAAACAGTCAAATAAGCTCTTATTAGAGCCCACAGCAGGAGGATTGGAACTGCATGGTCTTTAAGGTCCTTTTCAACCCAAACCATTTCTAGGATTCTGTGATTCTTACCTGTCATGCAGCAAATCCACAAATTTGTAGACAACATGTCCCGTAACTCACAACACTGAGCCACACATAGCCAGCCTCAAGGAAGTCTTGTAGTCAGTCTCAGTGTATTACAAGGCACTAAAGAGAAGTTCTCTGGCTAGAAAGGAGTATTTCTCCACAACAAATTCTTCCCAACTGAACTGATTTTACACCAAAGCCATTAAAACATCATTTTAAATTATACAGGGTCTTTTTGGGGAAGAAAAAGGTGCAAAAATTTTAGATATTCTCACTTTTGAAAAGGGGAAACTAGGCTGACTCCTTGGCAAAGCACTTTGGTTGGTGTGATATCCATCAGCTACAAGCCATAGCTAACCTGTAGACGTTGGCTATCTCACCTACGTTCAGAAGTGGTCTCGCTTTGGAAAGCTGCAGTGGAAGTTACGCCACTGTAACGTTGTGCTATTACAACCTGGTGCCTGCACGGCGTTTGAAGGTGTACAACAGAAGTGAGACAAAAGCTAGACAGGTGAGCTTCCCTCATCCAAGCCTTCAAATAAAGCATCTCCCCATTCTGCACTCCGGCAGCATTTCTGTACGACTTGCCAACCACCTGTCCCAAGACAAAACAAGACACAGCTCAGGTGAGAAAAGAGGCTGGACCACACAGCAGAAGACATCAAGCAGCCCAGAAGATCAGAGTGACATTGTGGTACAAGAATTACCTGCATCTTCTATGAGATTTCAGCTGGATATCACACAAGACTAATGACACCTTCCTGGAACTATCCCCTCCATGTTAAGTAAAAGTTTGTTGTATTAGCCTGTAGCTCTGACTCAAAGCAAGGTTTCCTTGTCCTTAACAAGAAACACAAACAATTGCCTTTTAATCTCTTTCAAGAGCAGTGGACATTTAGCCATTCATTTAAAAATCAAGAGTTCATTAGAAGAGCCTAAGAGAGACCCACTCACAACAGAGAAAAGAGGCAGCAATATTTCTAATTTTCCTGGCACCTGCAAAGATGAATACACATTGATATCTGAGTACTGTAACTTTTTTAAAGCAAATGAGCCTTGAAGATTATCTGTCAGCTAAAACGTACCCAAGGGCTTGTTTTGCAATGTTTCTTTTTTAAAGAATGTTTGTTTTAACATTATTGTTGCAACCAGCCAAAGAAAAATATAGAGCCATCATAAAAAATACGAGTAGATACCCAGTTGTTAGAGATGGTTTAGGAACAATCATAGGAGTGATGGACTATGTGACCCAGGAGAGGTTCCTTCCAACCCTAATGATTCTGAGAATTGATTTTCTTTTGCAACTCACTTTCAGTTAGTGCTTTAGAAAAAAAAATAAAAAGGGTTAGATCAATGCTAGCTTCAATGACACAGCCATTCCAGCTCCTGCAGCATTTTCTCACCATGGCAATCTCTTTATCTTCTTGTTTGTATGAAGACCATTCTCTACTCCTCTGTTCCTGGCTGGACATAAAAATAAGGGGTTGGGCTCATAGTTTGTTGACTCCAGGGTTGAATGCAACGTTAATACAAATTAGTTAGCAGATAAAACTCAGAGCAAACCTCTCAGAGAGTGAGTATATAGTTTTCTGCTCACAGTTTAGGAGAACTGATCTTTGCATTCATCATCACACTTGCTAAATGGAGCCACTTCTAGCCAGAAGCTAGAGCAGTAATACAAATACAAGAAATGCATATCCCCAGAAAGATCCACTCTGTAAATTTAGTATTGCAGGATATCAACCCAATTTCATACAAACTGGTATTTGCATTGCAGTCTCTTCAGGACAGATTTCCAGCACTTCCTCACTTTCAGTCAGCAGCCTAAAAGGAAGACAGCATTATACCCCTGCTTGCCTTTCCCTTTTCAGTTGACTGATATAACAATCTGGCCCCAAATAAAAAACTGCTCTCTGTAGGCCAGGGGAAAAATTTAATCAGATAATCTCTGGGGATATCTTGGTGTCCCAAGTCAGGTTTTGCAATGAGATGTAGAGACCAGCACTAATGCATGAGGACTGGCCTCTGGGATGACCACAGTGAACACAGAATAGTTTTGGCATCCAAGATTTCGCTTTTGAGGAAGCTGCTCATAAATTAATTGCAGAGCAAGAGGCCCAAATATTTCTCAAGGAGTCAAGCTGGCTGGAGACAAAGAAAGCTGCTTAAAACAATAATTAAAAAATCAGAACACCCACAGTTTTAGTGCACTACACAGTTGCCTTCTCCAAAGTGCCTCTCTTAATTGAGATTAAGCACAGAACAGTCTCATTTTTTTTCTCTTTTTTGAAAAGGGGTTGCACAATGGAAGAGGAAAAACAGAAAGGTATAACATCAGAATGATCAATAAGGCTGAATGCCCAATATTGAAATGAATAATTTGCAAGATTTGTGACTTTCTATTATGCTGCCTATTTGTCATTAGGTGTGAGGGCTTCAGGGACACGGGAAGCCTGGAAGAAGTGGAAATGGAGAAGGGTAGAGGGACATGAGCTACCCCAAGAATTCTGATGTCCTGCCATGACTGTCTTTGACCTGTACCATGATCTCATCTGGAGAGCAGGCAGTTTGCTGCTAGAGCTGCATGGCACAAAGCAAAGCAGCACATTGAAGGTACAGACGAACGGGACCTCACTTTGAAAAAGGAATCACTACAGAATGACAGCCCAGATGCACCCACATTGACACAGTCATCCCCAAGAATGCTGCCTCACTGCTTCATTTGCCCCAGAAGCTTTTGTAGCTCATTGCAGGCCAAAATTAAATTTTGAAAATCCAAGCAGCTGCAGGCAGACCTCTTCCTGGCAAGCCCTGTGGAAATCTCCCTCAGGCAAAGTTCGTAGCAGTCAGGATCCTCTAGTATTTGTCATGTATCTTATTTTTGCATTTCTCACTTAAACAGTTCTCCATACCAGTGAGAAGGCAGAAGCAAGCTGCCTACAGACGAGAACTGGTGTGTCTGTACAGGAGCAAGGCTGGCTGTGCTTTTTAACTGATTTATAGAGCTTTGACTTTTCATGTCAGGACATCTCCTCAGCTCGGGTCAGAAACCCTCAGCTCTGACCTGACCTGTGGCAGGTGATGGCAATGCTGACACCCCTTCTGTGCTGCTCGAGCAGGCCTTGAGCAGCTGCAGCCCAGGACACCTCTGGCCCCTTTGCATCTTTACTTTGTTGCACTGTCTCTGTTCATGAACTGTTGCCAAGAAAGTTTTCCTATTCCTGCCCAGTCAAACTCTCCTGTCTCCATAGAGTGGCTCAGGAATTCCACACAGCACATACACTGCCTTGCATTTCTCTGACCCAATTTCATTCACCTTGTGCCCATCAGTTTACAGTGCAGAACCAGGACTTGCAGTACTTTGTTTTGGGCATGGCTTCTTCTCATTCTGCCTTCCAGGTTAGTCATCACCAAACATTTCAGCAGTCCAAAGTTACTTCCTCATTGCCGGACATTTACATGATTCATGGAATCATAGAATGCTAAGGTCTTGGAAGGGACCTTAAAGATCATCTAATCCCTGTTGCCATGGGCAGGGACACCTCTGTCCAAAGCACTGTCGAAAATCCCAGAAAAGTCCCTGCCAACTTTTCCCACTGTGCTACCTTTCTCATCCCACAAATCTCCTGTATCTTTGTTTTTAATTCTCTTCTGCTTTTCTCCATTAATCTCCAGAATATTCTCCCTCTGCCTCTCCCCTTCTTCTTCTCCCATTCTCCCATAACTCCTGCCACTTCTTGTATTCGCATCAGCTCATCAGTGTATGAAATACGATTCAACGGGGTAGCCTACTCTGTTCTTGATTTATTTCGTTCCTGTCATCCTGGTTCTATTGCATTTGCTGTTTTCCAGACAGGCAATTTCTAGCTGGCACATGCAAGGAAGCGGCACATATCCAAAAAGTATTGCTACTTTAAAGAGTCAGTATTTAGTATGGTCTCCTGAATGTGTTGGTGCCCTTGCAAGGGAATTGAGGATTAATGCCATCTGGTCCAAGAGACTGTTGCTTTGAGCCTCCTTAGTTTACATAAACCCATTTCCTCACTGACTTTGAAGTGATGTATGGTGATGTGCAAATGGAAAGTGACAGCCTCGATGTTGTTGTTGTATTTTGTTGTAAATACATTAAAAAATTATACTTAAATGGGGCACCTGGGGACGTAATTTAATGGTTGGTTTAGCCGTGCTGGGTTAATGGTTGGACTTGAGTTCTTTACCAATCTAAGTTATTCTCTGACTCTATTAATTTAATACTTCAACAATTCCACTGTCTCTTTTGATTCCACTTTTCATTTTACTGTTGAGTCTAACCTTCTCCTTGACAGATCTTTTACTTTTTATTCTTCTGAGGAAATTGTATTTATTTCAATACTGAAGCTCAAGCACTTCAGCTAACAATATCTATAACATCCCTTCATGTATCAGTGACTTGCTCCAGCAAATTTTCTCCTATTTTTTCAGATAGAAAGTTCAAGACAGTTTCATTTTCCCTTGAAGAAATGCAAGAGGTTTAGAAAAGATTTCCAGGTTAGTTTTGAAGGTGTGGTTAGGCAGGCACATTGTTCCTGTGCAACTGGTACCATGCATAATACTTGAGAAACACTGCAGAGGAAGTCCCCTCATTAGCTTCAGATCAGGTGTGGAGTGACTCTTCAATAGTAGTTTTGCTTCCTAAGGATAAGCTATGATTTAAATTGCTTAATTATTTTGACAACAACGGAAAGTTTGTCAACAGAGTTAAATAGTTCATTTCAATGTTTTCAAAATTAAACTTTCTGGCTCTTGCTTTAAACAAACAAACAAACAAAATCTACACTTACCAAAAAATTAAAGGGGAAAAATCAGTAAATGGTTACATCACATAAAAAAAAGGGAATATTCCTTTTTTGAGCAGCTGTATTCCTGAACAAGGGGAGAAGAGGCAAATATCCAAGAAGGAAGCAAGCAAAAGAAGCAATTTTTTTCTGCTTTCCTGTTACTAAGAATCTCTCATCCAAAAATACTTAAAGATTTTTATAAGTGTATATTTTGAACTGCATATTTTTCATGGTGCCCTGAAAAGCAGTTTTTATTGTGGGCAAAAGCATAACATGCAAAGCCAATCTGGTCAAAACTTAGAATTTAGATTGGCCTGGAACTTATTATTTATTTACACTGATTTCCATGCACTCATTTCTCTGCATCAAAACACACAAGTGTAGAACCTATTATATGGTTTTGTTACTTTCTTTATACACATGAAAGTTCCAATGAAAATGGAGTTTCAAATAAGCATCTCTGCACAGGTTGGTGCAGAGAAAAGTAGAAGCACCTGGAAGAGCAGTTTTGAAAAATATTTTGAGTTCAAAATTTTCATGTCATCAGAGGCTAAGAAGCAACATGAAAACAGAAGTACAAATCTGTCTTTGAACTAATAAATTAATCAATATCTAACTGTGCAGCACTGTTTTTATAATTCATACCAAGTGCAATTAGCCTCAAATAGGGATGATCTAGCAAAACAGCTTAAATAATGATATTTTTCTCCTTAGTAGGAAGTCCCATAATAGAGACACACAATACAAACAGCAAATTCAAAAGCTCTAATAGTAGTCCTTCTATTGGCATTTACACATTATGATTACACATTGATTGCCATCATGCATGTTTAATTATGAGGACAAAGATTTGACCAAAGCATTTTAGCATCTCTAATTGTGGAGGCTTTTAACAGTGCACTCTGCAGTCCTTGTCATATGGTCTGACGGATTATCAAATAACTAAGAGCTGCCTTTAGAAAAAAAACATCATTCCTGTTGACAGAAACAGTCAGCACTTGTTGAGGTTCTTTCACAAGGAATCTCTCTGTCGGGAGTGGACCCACAGATGCATACAATTATTGGAGAGGATTGAAAAAAGATGGAGAAGAATGTGAATACAT
>JAWWES010000150.1:11280109-11309157 GCA_035583135.1 Lophotriccus pileatus
TACGAAGTGGTCCACAAGGGTCTCGGCGCTATAGCCGAGGGGGCTTTGTGTGCCGCTTTTGAGCCGGCCCCCGACATCTCTCCAGCTTAGTTACTCATTCCTCCAAAATACCTGCTTGCTATAATAGTGAGAAATGTGGCTTTCATTCCCACTACTTTTTTTGTTTGCCTTTTTCATTGGTTGAAATTCAGATTAATATTGCTAATATTGGTCTCTAGCTGTAAGGTCTTTTTTGGTTGGTTTGTTTAAAAAGATTCTTAATTGGTTCAATCAACTACGAATTATGGGTTCAAAACAAACCCCTCGAATTTAAGTGAATAGACTTACCTTGCCTCACATAGATTAAGTCCTCTACTAGGAAGCGAGTAGAATCAAGCCTTTTCTCATCAAACTCAATTTAAATTCCTACACAGGTATATATCACAACAGTCTTACCTAGAAACTCAGTGAGCTTTACGATCTTTGCTAAGGAACAATAAAAACTGGCTTCACTTTGATTTTCTCCTTTTTTCCTTCAGACATTTCAGGAGAGCTCTGGAAGGAGATTAAGTGAAAGAACAAAATAAATGATCCATGCCCTTGTCACCAGTCACATAACTGGTCCATTAGCACTGCAAAACTTTTGAAGTATCCTGCTCCCTTCTACTGCATTTTTCTGCTTAAATGTAAGGTACAAACTTTATACCTGGCACCTGATGAAGGCCTATATTTCTGGGAATGATGTAAGAATGGTAGGGAAGAATCAATCTGATTTGACAGAAAACTCAGGGAAAGAAACAAAAGAAATAGAAAACGCCAAGCCATTTGTGTCCCTGAAAACACTTTTGCATGCAAGGAAGTTATTAACGCCCTACACATCACAGGACTGTTAGGCAAAGCCAGCATAACAAGAGTCCCACCTCAACTTTGTTTTCCTTCCATGTAAAACTTCAACTCTCCAAAACAGAAAGAAGTCATGGGGAATGATAAGGGAACGTGGAGAACCCTTGGCCTGGGCCAAGAGGAAGAAACAACGAAATGTCAACATGCAGAAAGTGAAGAGCTGTGATATGAAAATGAGGGAGGAGCAAAAGGAGGCCGCGCTCCTCTGCTGCCATAGCAGAAGACACGATGAGAAATTTCAAAATGTCCCCAAAATAAGAAGGGAGGATAAGGATGAAAGGTCTGTGTGTGCTGCTTGAAGCCAGGTCAGCCAACAGAATTAAAAGGGAGGTAGGTCTACAGGTTTAGGTTCAAGTACTGCAGAGCAAGGATTCTTTATTCTTTGCTCAGCACATTTAGGACTAATGCCTTAGTGCCACTGTGTGATGTAAAGAACAGTGGTAGTACCCAAAGAACAGTGCCTAAGGCAAACAAGGTGGCTGAATGTATTTGGGAAAAAAAAAAAAATCCTGTTGTCAATTTTTTTTTTCCTTCTCAGTGCTTAATGTTTACTGTCCAGGGTATTTAAGGCTCGAGTTTTGCATTGATTTCTTTAGGACTGATGACAGGCTTGAAGCTAAACACACGTTTAGATGCTCTGGCACAGCAGAGGCAATAAGCCCAGTACAGCAGAGGATTAAATCTCCACTATAGCCACTACAGCCTCAGCATTGCTTTATTGCTAATTTTTGCACATATGTCTGTGATCAGTTACAGGGCTCTGACATATGGTGAGTGCACCTGCTGAGTTAGCCAGGGCTATTGCCTCAAACAACATGGACACTTATGGCAGGATCTGCCAGGGTATAAATAAGGGATTATAATATCCCTCATGCTGTAGTGCTTTGCATTCCCCAAACAAACAGCACCATGGCAGTGCAACAGTCTCAGATAAACAGCCTAAAATGTTTTGTAAACGTGCTGGAGAATAGACTCGTCGCTCTCCCGCAGTTAACCAAATTTATTATTAATTATGCAAGATTTAAATTAATAAAGTATGTTATCAGGTTGTTGGTGTTCATTTGCATGATTTGGGGTGGAATACAAACAGACCACTTATCCACCCACACTCATATTTTCATCTATAAAATTATAGAAATCACATAACAAATTGGCAACTGCATCTGTGAGAAGGAACCATGAAGTTCAACCAGGCTTTGTCACAGAGCTCGGTAATAGGATTCACAACATTCCTCTAGCAACAGCACCCACAACCTGTTCTCTGCACCTCCCATTGCCCAATTAGTGTCCTGTTAAGCTGCTCACCTGCAGAGCCCTTTATTCCCAGGTCTCTACAGTGGAGCTTTAATCCCTCTGCTACACTCACCTCACTGCAGGGCTGGCACTGTTGTGGTTCCTAAAGCTTTTTCAAAAGTTTAACCAGAGCGCCTCTCCAGCAAGCTTTCCAGCATTTAAAGAGGTTATCCTTTACCAGATCCTTTAGGACCAACCCACACTGTAGATTACTCAGATCACAACTGTAGTGAGGCTTTTTGAAAAAGCTGTTTGCATACATCAGACAGAGCTGTTGCCCATGTTTATTCTTCTGCGCTTCAACTGACTTGTTTTGGCATCAGCCTCTTGTGCCAGATTGGAAATAGCACAGCAGCAGCACTGCAACTGCTCATGCAAGGACTTTCCCTGTAACAGAGATTTTTAGGACAAAAAAATCTCAAGCTCAAGTCCAGAGCCTTCATGGCACTTAATATTCCATCTCTAAATTTGCTCCCCAAAAGCAGGCTGTGGATTGTATCCACAGCTAAAAAAGATTTTTGCAGAAATTCAGACTCATATTCTACTTCAGTTATCAGGAAAAAAACTGCAAATAAACTATTTCAGTCCTAAATATGAGGTAAACACATTCAAAGATTTGCATACAATTAAATCCAAACCTTAAAATCTTATTTTCTGTTCGGACTTGAATCCTTTTTTTTCCCTATGTATCCATATAATTTAATATTCTAACAAGTAATACCATATCCTCAGTCACAAGAATAAGAATTGAATATTTTCATTTTATCCAGTTCTGATTATTTTTACAAGGCTGTTGAATGTGTGGCTAACATCACTGTAGTAGAAGTAATTAGCAGAGTATAATTTTTTTCCTTAGTGTTATTTCTATAACCCTCTGTGCACTCTGGGAATCTTTCTACAAGATTTTCTCTTTTTTTTTTTTTTTACACCTCAATTAAATTACTCCCCCTGCTTACACCTGAGTACACAGAATATATGGTTCTAGTGACATATTTCAAACTCAGGCTTTTGAAGCTCCCCTATCCTAGTCCTGCTAGCGATTTTTGCCTATGGAAGACTCTCCAGAGCACATTACCATCAACATCTGCCAGAGACACTGTGCAATATTAGTCAAGGCATCTTTAATAATGCAAGAAAGGTCAGCAGCTCACGGAATATCAAGCTGAATATCGGAGAATTATGAACCTTTTTCTCTGTGCAGGTTTCACAGGTATTCTTTGGGGTTTTTTCCTGATTCATTTTATGCCCACAATAGGGTTTTCTTTCATTTTCAGGGTATGCCAGGAAAAAAAAAATAAGAAAAAAAAAAATCTTTCTCAGCAGATGAGACAAGCCATGCCCGCTCCAGCCCATTGAACACAAGGAACTAAATTCCATATTTTGTTCTTTCCATGCCACCAGAGTTAATGTTGCTTTACAACTAACAGGTTTTTTTCTGGAACAGCTCAGGATATGATCACATAGCAGGGCCTTGACCTCTTGACTACATAATGCTTCTGTGATCAATAGCAGAGAAATTAATGTGTTTATCATATCAGAGCATTTTAAAAATTTCATACATATAGTCACTAATTACCTCCAAAGCCCATGATACTGCATTTTGAAGTGCTAGTCCAGTGCTTTCAAAATTCTGCACGGGAATAAGTTGAATTAGGCAGTCGGAAAAATCAAACCCAACTAATTTCTTCTGTTCTCCACAGGTCATTAATCTTCATGGGACAAATTACCGCCGGCGGCTCAGCAGAGTGGCACTGATGGACTGCGGAGACAACAAAGCCACTCTGGCATAACTGAGAGAAGTATTTGCCTTGTATCTTCTCTACCTTCTTCCCTGGGTTTTTCCTTATTTCCTTTGATTTATTTTTTTTTTGTGTAAATGTTTAGAATTTATTATTTTCATTCATATTTTCTTAGAATTATCCATTCAAGCTCACACCGAGCCATCCTCTGCTGAACAATATGGCAACTTTGACTGCAATTTGACAAAGCAATTTTGCAAGTTTCAAACTGTATTTATTTGTTTTCTTCCATGCTATACCATTCCATTCTACATTAGAATAACAGAACTATTCTAAGAGGAGAATAAGAATAAAAGAACTATTCTTATAACATTTAGAACCTTAGAAATCGCTTAGGATAATGGTGTGGTGTTAGAGGCAAAATATTAGTACTAAACTATAAGGCTGTTAGCTGAAGTCAGGGGAGGGGGGACAGTGTCATAATGAAAATGTGAGCTCTCAGCACAAATACAACAGCAATGCAGAAAGATGAGTTCCAACTTGATAAAAATAAAATTTTAAAATCTAATTAGAAACACAATACTAAAAAGTCTATTTAATTTTCCCAGGCAGACATTACACTCTCTGCAGTGTGGTGTGTTGTATGCACAAATTACCTTCAGGTCACATCTGGTTTTGTCTGAAAGCTTAAGGGGAAAAATACTCAAGCCTTTTTCTTTAACCTATAGCAGTACAGCCAGAGGCACTGATGAGGTCACAACAGTACATAATAAACGATCAGTAAAGAAAATTGTGCCATATGTTGCTTTTCCCTTGCTGTACTTAGTTCTCTGGAAAATTATCAACAATAGTTGCAGCTAAATCGTATCCTATTTTTCTGTAATCAAATGGGGTTAAAAAGTCATGTAAATAAATATACATGAACTAAACAGAAACAGCTGGAAAGTTCCCAGAAGGGACCTCTAACAACCTCCAAGTTGGACGGACCATGGTAGATCAAGGGATCATTATTAAGATTAAAGGCTTACACCAAACCTGCTGTGAAATTCAATCTGCTGAATTTTAAATATTGATGGTACAAAACGGGAAGTACTAAACGGTGGTATTTATTAATTCTTAAAAAGCAAGGTGACAGGAGAAACAGGCTACATTTTCTCCATTCCCAGTGTGCCTTCTGCTATTTGCTGAGATAAAAAACTCTGTAGGTACCTCCTATGAAAGTCAAACATTTCAAGAAAGCTCTTTCTTGTATTGATTTTTTTGGGCAAAAAAAAATTATCAGCATCATTACTGCTTTTGGATTTTATTTCAAAGGCTTTAGACAAACTTCATTTTAGAGAAACACACCACAGTGGTGATTGGAGCTAAATCTAAACTCTTACAAGCAGGACCTTTTTTACCTTGGTAGTTTGACCTGTAGTATTCCAATTGCACCTGATGGGATTATGCTCCTGTGCCTAACAAATAACTAAGATGACAGCTGTCTTAGTCTGAAGCATTACTCAGTGTCTCACCATCCTTGTGGGACACCTGCTCCTTGAACTGTGTTTCTAAACCAAGTTACAGAAATGTTCTACCAGTCCCTGCAAAAGGGTGGCTCTGTGTCTCTGCCTCAGGGATATGTCAGCACTGTGTTTACGCTCCAGCCAAGTCCCCTCTAACTCACTCAGCACTTCTCATCTAAGATCTGTTACCAGCCAAAAGAGTCCAAATGTTTAAAATCCCAACAATCTCCCTTGAATAAATGAACAAAAGAAAGTCGATTTTGTATCCCCAAAGAAGACAGTGTGACAGTAATTAGTGATACTTGTCGAGGGATTTACACAGGGAGTGTTCCCTCCACAGACAAGCCGTGGGGGATTTATGTATATTTGGAGAAATATTTAGACTTTCGTCATGGCTTTGCCATCTGTAATCTTTGGCAATCATACTCCTCGGGCAGAGACCTGTGCTGACAATGTAAATTAGGTCATAGTGACATTAGCCTTCTGGGAATGCTGGAAAACCTTTAAAACTGCTGAAGAATAAGTGTATCCTGAAACTTGAAAGGAATATCTCAACACCTGGGCAGTATTTTCAAATTTTGACTGTACCCTGATCACCTGAGCCAGCACAGAGCCATATTCCATAGCTAAGCAATCCAGTATCCAGCAGCTGAGTTGGCTTAGTCACACCTATGTCCACTGGAAAAGTGAAGGATTTGGCTTATACCATTAAAAAAATATTTCACGTGGCAAAATTCAACGGTTGAAACACTACAAACAATTTTCTCTCCAGAAGGATGACGAGAAAAAGTGACAAGACCCATTCTGTGACAAGATACTTGCTTTCTGCTTCAGCCAGTTCCCACATTGAGGCCCATTGACAGTATTTTGGAAGGCAATCAAATAGACTTATATTTCTAAAAGCTTGAGCCAGGAGTTTACATTCTCATCTGGCATATGGTGGCATATTTCAATTGGCTTTAAAGCTGCCATATCAACAGGTCTCTCTGAATGGCCTGATACCTGTGTGCCAAAAACCTGGGAGCTTTAGGAAAATCTGTCATGGGCTTGAAACAGGTACTGGCTGAGGGAGGGATCTATTTATAAGTCAGGTCATGGAGGTTCAAGCTTTTAGGAAAGGGAGAAGTTGAGTAAATGACAGTATGGGGAAAGCAGAGCTTAATCAGCTACGAAGAATAAGATTGTCTTCTGCTCCGCAGCTTTTAAAAATGAATCTCTTTCTGCTCTATCTTACTTTAATCTCAGAACATTTGTAAGCATGGCACATGCTATGGGAACTTGGAAGAAGCTGAGCTTCCCTGCAGGGATCCCTCTGTTCTGCCTATCTGTGGTACATTCTTGCAAGCTAAACCAATATAAAAGGACAGCGAAGCACCTTTGAGTTGATTTGTGAAAATTGTTTCGGTGAGTAAACAAATGTATTTCCTTACTCTTGATAGACAGCCTCATTAAGTTTTCATAAAAGAACTGCATTATTAAAATCCCTGTTCTCTCCCGAGAAACGGAGGTATAGGCATCTCGAGTGATGCTACAGTGCCCATTCAATGAAGGTTACAATATAGATGCTATTTATAAAAAAAAAAAAAAAGAACAAAAAATAAAAACACTTAGCAATGGAGCAGGTGACCTTTTTTGCAGGATGAAGCCCATTCCTACCAATAGGAGAGATAAAAACAACCACTTGCCTATGGGTGGAAAGGAAGCTAAGTTATAGTACGAGCCCACCCTGCCTTTCTGACATGTCTTGCTAACAAAAGTATTTTCAGAAAACAAGAATAAAGTGCTTCAACGACTGTCTTACAGTTGTTGCCTTCTTTTATAGCCATCAAAGTGTAGGACACGGAAATAAAAAGATGAGAAATTAAACGTGCAAAAATATTCATAACCAGGTGTTTGGACTGCTTTTTTTCACCCTGACTCCTTCCTATAAAATATCAGTCTCTGCTATTATCCTTCTGCCACATAAATAGGCAAGGTAGTTAAAAGTGACCTGCCAAGGAAACTTTCACCTTCTGAGCACATCATCACAGCAGACACAAGATTTTTCCCCAATGAGGGCAGATTACTCTAGGACTGGTGGGTCTCTGTGGCACAAAGAGCAATACACTCTACACTGCATAAAAGAGTGATCTTCACTTTGCATAATAACAAGAGTTTTGTATTTTGAAAGTAACTAACAAAGTAGCTCTGCAGGAGACCCACTGTATCAGTCTTCACTAAAGGAGCCAGATGGATAAATTAAATCACACAAAACAGTAGCATTTTCTGAATTAGCATGAAGTTCTTTTTGCACTCCTGATCTTTGTGGGAAACACTGGAACCAAAAGAAAACTTGCCACTGTATCAAGCAACAAGACTTAAAAAAAAGAAACTTCATTTTAGACGTCAGTGCTCGGGTGGAAGTAAGGCAGAGAGTCCAGAGATGGGTTTGTTGCTAAGTAAAAAGGAGAGTTTGGAAACCTCTGGAAATCGTTTAAGAGATGTGACACTGCAGATCCGGTGGCAGCAGGTTCCTGGGGTGCACCTCTCCTTGGCAGTCTCTGCTCCCTTAGCAGCTCCCTTGAGTATTAAGCAGATGATGGCTAGTGGGTTCGTCCCTCATCTGCAGAAATATGCCCCATTTTATCCAACCAACTTCCACAGACACAAATTTTTCATGCTTATGGCTCATCTCGTAGCTCAAAAGAAATGTCTGGTGAGACTCAGAACTAGGTATAACTCACCAACCTATGCTGCTTAAAATTAGTTGGTGTGGGTTAGAGACTATGCAAAATATTAAGGAAATGAGGGGTTTGTCACCCTTCCTCTTTGGGAAGCAGCTTTACTGACAGCTTAAAGTAATCTAATAAAAATTCGCTGTATTTAGGGACGTGAGGAAGAGCCCCACAGCAAAGTCCTAATGCAGAGAGTGCAGGGAAAGAAGGAGGACTGAGGGAAAAGTAAAATACTTCTATCAGTGAAGAACTGAAACTGTCTGTAAGAACTGTAGAGCACAGAAGCTTGGCACAGTAAAATCAGAGAATATTTCTCCTTTCAAAATGGGAAGTTATTACAGTTTGCAATCAGAAAGAAGATGAAAGCTGCACCAATGAAGTGAAGAACCAAACTCCCACTTGAGAAACTGGAGAACTAAGTGCCTATTAAAAAGCCAGAAATCAGACAGAGAAACATGCAAGGGACAAGGTTAAGTATCATCAAAGAGAAGAATTGAAAGAAGGTCAATAACTGCTTGGACAGGAAAGGAAGATGAATAGAAAATTGTTCTGGACCACCTCAAACCCCTGCTTGGCAGAAAGGTATTGATGGGATTTGAAGTGACCAAGAAAAATGCAAAAGATATGTCCTCCTTTCTCTCACAAAGTGAACTGGAAAAAAAAACAAGACAGAAAAGAAAGAAAAACCAAAGTCAAAGAAACCTCCTTGCAAGTTCCTGGGATTTGCTTAGATAAAGGACAAACTTTAGATTGGACACTGTAAAATCACCTTTTTAAACTATCATTTCAGAAAAGTGCTCTGCATATTTACATAATACAAGTAATTGTATAATGACTGGACCTTCTGTGTATTTAACCCTTCTGTGTGGTTTAACCATATAGAAGCATTTTTTACTATTGACAGAGACATAACTCATTTGAAACTCTTTGAAAAATCCCCAGTAGGTTATCCTGCTTGCCCAGAGAAGAACCAGAACAGCAGAACAGCAGGTATCTCAAACACTGCAATAATCTCATCAAGAAAACCAAAGCAAAGACTATACTTCAAAAACTGTTTATGAAAAGCAAAGGGGAGGAAAACTGCTCTGGTGAGATAGGAAATAAATCAGGGGGATCTCAGAGAAGAATTGTTTCTGGCAGAAGATACTCATGGAAACTTTGGTTTAAGTTCCTCAGCAGTATAACAGAGATAAAAAGGTCATTGAGGCTTTGGGGTTTTTGCTTAGGTGCAAATAATTTGGAGCTGTGATTTTCAGGTAACATAAGTGACTGTGGCATTTACTGCAGTGAGTCTCTGATGCAGCTTCTCAGCATTGCTGCAATACAAATATATTTTAATTCTTTGTGTTTTCAGCTCATTTTTCAGTGGGAGTAAATGTCTTTCCAACAAGTGATAGGAATTTCTTGAAGCAGGAGTTGTCCACAGTTGTATTATAGTCTTTCCAGACATAGGAAATGGGTGAGAAGAAATATTTGGGAGGGAAAGTAAAACTGCTTCTTGCCTCCAGTATCCTGAGCAGGATTGGGGTGTGGGTCCAGGGTCCAGAGCCACTGGTGGCAGAAGCTACAACCAGAGCCACCAACTCCTTCAGCCCCCAGCCCATCTTATCTGCAGGCGTTACAGAACTACATCCTGTAATTTTTCCATATAACATCTCAAAGTCTATGTATTGAAAGAAGATGGTTAGACAAGATCAAGGACAGTGGTATTCAGCTTTCATGGTGATAAAAGCTTGAGAGATTGGCTAGAAGAGCCCTTGACTTGTACAAGCAGGAGCCGGGAGGTGAATGTATGGCCCTAACTCTGAGAAAACTGAGCTCCTTCCAGGGAACAAGTATTAAACCATGTTTAGATAAAGTGTTTGGCAAGGACTGAAGTGTAGGACCTGTGACAAAATCCCATTTTCTCTAGGTTTCCTCTCCAACAGGGATGATAGTTTCTAGATAAGCTGCAGCACATGAATAAGACTTTTTAAAAAACTTGTTCTCCATTGCAGAGTAATTGTGATGAATTCTCATTCAAGGTAAATACAAGCCATGTGATGAATTTAAGGAGTTGAAATTAGAGACTGGTAGCAAGACAACAACTGTTGGAAACCGCTGTGAGCAAATGATGGATGAGACCAAGGAAACAAATGGATAGATTGTCAAACATGCAAACCGACAGCACAGGGAAATTGATGGCAGCTGTTCCAGCCAAAGCCTGGACCTAACACACTGCCTTAAAGCATCATTAACTTTAGTATAAAAGCTATGTGCTACAGAGACTTTATTAGGCAGAATCACAGGTGTTTAAGAACTTGATGGAGTATTTTCTCGACACAAGTGTTCTTGTTGCACCCTTGCTGGGAGGGCCTCACATGTACAGTAGTGACCCAACATGTTTGACACACTGAAAGCCTCTGGGACGGTGGTAAATGGCCTGCCTCAGCAAAAATGAAAATTTTGTCTAGTCAGGCAAAAATAAAGTACATTTACACAAGTGAGAAGGCCAGTGAAGTGCCCATATCAGAAGCAATGCCTTCTGGAGGTTTAGTAAGGCAGGCAGGAGAAGCAGCATTGTGGCTCATACTTGTAGCATAACATTACAGTCAGTGATCCAGTTTGTCACTGACATCTGTCACACACAGTCCTCTCGGGATGCACCTGATAGACCTTTGCCTGCAGCACAAAGTGTGCAGGTGTGAAACTCTATTCCACAGTGGTTTCCACTCAGGTCACACTGGTGTGTAGATAATCCGATGCACAAGACAGCAGAAAGGCTGCTCCATTACACATCCAGGAATTCTTCCTTTATCCTAGCATTCATTCTACTTGAGTTTAATTTAAAATAAATAAACAGTTGCTTAATCCAGAAAAAAAAAAACAAAAAACAAAAAACAAGCTCAGTCAGTGAAGAAGACAAAAGTTTCCACAGCTAAAATGAGAGGTGCACAGCAAGGCTGGAGAAGAAATAGAGTCCTGCTTGCTCTGTCAGTAATTTCTTTGGCTACTTTTGATAATCCTAGAAGCTTTTAAAGGACATTCAACAAAAAGGTCACTTGAAAGTGTTTGCAAAGATTAGGGGAGATCAGGATACATTCACTATGCACAATCCTCTACATGCTCAATTCACTGTCATGGAGGAAGAAAACAGGAGAATTAATCCTCGTGGAGGAAATTAGGATGATATTGTGCTGGGTCACGTTCCTGGATTATAAGATTTCCACCAGTCAATCTTGAGTTATTGCTCTGCAAATACTCAACCTAATTTGATAGGTACTCTGAGAAAAAAAAATAAATAGGAAATTACTCTTCTTGTATTTCAGAATAAACATTCCATTAAAAAAAGAGGCATTTAGCATGACACCACAGAATGCTCAAACCTTTATTAATGCAGGCTGTGTTTCAAAGTAGGTCTCCATCATTCTGTTGCTATTAACCCTCCTAACAAGCATACTTTTTGCACAGTTAGCATGACTTATTGTCAGGAGGGAACATGGGCTTGCTTAGATAGAGGGCTGCTCACACACCCATCTGTATCTTCAAGATGGAGCAGGATGCAGATTAAGGGGTGCAAAGACAGAAAAAAATATTTTCCTTAGATTCTTTCCCCCGTTATCCCATAGAACAGTAAGCCTCAGTCAGGTGCTTTTCTACGACTTTCACCCTGAAATACGTGTTAATCCTTCACTACTTTGCACAAAGTCTTGAGAGAACACACATGCAAGTGACACAACTGTAATAGTTACACAACTCAAACAGAATGTCAAAACATGCAGAGATTAAAGATAAAATTTGACTTTCTGCTTTCAAGGTGACTTCAGCTCCTAATAAGGGATTTTCTAAGTCACCCACACAGATGAGGGCATCTGCACTTCATGCTGTTCGTGGGAACATAACCCCACTAGGCATTTTCGAATTCCCTCACATGGCTCTTAAAAGCCATACTTCTGAAGGTCAGCAGAAAAGAAGCATTTCCAAAAGCACCTGTTTGGAGCGTGGGAAAGAGGCAAATCCTCTGAGTCCTATTACCATGTCAGATACTGTAGATTAGTGGAAATCCTCTCTCTATTCTGGCAGAAACATGGAGCCTGGCACACTTGATGGGATGCTTCAAACCAAAAGACAGACATTAAGCCCACGGGAATCACACAGGTGTGAAAAGTGTGCAGTGGAGCAGGGAGATACTCTCCTATTTGTGCAGGAAAAACCAGAGCATATCACTCCTGTATAGCTTATTCATTTCCTTTCTAGCCTCATCCTTCATATTGGATAACTCAGTCCTTCCTGGCATTTCAGAATTACAGTCAAGATCATATCCCAGAAGTCCAGGATACTCAACAGGCAGGTCATTCAGGGAGGGAGCATGACCATGGAGCCTGAGACAGGCTGAGAAGAACTTACTGTGGCAGAGACAATCAAAACACTTCTCATCCTGGCAATTCTGAACTGCTGGGACATATTTCATTAATAAATAAAACCAACTTAATGAACTCTTTTGCTTATGTACCATGTGAGGTGGCTTCTCGAGCAACATAGCATTGGGAAAGACCATTTAGTCTGTTACAAAAAAGAGAAAAAAGGAACAAGCCAATAAGACAAGGAAAAAAATTCTTCCCAAGCTGACACAGTCCAGGTGCACCACTCACAGTCAGTCTGTAAACTACCCTAGGCTGGACATAAGAAATAATACGAAGCATAAAATGCTCCAGTCTCTAATAAATTCTGGACAGTCTCTCACAAACTTATGCCTCTTTTCAAATTTTGTTCATACTACTAATACAGCCAGGAATGTTTTCTCATTGTGTAAGATACTGTGCAAACAGAAGAGAAAAATGGCATTTGCCCCAGGGAGGTTGGGCTGTATTTGGAGAAGACAGATGGCAAATGCAGGAACAGAGGCACAAAGGCAGCTGATGGCTCGTGGAGCAGCCATGCAGCTCAGAAGTCAAATCTCTCAAATATTTGCCTGATGACCAGTGCTTCAGATTTCATTGCTTCCTCAAGTCCTTGTCCTGCCTGCAAAGTGACATGCAAATGGCTGTAGGACTGCACTGGGATATACTTTGTCTTGCATAAATCTGTAGATTTTCACGCATTCTGAAAATTCATCTAATTCAACCAAACATTCTTTCTCTAAGTAGAATGCGCAGATGTAGAATGCACACGTGCCTAAATTCTTTCAGTTAAAATCAACACCAAACTCAAGCAAAAAGCCCAGAGAAAACGTATCCTACTTCAAAACATTTTAATTAGTCACACTTGTTTAACTCTGCATTTTCCTGCAGTAAAAAGCAGTACTTATGTTCACGGTTCAGACCACAGATTCCTCACTTTTTCAAGATGCTCACAAAAGAAATCTGACTGCTCTAGGTGGGGTTGTTTGCATCAGTAAGCCCAACAGCAAAAAGGTTCACTTCAGTTTTGGTGGGACTCTGTTCTGTCACCCACGTTTCTCAGGGTCACTTGTACAACAGTGCCTGTACCATGTCCAGGCACAACACCATCAGTGCCACTGGAAGATTCCAAACAGGGTCACTTTGGTTCATAGCTCTGACCCAGCAGAGCACACACACACTGGGATCAGTGGGGTTCCTCTCTGCTTAAGTGTCCAGCTTTTGTTTGAGGTTTGTGAAAGAGTTAAATGTTGATTTTAGAATCTCAGTGGCCTTCCCACCAGAGAATTATATTTCAGCATACTATTATGGCAAATTTTCCTAATGCCTGCCTATGGGGATATCTGTGTAATGGCACCATCTGACTCTTATCATAATTTGATTCAAACTCGTATTGCTTTTACATTTTTATTTCTCTTTGCCATTCTGGCTTGTAACAGCCAACAGCAGGCTGAAATTTTACCTAAATGAGAGCATTTTTGCTCAGCGGAAGAACATTACTCTGTGCCATTTGCTTAATAGTTCACATTACTGTGTAGGGAGTGTTGCATCCTTAGGCCAAGTTCCTGGAACCCAGTTTGTTAAAAGTTTCAAGAGCAACATAACAGTAGCTTCTTTATGGAAAAACCTTATTGTCTGGGTTTCTCAGATAGACTAGAAGTCAAGAAAAATCTCAGCTGTATTAATACCTGGGCAGAGATAAATGAAAAAATGCTGTTGCCACAAAGTACCCACATTTCCCTAATGAAAATAGCTTTTATTGATACTGTGGTCATACTGCAAGTAGTACAGAAATTTAAGAGATGGGCTTTGCCATTCTTGTGTTGCTTCTGCAAGAGCTTTCAATGATACTAGTTACCCAATATTAAACAAAAAGAAATCTACTGAAAAGAGGAACTGAGTCTAAAGTGGACCAGCATTGTGGTGATAAGACAAACCTTACTGGAATGTGGCCCAAAGCAAAGGGAGCTGACTGCAGCAGCAGGTGAGCCTGACCCTTCCTGCCTCCTGGCTGGAAAGGGAGTTGCAGAGAGAAGGAAGGCTGCACCGAGGGTCAAGGCATGATAGCACAGCCTTGCGTGTCTTTGCCAAGACCAGAGAAAGGACAAGGAAAACCCAGGTAACAAGGCAGCTTCTCATGTTGTTTGTGTAGCAGAGTGTGTATTCAAGCACAATATGCTGAAATACTACAGAGTTTCCCCATGTTTCCAGGACTCAATCTCCCTGTTTCTATCCCACTGCAGTGGATGAAACACCAGTAATGTCAAAGACTGATCTGTGGACAATGGATGTTTATGCTCCCTTGGAGCTTACCACATCTGGAGACCAATTAGATTCCTTGAGTCACACTGTAACTGATGGCACATTGTCTGCACAAATCAATCAAGTTGCCTTGTTTATAAAACATTGTGGAACACCAGAATACACTTTAAGTAGTAGGAAAGGTATCTTAACACAACCCAAATACATCACGTTGGAGGGCAAGGAGCATCCTGCCGACCTTTTCCTGGGCCCCCAACTGCTTCCTCACAGCCCAGGAGTCACACACAGCTGTGCCAAAAGAAAAATTGGGTATATTCTCAAGGTAGGGAGTTTGGCTTTGATCAGGTTGGAAAAAAGGTTCAGATTAAGGTAAAAAGACACAATATAAAAAGCAACAACCATAAAAAGGAGTATGAGCTGCACCACCAGGAACAGAAAGCTATTTCAGACACATCAGATTTTATGTCCCATGTTCCATAGCCTACATCTGTTTCCAGAAAGAGACAATAAATCTGCAATAAATATGGAATCATTTGCCCCAGCCCACAGCACCTTGAAAGCTTAAGTCAACTGCTAATATGCTTCAATGCTGCTCTTAAAAAAGTATTAGCACTGGTCATTTACCCTCTAGATATAACTGTTGCTCAGACACAATGTCCAGGCCCTTTTGCTACTCGTTGAAAGCCACTCAAGTGTCCAGGGAAACTGTAAGGAACAGAACATATCGTAAGTAACAAGTGTCCCACCACACAGGTACATTTCAAAACTACTTATTTATGACCAAAACAGCATACAAAGAATTTAGCTTGCTCTTCACATCATGGCTTCCAGTCATTTGTCATCTTTACTGTGAGAGTGGTGAGTCACTAGCACAGGTTGCCAAGAGAAACTGTGAATGACCCATCCCTGGAAGTGTTCAAGGTCAGGCTGGATGGGGCTTGGACTGACCTGGTCTAGTAGAAAGTGTCCCACTGCTTGGGAGGGAAGCTGCACATGCTAATGCTGCAAAGTACTTTAGCAAAAAAAAACCAAGAGAAGTCTGAATTTCAAAGCATGAAAAAGGACTAGCATGAGAAAGAACTAAAAACAAACTGCAGTTTAAAATACACAACCAGAGGCATATAAAAAAAATGCAAAATTGTTTCTTTCTGAAGTTCCAGCTTCCTTTCTCCCGATAGTTGATCTTATTTTCTCCCCTGAAAAGACTCAAAGGACATATTTAACAGAATTTGCTAAATATCTTAAATAACATGAGAAAGATGTTAGTTATTGCTAACCTGTGATTAGGTTTGATATTGATCTAGAAAGCCAGGTCTTATTTTTAGACTACTATAAAATACTTCAGTGGCTTACACTGAAATTATTTCAGATACTGTTTTTATTAATACGCATCTGTCTGTACTTCTAAGCAGGTGATAGAAGTTTGATCTTCAGATTTAAAATCCTGAGACTCTTAGTTGCTAGGAAACCAACAAATCTAATTCCTGTGTCTCTTATAACACAAAAATATAACTATATACTGATTCTCTCAGAGAAACTCACGCTACATATTATTCAACTTCTCCTTTTGTCAGTGATTTGAAGCTTTCATTTCTTTCATTTAGGTTAAAGAGAAAGCAAATCAGTTATAAAGATATTGGTAAATATGCTAACAGAAAAAGAGATGGAACATTCTTTTATCAGAATTTTTCATGTACCTCATTTCTGGAATAAGCAATGACTGAGCAGCAAGTTATAAGGGCTTGAAATTTAATTCTAATATGGATTCACAAATTTATCTTTAATATTTCATTACTATGAGTGTTGATCATTTCTGGTTCAGAAGATGGTTTTGTAGACAATCAATCTAGTGTCTTTATGAGAAACATTATTCATAAACATATGTAAGAGGCCTGTGCTTCCATTACAGCACAACCAGTTAACCATCTATGTACGCCCATCTGACCTTGCAATTACTGGCTTATCCATATGATGCATTGCAACAGAGTTATTAATTCTACTTCCTTAGACTTTTATTCTTTGGCTTGGCAGGTCTACTGGGAAGAATAATACTTATTCCATTAATAACAATTAACAGTGACATGATAGGAACCTGAATAACATTCTATTCAAAAAGTGGCATTTTGCCCGTGGACAGAGGTAAATATAAATACACCTTGAGTTCTGGGAAAGTAATTTCTTAATTTCATCCAAGAAATGTTGCTACATGTAATAAACAGTGACAGTGTACCCTTTTTATAAGAGAAAGAAAAACTCAACAATATCTAAATATAAAATCAAAAACCTCTCCACTAATTACCTCATCTTTTCTCAATGTATGTGAACAAAAAACAAATACAGTGGTGAAAAAAGTGTTAGGACGGTCAGTTCATTCCATTCTCCAAGAGCTGTCAAAACTCCAAAGGTCACTATTTGCCACTTGCTTTTCTTGGAACAATGGAGCCAACACGCTGGCTGAACATCCAGCTGAACATCCTTCCCAGCAAGCCTTGGTGGCAGCAGCTGAGCCAAGTGCCACCCAGAGACCCTGCATTATCCTCACTGCTGCCACCCCTGTCTCCAGAAACCTCAGTTTGCACAGAATACTTTCCTCCCACAGTTTCAGAGCCTGCAGCAGCCAGTTACTGCTGCCAGCTGCTGCCAGAGCTGAGGTGGCAGTGCTGGAGGGAGGGCTCTCAGACCCTGATGATACGTCGTAGAACAGCTTCTGCAATTACTCATAACAGATTTGTTTTCCTCTTTGCCTTTAACAAAATAAATAGGAAATGACATCCAATAAACTGCATTAAAATGTTTCGATTGCAAATCACTTCAGCTTAGGAAATGGCAGCCTTATGCTGCCACGCAGTCTTTATTCTGCCCTTTCAGGATTACGACATGTTTTTCAAGTTCTGTGATCCGACCTACTCCTCCAAACACTTCGGGCTCTGAGCAAGATAAGAGCTCAGCGTTGGAAGATAAGTGTTGGAAGAAATCCAGCATGCATAGAATTAAGGTTGCACAAAGAACTACAATTTAGATTTTTCCAGTTCTCCAATTCTTGCCCTTGCAAACAGTGTCACATTTTTAATGTAAAACTATAGTGAATACATTTGTATATACACTAATGGTATTATACACGTATCTCAAACACACAGACAAATCCATTTTCTCTATTGAAAATGTTTCTATTAGGGTATAATTTTGAAAGTCCTTTGCCCACATAAGTAATCCTAACAGAAGGATCCTGCTGCAAAGATGTAACTCTGCCCTGTGTACTTTTAAACAGAAAACCTCTGTCACTAACAAAGCTCCAGTTACTCCCCAGAACAACATCTTGCTTTCACACCCTGAGTTGTCCCTCATGATTCTTAGATACTTAGATACAGCCCCAAGAAATCTCTAGACAGAAGAGCAGAGCAGAGCTCTCTCATAAACGGAGATGGAAAAGACTAAGATTGTTCATGTTAAGAAAAAAATTACTAAGGGAGGACCTACTGAAAGGAATGTAAGACAGATATTGAACTGGGGGCTTGCAATCTACCTAAGATGAGAAGAAAAAGCTGAGTGCTTTCTTCTCCTTTAAAAAAAAGTAAATTCTAATTCTCAGAGACACTCTCAGCATCACAAGCAGCACATTCTCCAGCACATGCCTTGCTACAGCTGTCAGGTGCACAAGGAACTGTATCAGTACTGGGATTTTCTATTCCAGAACTAATATATGAAAGAATAATAAGATAACAGTTTCCTCCCCAAAACGCAGTAGAGTATTACAGCATGCAGTCACCTTACTTTCCTTTATTCCATGAGCTCTAGGTCTCTATCATTCTTATCTGAATGTGCAATGTGAAGAAAGCCACATCTGAATCAAAAAGAGAATGAAGGGAAATGTCCAGAGGACGGAAGGCTCAGCCTTGTTCACTGCAACTGAAAATAACCTGCCCAGAGTGACAATGTGACCGGGGCTGAGCAGAAGTGTGGCAGACCTCAGTCACTGCTCCCTGCTACATCCCTGCCAGAGAGAATCAAGCCTGTGTTAGCGAGGCTTTGATTACCTAAGCTTATCAATTGAGCTTGCTTTTCAAAGCCTCTTAGTGCACAGCTGAAAGAAGAAGCTTGCAACAAACACATCGAAGCAGTACTGCTCATCCAAAAGAGAAAAGGAGAATTGAGATTATACAATCAAGCATTTCTTTTTAAAATTATTATTTTAATTGAAATACAGTGAAGGAGGAAAACAGAATGAAATTTCAGCCACCTTCCATTAAAGCCATCTCCATTCAATATTCTAATCATCTGATGTTGCTATTTATCAAAGAATTTAATGAAAAGTAAGTTGAATTGTTTGGAAGGATGCACATTTATAAACTAACTGAAATGATCTAAATTAAAAATGCAACAAAGGAAGTGTGGAGGGTGGGAAAAAAAAGTGTGGCAGGAAAGAGACAAAAAGAGAAAAGTGATAGTCCACTTTGTTACAGGTAGCAGGAATGTGGGTAGCACAGCCTGCAAGAGAATAACAAGTTACTGGAGCACATGCAGCTTATTATACTCCTCTGTGAATATAAGGCAGGTAAATCATCTGCAGGCAGACTTTAAAAAGGAATAAAATCTAGGAAGATTAATCTAGGAAATTGTAAGTACACTATTCCCTCAGTCAGAATAGCATGTCCAAGTCTTTAGGAATAAGCATCGCAGTGGAGCATAAGTAGCCATTATCCTGACTTCAAATCACCTAAACAGTTCACCTTAAAATAAGCTTAGGCTTTGAGCCTGAATTCAGTTCAACTAAAACTACAGCAGTTTCCAGAGGGTTAAATTTCTTAACAAGAAAAAAAAAGGCCAAGTGTAAAATTCCAATAATAGAGGATCTCTTGGTCCAAGCTAAAATAGTTTCCCTCACTGCAAATCAATTTTGCAGATTTATTCCAGCTAAGGACCTCTCCCAAATGCAAAAGAAAATTAATACTGTGTTATAATCTTAAAAGAACTTATATTTGTATCAGTGTTTTTGCACCACATCCTTACTGAGGAGAAAACTTTTGAGCAGTTTCGCCATTCTTTGGTACTCACACACATCCTGACAAATTTTGTTTCATTGAAACAATGAGTACTTTCAGCATCACCTCTCTTGAGGAGAAAGAGGAAGGGAAGAGGAAAATAAGTAAGAGAAAATAAAGTAAGAAGATCTTGAATCTAGAGCTCCAAGTTTAAAAGGTAGCTTAATCTCCTAAAATAATAGCTCCTTTGGCTCACTTTGGGGACATACAGGGCTAGAGAATTAATTTGGAAGCTCACTTGTATATATGGATACATGAATAAATAATGCTCGTATATACCTTACAGGGGAATTACTAGAGTTTATCCACTTTGAGTAGAAGCAATCCTTTCCCCCCAAAATATTTTAATTTGTGCCAATAGTTATTTTATTCATAAATTAATGTTTTAGTTAAATTAAGCAATATAGAGAATAAACAGCCTAAGCTCATAGCTTTATTATAACATAAACCATATATAGTTTACCTCACAGAGAATACATGCTAGAAGCTTAAGATTAAAGACACATTATCTTTTTCATATTGTATGACACAGAACATTTTGGTAATATATTTTGTATTTTACACCTGTAGCCATAAAGGAAAGGGTATCTCTAAGCAATGGCTTTAAAGAACGTTTCATATCCCTAGTGCTGTCAGTAGCAACAAGCAACTAATCTCCACTCAATAAATGTATCTTTTATAAGAGTACTTCCTTTTACAATTTCTAGCATAGAAACTGTAAGAATGGAACACACAAGATTAGATGAGAGCAACTTGACCTAATATTGAAAAACAGATTACTGCTCTCCTATATTACAGAGGTTATAAAATCAGCTATTTCTATGTGGAACAACTCACAAATACTAGTAACAATTTCTTGCAGTAGAAATTGGGAAGACAATAAGGCAGCACCCCTTTTAGTCTGAAATAATGCAAGAATGTTGGATTCTTTTCTCTCTTAAAATGCAAAGGTGACTTACAATCTACTCTACCTCAGCAATAAATTGAGGGGAAAAAAATAAAAGAGGTAACTTGCTACCTTGACGCACATATATTTTTGTGTCATAATTAATAATGATAGTTTTATTATGGCCCATGTAGCACCTAATCAATAGGCTTTGATACTTGCACAGTCAACAGCAGTTCCTGTGTGCTTGCATAATATTGGCTGTAAACCTTATAGCTGTTCAGGCTAATGCATTGACTACCTATGGCCCAAAGTCAGCAGAGAAACCTGTATTTACACTCCATACATCACTCTTAACATTTGTTCAGATGCAGGCTGAGCACTCCAGAGCACAGGGGAGAATGGCAGAAGATAAGGGAGAAAAATAAAAGGCAGGGTGAACAGGAGGTGAGATTACTGGATATTTAAAGGGGAGAATCACAGTTCTATGACTTCTGAACAATTTTTGTTTCGACTTAGCTCAGAAGAGCTATTTATACTAACTCAGAACAAACAAATCATAAAATAAACCTAATTCTCTTATAATGACAAGGTCACACGCAAGACTTGGAGATGTGACCCAAAGTCATCAGAGCACAAAAGCAAGATCCCCATGAACCCTGGACACTTCTTTGTTTTAGCTGTTGCAAGTTCATAAGACATAATTTCTTCTCCTTTAGTTTTCAGGACATATCCCTGTTCATCTCAGTAACAGGTCACTAAGAGAGGGGGGTTGAGGTTCTTCAGAAGGCATTGTTGGTGTAGTTCTTGCTCTCATTACATTCAAATACCTGACTTGTCTTTTTAGCTCCTTCAAATTTGGGATACCGCACCCGGGACATTTAAGATCTAATTCACAAATGTACTGAGGAACTATGGGTGACCATGAGCTTCATTTGGAAGAGCTGGTTTGGCTTTCAAATCTCAAAGACCAGAACCTGTAAACCTTAAGGCATTCCAAAAATCAAAGCTTTCCATATAAGTGTCTACACTGAAGCCAACAGCTTCAGTACCTTGAGTCTTCATGTTCCTTTGCTTTCGCCTCCTTTCTCCAGAAGACATGATGTTGTTGAACTAACTTGTTACCAGAAAGGTACTTAGGTACTATAGGATAAAACACACTGTACAATGTAGTACACATGGTTATATGCAGAGTTGTTATTGTTTTGTAGCTTTGCTGTCTTGTGACTTACTGTTTTCTAGTACAATAGAGGCTACAAAAAATGACTGTAGTAGTGATTTATGCTCAAGGTTGGAAACAGATGCAAAGGGAATGATGTTCTGGCTGGTTTTGAGAAACATCTTTTGTCTTACAGTTTGCATCTTAGGAGCACTGACTTTCACAAAACTCTCAGAATGTTCAAGGACTATGAAAGGAGATGTGTTATCCTTCCTGCTTGCAGGACTCTTGAGCCCCTGTCAAACACAAGATCATACACTTAATTTCTACAACAGGACACTAAGTTTCCTCCCCTATTTTCTGTCACTTTTTCACTCATTTACAGGTACCTTCCACTTTAACTTTCTCCCCTATTCTTTAAATATTACAGTAGATATAAACTCTCAACTTCAGGAATTGTGTTTTCAATTTCTTGCCTTTTCCATCTCTCTTGCCTACTCCATCTAATCTTTTAACTCTTTTAGGCTATATGCCATTTCATATATTTTATATTCTTTCTAATGCGATGTTTTTCACTGTACCCACAATTTAAATTCTACTCTGTATATTTGTGAGATTTCTACCTAAAGGAAAGCCACCTTTTTTACCCTCTCATTTCCTTCACTGCTTGTTTTATCTGACTATCTTACTCTTGACCTCTCTATTTTCCATTCTCACCCCTTCTAATTTATGGGCTTGCCTCACCCACTCCTTTGCAATTAGCCTTTGACTATTTTTTACACAGTCCCTGAAAGCACTTAACTCTAATCCTGTTTATTCTTCCAGCCTGTTAATTCATAACCCTTTTTGCATTATCCAAAACAATTATTCAAGTGAGCACCTCTTGGAATTGCAGCATGTTTTGCATTTCGGGGTAGATATTTCCACAATATCAGTGTTGCTGATGGAAATTTATTACATCTAACTATAAGCAAGCCATGAAGTCCATGAAAACTTCAGAGGTGGCCACTGGAGGACAAGCAATTGCAGCACCTGCTACACCAGGTCACCTATTCCACCAGCCAGGGTAAAAAACCAAACTCTCCTTTACCTTCCTGGCAGGCACTTTGCTGCCTGAGCATTTGTCCAAGGTCACTATCCCTTTTCTGTTTACACACACACACACTACAGACTTCAAGTTTTCCAGACTGGAAACATTTAAGGTTTGTTTCTTAGCAAGATATCTCTGGTCTTCATTAGGATAGGTATGGGAATTAAATTGAGATACGTTTTGCTTTAGTTTCACCACTCAATTAAGCACAAACTAGCCTTCATTTGAGTAATGAATGACACAGCATGTTTTTTACACACCAGGGAAATTTCCTGTGCTCTAAAGACTTTTTCTCCCCTGTAGAGAATCAGAACAAGACAAACAATCTTTCTGCCTGACAGGAAGGATTTGACAAAACCTCCCACCTTCTCCTCTGCCATCAGCAGTTGTTAGGGTTATCTGTGCCTGTCAATGCTGTGGGAAATTTCTCATGGGATGCACTAAAATGGGCACAGAAACATGGAATCTTTACATTTGATTGCGGCCTCCAATGGCTATGCCATTGGGAATAGTTGGAAACGTGTTTCTAGACTTTGTTTTAATCCACAGAGTAACAGCACCAGGAATCATATTTCTCCAAGTTAATTTCTGAGGAATACACAAAACCCAATATGTCAGGTCTTTCTTGAAGAGTCTCCTTGCTGAATTACAATGGATCATCACTCTCACACTACTGACTATAAATCACCTATGTTAAGTCAGGAGGAAATGAATAATCAATGGCAGGAAAAGCAAATACTACACTTTAAGTTGCCTTGGTATTGACTTCAGCTTTACTGGAATTCAGACTATGTCAGTCTCAGAGTTACTTTTGCCTCGTTAGTGTGACTACTACAATGCAGGATTGGTGCTATTTTATTTATTAGAAAACCAGCTTAATCACTGAACAGCAGGTGCTCTGCATAACCTACTGCACTGCTAAAAAACTGAGGTAAAGGTACTGGGAAAAGTTATGATACCTCATCCATTCCAGAGTAAGCAGTATCTGAAAACAATCAGGGAGCTCAGGAAAAGGTCAGCTGAACTATGGCATGTGACAAGGTGTCTCCAGGACTGCTCTCATTTTTGGTGACACACAGGATGCACAAGAGATCCTGGCTTTCCAGTGGGAGATTCTGGGGGTGTATTCAGTTCTACACAAGCTGGCATCAGATCTACTCCTGGATCCTGAGGATGCTAAACATGCCCTCATCATCATCTCTGCTAAGTGATGTGTCACATGTATATGAGGTCTCGGGGTATAAGCAGGGCCATGACAGAGATGATATACCAGTGTCGTTACAGATGCATGGACAGCCTAACATCCACCAACAAGATTGCACTTCCTTAATAAAGGAGAAAAATTGACAAGGAAAAGATTCACAGGGAGAAAATTCACAAGGGAGAAAACAAAAAGGCAGCACTTGCTAAACAGTGAGAGAGGGAGTTTCTTTTCTGCAGCACAGAAACATGGAAACCAGGTGCATTTTCTCTGCACTACCTCACTGCCTTAAGTCCTGGACCAGCACCAGGAAGAAACCTTAAATTTTATTACCTTTTTTAATTTTATACTTACTATTTAATCCATTTAATGGGATTTCACCCAGTGATTCCTACATCTCTGAAGGAGGTCAGAGTAGATGATCACAGTAATACCTCCTGTCCTGCAAATTTAGGAAATCACTGGGCCATTACAACTTCTCAAAAATATGCAATTAAGAAGTACTTTTAACACCAGCAGCTAAGATTCAAAAAGCTTCACAGGCTTATCTGGCTTAGGAAACTAGAGGAGCAGAAAAAAACCTGAACTTTTAAAACTTGCATAGTTTCCCAGGACTTCTAACAATACAGGTAAAGGCTTCCTATTTGAGATGACAAGATGATACCCAGACCGATATCTCCTATACACCCAGCATCATCAATCTTAAAAAAACCCAATCATTGAATCATTTGAATAACATCTAAGCCAAAAGGCTTGCCTGAAAACTATTTTTGAAGAGGAATGTTTATGGATGCTAGAAGCAGAAATTGGTTTTGATTCATTTGTGGTGGTGGAAGGTATAAAATGATATTTTCCAGAGCCTGCTGCAGCCATATGGCTGAGAGGCTCAGATGTGTCTTATCACATGCCTGGTGGATACAGGGAGATGGCTGGAGCACCACTAGCAGTGTGATATCCAGCCCTGGACACAGAGGAGTGGAGGGTCATACACCTTGAGGAAAGAGAATGATGAACAAGAATGGGAATCAGTTCATTCTTCTCAAAGAAGAAAAATGCACAGTATTTTGTGTAGTTTGGCCCTTTACCTGGTTGAAGCACGGTTTTAACAGTCTCAGAAGAGAAAAATATAGGCAGATACTGAATTAGAAACACAGGCTGGGAGACTTTCTACTTCAGACCCACAAGCAAATTTTGCAAACATTTGGATCTGACAAAGTTATCACCACCTTTTCTAAAATACATAAACTGGATCGATCCTAGAGTGACTCCCTGACTTCCACCCTTCCCCATCCCTCCTGAGCAAAACCTTATGTTTCACCACTTCAACTATTTTCTGATGGAAGTGAGGAAACACCTTTTTAAAAGACCACTAAGTCTGGTAACCAAGGTGGTTATAAAACTTCAGTCACTTAAATTTGCAAGGAAGGAAATGTCATTGAAGAAGGTTGTCACTCGAGCCTGAGCCAGCAGAGTACTTTTGCGTCCCAGAAACCCCACGCAGCAATTCAGCAGCCTCCCAGCATTTGGTGATCACGTCAAAACAAGTTGTTTGTAAAAGCCGGATAACGCTATCATTATGGTGCTGTGCTTTTCTCCAGGATACAAATATTGCTCTCTGTTGAAAGGGAAACACCACTGCTGCCCGAAGTGTTTATTTTCCACTAGCTTCTGGAGGTAACTGAGAGCACTGCAGTATCATCCTCACGCTCTGACAGCAACTGCTGCCTCTTGCTGACCCTGCAGAGCACCAGGGCTAGATAATAATGACTCGGCTTGCTTTGCAGGTGAGATTTTATATGCTATACCCAACCTTTAACACGTGTTAGAAGGTCAAAGAAGAGGCTGCTCAGAGCAGGGAAGTCTATAACTAGCTCATAGTCCTTAAAAGGGGGGATAGAGGTATGACCCAGGGAGCAGGGCAGGGTCAGCACGGCTCTAAGATGAGCTACTGGCAGTTTTGCTACTGAATTCAGTGAGAAGGGAAAGGCAGAAGCATAAGGAACGCAGTTCTCTAAAAGGGAGGAGCAGCAAAAACACAGGACAGAAAAAAAGAACTGGTAGAGAGCTCTGGAGGTGCAAAGTACTTAGGAAGACTGTAAATGAAGGTTTTCAGGGAAAATGAAAGGGTCAGAAGGAAATGAAAGGACTGTCTGGAAAAACAGAATGAACTTTTCAGCAATTACTTCCCACCCCTAATAGAAAAAAATACACAGGGTGGGAAGCGGGGGGAAGCCATCTGTACAAAAGCAAGTATCAACTGAGAAAGGAGTTGAGGTTTAATAAAAATGTAGTGGCCAATTTCTAGCTTTGCAAAAGGAAACTGGGACTGAATACACACAGCCCCTTTTGACTGGGTTCTTATATTTTAAAGGTGAGCAGACTAAAGGCCATTGCATTTATCAGCAGCAACATTTACCAGCAAAGTATTTATTTCTATAGTCCAGGCTCCAGCACCCTCAATTACAGCTTGTTTTTACAAAGGACAGTTTCACAAATCTCTTTGTGCTCTAGAGGGGCTGAAGCCATCTCAGAAAGCACCACACATTAAATATCTCTATCTAAACCTAACACAGACTCATAGAATGCTTTGTGTTAGAAGGAACCTCAAAGATCATCTGATTCCAACCCTCTGCCATGGGCAGGGACATTTTCCACTAGGCCAGCTTGCTCCAAGTCCCATCCAACCTGGTCTTTGATAGATGTTCAGTAGGTGTAGGTTTAATAACACATATAGTTTAAGGAGAGGGTAAAAATGCCTCACTAGAGGCAGCACTACTAAAAAGAAAGAACCTGCACTATTTACCATATGTTCAAATCAGTAATACATTAAAAGCAATGAAGAAGAAATTACATGCAGCCCCCATTGTTTTCAATGTGGTTTTCCTATCCTCCCCTTTTTATTGTCTTGGTCCATATAAATGATGTACCAACTACAGAGTGAAAATGGTTTCTTGGGAGACACATGGATATCATGACCATTATATGCTGATGATTCTCAGAGTGTAAGGGATGGTGTTACACAGGAAATTTCTGCAAAGTTAAATTTCATTGCAATCCATTTGCTGTGAATTGATGCAGCCAAATAAAATAGAAGAGTTTATTAAAAGTCCTTTCGTAAGAACTACTAATTAGAAACTACCATTCACTCAGTTAAACATGCTAGAGTTTAGGCTTAGTCTTAGACACTTGTACATGGGCTAACTCATCAACAGGAGGCAGAAATTTTCTTTCCCATCTCCCTATCTTGGAGTGGGTTTTTATACTATTTGAATGATGTCTGTAAAAGATAAATGAAACCCATGCCTTGAAAAACATAAAGTTAGACTCCTCTGCAAACAGGGATTACTTGTTTCTCATAGACTATTGCTTTTGCACTTGATGTGAGTGGAGAAGAAAGAAACATCTTCTTTGGAACTGCATCTTTCCAGAAAGATCCTCCTTTCATGGAGGGTTCACTGAATGTTTTTTATGGTATTATTATATATTATATATTTATTATATGTATTATGGCATTATATAACAGAGAAATTAATTAAGTGTGGTATCCTCCTGCAACAGCAGTGCCTGATCCCCTCTGTCAGGAACATGAAGGTTTGGGATCAGTCTTCCTTTGTCTCACATTAAAGAACACATTTCGAAAGCCCTGAGGCAACTTGTCCTTCTTCAAGATGACCTTATGGTTTTTGGCCTAACTTCTTGAATCCTGGGGCTTAACAGATGAAGGATGGCTCTATATGCTATGCCAAGGAAAAGTATTTTTATGTACACTGCAAGTCAGCAGTGCAGCTCTGCACCTGAGGAAAGCAGTCAGCTGCTCTCCTGGGGGACTACACTCAACCTTGCACAGTAACACCACCCTGCCAGGAGCTGTCCTGTGACACCCAGCACTGGCATTTCTAACAAACTCCAAGATTTTTGAGACTTCCAAAATTAGCTGGCTTCATGCCCATTGCATTCCACCCAGGAGCTGAATGAAAACAGCCTGCAGGGTGTTACCTGGGCTCACAATCTGAGGAGCAGGTCTGTGGAAAGCGTCCTTCTTGACTGCATGAAGACAGACATGGCAGTTACAGGGTGGTTCTTAAAGTCCCTGTAATTGAGATCAGGACCTGCCTCTTCAGGTCCAAATGCTTTGAAAAAGCCACATTGGCAGGCACTTAATCAAATTATTGCTTTTGAAAATTATTTGCTTACACATTTGCTGCCCTCAATCATGGAGGAATATTATTGGGAAAATTGTACATATTATGTATTTCAGGTTTTAAAAATAACTTTATTCTTTACTTTAACAGGCTGGACTCAATTCTTAACTTGCAGTTTATATCTTCTCCTTTAATATACCACTAAAAGTGATTGCATAATCAGGCCACTTAGTTATGATATGACCATTTGTTTACATGGCATGTTTTAATGAATCATTAATATATTCTGTGGGTACTTTAAGTAATCTGCCCTTTACCTTGGTATTTCACAGTACACCCCAGGCTTAATGGCCCATTAAAAGATGCCCTGTTGAATCTTGTGTCTTAATTGATGCACTTTTGCTGTTTTGATATTATTTTCAGGAAATTTGTTTTTGTTTTCAGCAAGGAAGGACAGCACTAAATTGGAAAAGAGCTCAAAAGGCCATCTATTAAATGGAAACGTGGGTGTTTTCCTCATGATTTTTTTCTAATCCTCCCAGAGTTCAAGATTATGACACATTTAGATTTAAATTACCAGATTGGTTGATCACAGCAGGAAACAGAGTAAGCACATTACTTCTGTTTTGACAGAACAATATAAGATTTTTATACATTTCATTAAGCAGAACTACTTAAAGAAAAAAAAGGTCTCACTGTGTAGCACCATCTTTTACTCATGAACATCCTGTTGAAAATCCAATTAGTATTTTCAGAA
>JAWWES010000150.1:11309257-11351427 GCA_035583135.1 Lophotriccus pileatus
AAAAAAAAGGTCTCACTGTGTAGCACCATCTTTTACTCATGAACATCCTGTTGAAAATCCAATTAGTATTTTCAGAAGGAAAAGAGGTCCTGCAGTTAAACTCCATTGTCACAGCAGACATCATAAGTATGAAATGAAGTTCCAGTGTTTAATTTTTTTCGTGATTAATCTTTGCAGTGCCAAAAATTTATCATAAATTATACTTTAAATTAGGATTTTTTTTCTTCTCTGTTTTTCTAATTCATGCAAAGGAAATGGAAGTACATAAATAAGCTTAATAACTCTTTAAGCATTAGTCTATCTGCCAAGAGGAGTTGGTCAGGAAAAATGCTGATGAGTGGACTTTTCCCTCACAGCAATGTCTCATTCTTACTGATTGCAAAAATACATTGTGAGACTGTATTTGTCTTTTTCATAGGGAGCAGATAACTGAGAGCCCAGCAATTTCTGTTCATTTTTGCATTACAACCGACCAATGTATAAATAAAAATGCCAAATGGGGAGGTGGCTCCTTTAAAATGGAACCTGAAGGTGAAAACAATTATTTCTCTGCAAATTTGTGTTAGTGCATTTTTTAAAAAAATTTTAATCTAAAAGTTATGCAGAACAAGAGCAAACACACTGACTGGTCACATAAGACACATCTCATTCCATGAATGATATCAAAGCATGTGGAAAGTAATTTGGAAGTAGTCAGTTTTACACCTATTGTATCCAGACACAGTGAAAGTCCTGGTAACTCTAAGATGGAAGGCTTCTTTCCAAAATCCTGCTGCTGTTGTTTTGCCAAATATTAAGGTAATGCTGTGTGTTACTGCTCAGATTTAAGAAACAGCAGTGAGAGTGTCTCAAAAAATGTTTACTGCAACAGAGAACTTTTCCCCTGGGGAAAACTGTCTCATGAGGAGGTACAGCGAGCAGACAGTTTGGGTGCCACGGCATTTTAATTCAGGATAATATGGGGTAAAGGCCCTTAAAATCACACAATAAAATCCTATGCAAATTGCTAAAGCAGAGGCAAAGAAAGGCAACACAGGCAATAGCAGATACTTGAAACTCAATGACATAAGAGCACAAACAGTGATTCCTGTTTGTTTTCCTCCCCATTTTTCTCCTCATTTGTTCCCACTGAGAAAACAATAAAAAAGAAACTACAATCTGGTGAGTAAGGCACTTATTCTGAGCTGACCTTAGGCTCAGACTTAATTCCCTATATTGATACAGACTGCCTCTGTGACCTGGATAAGTCATACATTCCCACTGTTCCTTGTTCTCCATGCCATAAAATTGGTTATTCCCGTTTCTTCCCCAGGGATGTCAGATGCTCCAGTGATATGGGCTGTAACCCAGCAGGACTTAACGTGGCAGGCAGTCTTTGCTCGTTATCTGCTTTCACCTTCTAATGCTTTCAAGGGTGATACCTTCTTCTGGCTGAGATCTAGCATGGAGTCTAAACATAAACTAGGAGACTATTAATAAACTCAGCCAAATGTGCAGCTGACTGTGTAGAGAGAGGAGAAACTACTGCCAGTAACACCATACAAAATTGCCCCTAAATAACACCACATAGCTAAAATAGTATCATTTGAAATCTGCGTTCACGGGGGGGGGAGAAGGGGGAACCAACAAAAAACAACCTACAGGAGCAATTATTTTGGCAATGACTCCCACCAAACCGCACAAGTATCACAGAATCCTGGCCAGTGCACACGTAGTCCAAGGTAATAAGTAACACAGCACAGCAGATGGGATTGATAAAGAAAACAGCTGGTTTTGATGGACAATATCCCACCGTGTGCATTGTGGGATGAGAGGGGAAGTAGCCTGCACTGTCTCTAGTCTGATCCAGCGCACAGGGTACATGCAGCAGGTGGAGTGCACCCTGCTCCAGCAACACATCTCCCAGTCCAGCTGTATCACAGAACAGTGTAGCTGCTTTGTTCTCCAAGACTGTTCTGTGAAGCAAATCAAAGCACGCAGTAACTGGCAAACTCATTTCAGAGGCCAGCTTCCAATGTGAACTACAACTTTAATGCAAATACATCTTCGTAACACATGAAAATACTTTCACTTTGGCAAAAGCCAGCCGGGGAACTTCAGTGTGCCTGGTGGCATCTTAGAATTATCCCAGCATGTTGTAAGGCAATATAAACAGCTTCCAAGCGGTGCAATAACACGTTACAGTTTGAATGCCAGGAGCAGGATTGCAGGTGAGCTCTAACATGAAAAGTTAAGAAGCCCCAGATTCCAGCAGCCCAGTTGGCACATAACAGAGAAACGAATGAACAGTGCAGCATCCTCCTGCAGCAGCACTGGTCTTATCTCTCCACTATCCCAGAGAACAACAGACATGGGTTTTGTGAGGCAGCTAAAATGGTAATCAAATGGCAGTTCAGGATCAACGGTGACTCCGGGCTTGGTAGCTTAATAGCAGGCTTTATATCATTCCTAGCAAAAAGGAAAGCAAAGGATAAAGGAGGGCCAGAGACCAGGCAGCATCAATGACCAGGATTTGGTTTCCTAACACCTGTGGGTCTGAAGGCTCAGAAAGCCCAGGCTCAGTGGCATTCAGGCCATCCATCAAGCCAGAAAATGTCTCACTGAGGTCAGCCACAATAAAAACATAAACTCATGCCATAATAGAGTTCATTAATGTCCCTTCAGCCTTGCCCTCGTGTCCCCCACATCACAACAAGCAGCCACAGCTGGGTTGCTGCAGTTAGTGCTGCACAGCAGCCCCTTCCCTCCAGATCACCAATGGCCTCAAGGAGCACTGTGCCTGCTAAAATCCATCCTGGCACCTGCTTTGGAAATTTAACTCACGGTCCTTGCTGAATGACACAACTGGGATCAGCTACTGCACCAATGTGGGCTTGGGTTCATCTGATACAACCTAGGAGAGTTCTTCCAGTGGAGGCAATAGGAATTTTTCAGCACAGAAGCCAGCACCACAGAGGAACAGCATGGATTTTACCTAGTGGGTATATAGCATGCACTTTCCAGAATTCACACTGTATTAAAAACAAACCAAAAAAAGATCCTACTTTGTTAAACAGCTCCAGCTAATGAAGTGCACACAGAATACTAAATTGAAGGCACTAGACCAAAAATATTCCAGTTTCCTCTGCCCTCCGGTTTCTCATCAATATGCTGTAAAACAAAGAAAGGATAACGGTCTGAGTCTATGACACAAATTAAAATTATATATACTAAGCCAAAGAGGAAATAACAAACACACTGGGCTCAGAAATTATATTCAACAGGCAGATGAAAAATTGATACTGTGAGAAAAATATACTGCTACATGAGCCTCCTCCTCTCCCCAAGGGTAAAACAGGACTTTGAATTGCTTCTACAACCATCATCTATATTCACTAAGGCAGCAACAGACCAACTAACTACCCTTTGCAACCTTAAAAGCATAGAGGTATCCATGGCTGCTCCATAGTCGTCATTCTCTCAATCATGCAAGCCCCATCAAACCACCCAGACCTGGTCACCTGCCACAGATGACGTGGACTCTGGAATGATTTCCAGCTCACTTTTTCCACCAGTGAAAACCAAATGCTTTTCCCTCCTTCTCCTATGAGAGAGGAACATTAGCTGCCCAGAGCCGATTTAAAAGCATAAATTCAATTTATATTTTTATCCTAGTACACAAAAAAGTATCTCTCTGCTCCAACATATCCTGTTTGAATTAAAATCTTTTCAGAGATATCAAGTCATTAGTTTTAGCTTAACATAGCAAGACTTCTCAAATCTTTTTTCCCTTTTTTTTCCTCAGTCACTGCTGACAGTACAGTAACACTTGCTGCAATCCATAACCTGGGATAACCTGCATCTCAGATCCTTTTCTCTGTCCCCAAATCCAGCTTATGTGTAAATCCTGCAGGTGCTCTCTACATAACAAATTCAGATATGGCTTTTCTTATCAGATCACACTGGAAAAGCAGCTCTCTCTGGGCTCCCAAAACCTTTTCTCTTTATTAAAACATATTTTCCCCTCCTGTGGTTTGACAAATGCAATTCTCTCCCTGCTCACATCCATTTGCAATACATCTCCAAAGATGATTTCACTGCCATCTCACTTTGACCACATCAACTGTCCTATCTGTTATCTTCAGCATCATTTTGTCCTTCTTTTATGTTGCATCAAACAAAAAGCACCTTCATTTTCTAAGCTTTTCCTTGCTATCCCAGCCTTGTCATCTCTCATTCTGCACTGCGAAACAGGCTGTCGCTTCTCTTCAGACAGCGACTTCCACCTTCAGCATCCATTCCCCACAAAAATACAAAAGCAGCTTCATCCTTTTTGCCACTGTGCCCTTAATTGTAGGAAACAACAGACTTTGAACATCTCCAAAGTTACTTATTACAGTCCCTCAACTCTCTCCTGAAAGATTTCCTTGCTCACACAGCTGGGGAATGATCAACCTTGGAGAGCTGCATGCCAAGATCTAGCATGCCACCTACTGCCATCGCTCTGCTTCCTCGTGTTCCTCTGCCTTTAGTAGCCACCTCTGTCTCATCTATCTGTTCAGTGCTACTGCAGTTCAGAGCACACTGCTATCCTGCATAGCCCAAGGCAGGGCTTCTGGGAACTGTGGAAATGCAAACAACAATGAACAAAACTGCTGTCTTTTCCATGCACTTGGCTGTGCTGCTGCTCATTTGGAAGCCGGGCTCCAGCTCTGCTGCTGCAGGGATCACGGTCTATACACCTGAGAGTGCCATGTGCTTACCAGTGCAGCCCAGGCTCTTGTAATTTCCTTGCTGAGTGCTAAGGGCTCAAAGGATTTTCAGATCATCAAGTATTGACAAGTAAAAGCTTTTATATTGGAGAAATATGAAACACCAGAGGTCTTGGGCTTCTTTTAAGAAACACGTAAGCCACAAGCTTTCATTTTGTGTCATGAGAGTTTTGCTTCTAAAGATCAGAAATCTGCCAAAAGGCACTTTTTTACCCAAGCAACCATTTCCAGGGCAACAGACTTTCTTCTAAAGTTGAAGGTCTCTATGTCTTGCAGAATCGATTCTGCAGAGGTCTCAATTCCCCACCCTTTGCGAGTGATAGGTGCTCAGGTAGCTAATTTTATGTACTCATATAAATCAGATGGAACTTGATCATTAAAAAAATTGATATATCTATAATAATGCTGATCTTGACTATCAGTTAAGACTAAAAATGGAACATCAAGAACCAAAAAGCAAGTCTTGCATCTTGAAATGAAGACTAATACACATGCTTGGGGACTGGTAAAGACACCATTAAGATCATATGGTTTCTAGTGTACTGGCACCCCAAGAGTAGATGCAAAAGGAAAAGAAGAGTTTGGATGGCCTAGAAAAAGCAGAGAGAAAGGGCAATGCAATTAGAAAATTGAAAGAAAGGTACAGATATTAAAAAGGGAAATCATTGGAGTACTTAAATTTTTCTTTGCTAAGAGAACACAAAATGAACCAGAATCTCGGTTCATAAATCTGTGTTAAAAACGCTCGACCTAATATACTGAGCTTTGATCTACTCACATCAACTTTCATCTTCAACTAATCATTGTGCTCTGGGCTGGGTGGCAGCAGGACAGGTATATCTTTCCAAAACCTATTGGACAGTAACTAATTTTAAAGATTGGTTTGCAGTTTGTAATGACATGGTTCTTGTATATGCTCTGTATAAATCAGTACAGTCTCGCATGCTACACTGAACAAATCAATAAATCACTTACAAGTAACACTTGCAGACCCTTTATTATCAAGTGCCCTTTGAAACACTTCCTGCCCCTTTCACATAATATTTCCTATCTTCAGTAGTTACTAGAAAGGTATTTTATCATTTATCTGTCTGTCACATTGGAGACATTTTATGCTTAACTGCCTAGTTGCTCAAAGATTCAGCAGATTTCTGTGATTTTTTTTTTCCTTATCCTTGATACCCTTGAAAATTCTGGTAAAATCAGAACAAACACTCACATATGGAAGTGTGACCCTATGACTACATTGAGTCTGAAACCAGCAACAAAGTATTATGGGATTTGTCCATTAACTCAAAACAAATAAATCTGCTAGTTTTCAGTGAAAGTGGTTTATAGCAAAAAGCTCACGACCAAAGAACACATGGAGGATTATTTATCTTAGTTATCTGGTGAATAATTTTAGAAAACAAAGCAATTGTTTATGGTGAATTGGTGAATGAAAAAGTTGGTTTGATCAAATAAGTTATCAATTATGAATTCTGTTTTAATTAGTAAATCACCTACACAGGAATTTATATATGTTAGAATGATTTCTAATTGCAAAAGAATTCACAGAAATTCAATTTAATTGTTTGTCTTCATAAACAGAAAAAAAGCCTCTACCTTGCTCCTCTTTTCCATTTCTGGAGGAATTCTTCTACCTACCACATTTGGTTTGGTTTTTTTCTCTTTTAAACTTCCTCCCAACAACAGTGATGAAAAGTAACATGTTCCAGCCCCTTATTCCCTTATTTAGAATAAAAAGGAAATGCCCTCATTTTTTTCTTAAAATAAGGGGGTTAGAATTGTAATGGTCATTGGTGTTAGCAGCACATAAACCATTCTTTTCAAAAGAATGCAAATTCAAGTTAGCTGCACACACAAAAAGTGCCATGCATCTCTTTGCTAGCAGCACTAACACCAGAATCTTCAGATATGTACCCAAATCTCTTTGAAAGTCAGTGGACCATGGCTGCTTATTCATTTAGAAACATCAGAAATAATTCCTCCTTAGCTCTCATGTGAGCTGTAGCCACTTGTGCTCTTGGTGCTCAAAAACTCCCATTCATATCTTTGAGATTAGTCAGCACAGCTTCAGTTATAGATCCCTGCTCCAGAAAGAGGGCAAACATGTTTAGACACCTATTTAAATAGCCCAGCCATACTAGAAAGCTTTCTTTTTCAGAGAACATCTTTATACTGCAACAACCAACTCCTGATGTCTGCTGGGGAATGAACAGAGGGAGATGGGGAAATATGTGTCAGATAAAATGGATCTGCTTTGGACATCATCCAGTATCAGTTTTTTCACACACTCAATTTCACATTGTGCTTCTGCTCAGCCCAAACTTGGGTTCACAAAGGTCAAGTATAGCTCAGCCCAGCTGGGACACTAGACCTAGGGCTGCCCAAGGCATTCACCAGGGCCTACCTGGCACGAGTAATGGGAAATATTTTTCCTGAAAACATGAGAAACAGAGATATCAAAACACAATAAGCGATATAATAAAACCATTCTTCATATCTGTACGTAATTCTAGTCCAATACCTAAACTTCCAACCACCTATCTCAAAGGACAGTGTGTCTGAAGAGTAACATTAGCAGATCCTTCTAAGTCTGCTCTTTCCATGCAGCCAATAAAGAGCATCACATGGACCCGTGCACTCCAAATTACACACCTCATTACCAAAGGGAAGGGATTTCCATCACTCCAGCAGCAAGGACTGGATGATGGATTTTGTTACAAACTTTAAACTTTTAGCAGAACCTAGAGCCACAAATTGGAGCTCTTTCAGGAGTAAACATACTGTGTACGTATTGTAGGCATGGGAGACTGACCTTCCATAGGCCTTTGGTCCCTATGCTAGTTAGGAATTTGGCACAAAGACATATGAGATTTGAAATACTTATATACTTGAACTAATGTTTCAAAGAAAGCAATAGCCATAACTTTCAAACAAAAACATATTAACAATCTTAAAGTCTATATTTTTTTTAATGTACTTTCACCAATATAGTTAGAGGTTTAATCCTTTCTGGATGGTACAAATTAAAACACTTGGATAAATGCTCAAGGCTTTGTCAGGAATCATCTCTTCTCTGTAATAAGAAAGCTTTAAAGAACCTACAGTTACCTACTTATGTAAGACTGTACGAATTTCTAATGTGGCATTTGATGAACTGGAGTGTGCTGGGATATGAAAAAAGCATTAATGGGATGAAGATGTAAGAAATAATGTTAACTAGGCCTTGTCATTTCATCTGAAGAGGGCTGTGCATGTGTAAAATGCATAAAGTTTTATAATATGCTGCCTGCTCAGAACCTCTAGCATTTATAATACATTTCCATTGTTATTTGCTGTAAATTGCCTATGTCTTTTACATTAAAAATAAGTGCTTCCAGTTAGACAGCTAAGAGGTTTGATTGCCCTTGGAGTTGACAGTATCAAACAGAACAAGTCTCTAACTCTGAGCTTAAAGCAGACAAGAAAGATGTAACTTTCCTGAGATGATCACTCGTAATATTTTCCATCCCACTAATGCCTTGTGCCAATTTTTGGGATTATTCCTCCAAATTATTTTTGGAAAGCAAGAGAAGTACTGCCCTTTGTCCTCCTCACCAAAGAGCTGGAACAGTCAGTAGCAGTTTTTAATTTGATTCAGTCGGTAGCAACAACTGCGACCCTCCATAATCAATACCCACATAGAGCACTTGTTACTGTGTGAACAAGCAGTCTAGAAACCAACCTTGGCTGATGAGCCCTTTGGAAATGGCGAAAAGACAAAAAACGGACCTAGTGCAGACATCAGCCCTTGCTGGGTTAACCTTCTCCACGTCACGTGCAGTCTGCATGTGACAAGTGCACTAACCAGCTCTGGGGGCCAAACCCTTTGTGAACAAGAAAGGAAATTAAGTGACCCCTTCTACATTGCTGGGGAAAAAAAAAGTATGTGTAAAAGGTAGAGCACAGGCCCTTCACCCCTGCCCCCTCCCCCCCAGTTAATCTGGGGAGTGCTGATGCTCACTGTGCCATCCTTCATCACTTCACGTCAGGCACTTGAAAGCGGGAGGAAGAGTGGCATGCTGCCAAAGGAAGATAAATAATTGATGTTTACATAAAGAACATATAGCGGCACTCACATCAACAGGGATCAACTACAGCAAGAGTTCAACAGCAAATATGCTTTTGCAATCTCCTTTTATCTTTTGTTCTCCCTCATGGGTGTGACCCAGTTTATAACTACTCCAGCGAGTTGAGAGATCTGCTGCAGAGCTGCCTGAGAAGTCTGATGCACAAACCTGATGAAGTTTTAGGTGGTTTTATGTATTGTAAGGTTAGAAAAAGTCTTTTGAAAGGGGAAACTGAATAAATCTTATCCAAAGACGCCAAAGACAAGTTTATGGGACACTTATATCAGCAAACTGGCTTACTAGCCCTACCTCCAGGCTCCCTCTGTCATGATGTGTCATTGCTGACCTCAGTTCAGTGAGCAACCAAAGATCTCATGAGCAGTGGAAATACTACAGAGATGTGTGAGGAGTGTTATACTCCCAAAGCAATTTCCAGATACCTGCAGACTAGAGAGAATGTCTGACTTTTGGAGACCAAGGGAGAAAATACACATTTTCCCTGTAGCTCTTTATGTTTGGTCACTGCCACAGACAGGATAGAGAAGTGAATTGCCCCACATATGATCCAACGTACCAGTTCTGAAAACACTATTCCTCTTTAAAAGTACAATTCAGGGGTATTCCAAAACTTTTTTCTCCTCTGCTTCTGAGTGGGCTGGAATCCAGTGAAGTATTTTTTTCTGTTGCATGACCTGAGAGCTCCTGCTCCAGGCAGAAGCTTAGAACCTTTATTCTGCAGCAGACCTACCATTCAGGTAATGTAACACTGCTTCATGCATATGTGAAGGAAAGAAGACTCATCTTTCCAGGTTACACAGAAATAATTTTTCATTACTTGGTTGTTAAGTTGGCTAAATGCTTATCATGTGAACTCAGTGCTGCAGGCATCCCTCTACTGAGGTCTCCATGGAAATTGAAGTCATCTCATGTCACATCATGCCTTTTCCCTTCCTTATTGAATAGAGGTAAGTGATTCATGACTGTTCCCATCTTCACTGTTTGACTGACAATTAAAGAGGGGTCTGTAATTGACTTATATTGGATTACACTCTGCTCTGCAAAGACAAACAAAGCCTTGATAACGGGTGAAAGGAACTAGTTTATTCAGCTGTCTACAAGCTTCAAGAATAAAAGCCCTTCACACTTCATGCAGGAGAATGGTGGGTCTAGTTTGCGTGTCTGCAGCAATTCAGTGCTCAGCGTCTGGAAAACTTCTAAGGTGCACGTGAAGGATAAAATGTGAATTACATAAATTTAGAGCCTAAGACATGAGAGCAATTTATTGCCAAATAATCTATTCTTGCTCAGAACTGATAGGTGGAGCAGTGAGGGGAGCCTTTTACTCATATATCCTACAGCAGCTCACCTCTGAGCAGCACAGCCAAGGGTGCCCCATGGGTTTCCAGTATTCCTTGTGCTCAGCTGCAAGGACAGACTCTGCAGTGCCACTGCCCAGTTCCCACAGCTCTTGGTCTGATCTCAGAGACCTGAACCACGTGCAGACACCCCTCTCTCCCTGCTGAGAGGCACAGAGCAGCACTGGGGTCCACAGGACCATGCTGTCACAAATACATATTAATTTGGCAGCAGCAATTCTATTTCTAGCAGTGTCTGGATTGTTCTCCATGCAACATTCCAAGCAGGAGACACTGAAGCTGGTTAAGCATATACTAAATACCATGGCAAAATCTCTTAACCCATCAATCGCATGTGCACAAGCTCTTTGACACTGGATTTGAATGTCGGGTATGTGGTGACAGCAGATGAAGATGCAGCCCTGAAACAACATTAAAAATCTGCAAGTTCTTTCAGTGAGGCAGAAAGAGAACGTGCACACATGTACAACCGTCACCTTTGTGAATTTTATTTCTAGATGAGTAATGCAAACAATGCAATCATAAAATATTGTTTTGGTAACCCTTTTGGCATTCATAGTGTGCTTGTGTGGTCTAAAAACAATTCAGACAGAATAAAAACTAGGGTTGCTTTTACTGATTCTGATATCGAATTCTTTTTCTCCCTGCGATCCCCTCCATGAATACACAGTGAGTCAATCTGGTATGTCTTGTTGGTTGAATAAGCTCTTTGATTTTTGAATTATTTTGAGATTAACTGAATTTGAAATGTGTGCTGCATGCAGTGTCTTGCTGACACAAAAAGATGAGCTTTGTTATTGACAGAGAAAAGTTGCAAAGCCACATATTTCATTACTTGCTGCTGTTGCTGAACTTGTGTTCCTATCAGACTGCTGCCTGCCAGTACAGCAGGGGCCACCAGGTTGAAAAGTTCAATTTCCAATATTCTCTCCTGACCTCCCTGAACTTCAGAGACTAAAAAAGCAGTCTTTTCCACCATGATAAAAAAAAACAAATCTCTTTTGTAAATAATAAAAGATAGTAGGCATTACATCAGGCTGCTTGAAAGCTGTATAATGCCAAGAGTGCATCACACTCCACCTGAAAAACATGTTTTTGTCACTATGATCTGTGATCACAAAGAGTTACTAGAGTTTCTACAGGTTACCAGCTTGTTGGTGCTCTGAGGTTCTGTCCATCAAGAGCCTCTCTGGCCATCTGAGAACTTCGAAGACCGTTCAACGACATGAGCATTGGACAGAAGGACATATTCCTAGTGTTACTTTCCATGCAAATTGCTATTACTGCCATGGGAAAACTACTTGCCAGGACTAAGAAGTTGTTTCCATGCTGAATGCAGGAAGAGGCAGAGGGAAGAATCTCACCAGATATTCCACCAAAACCCAGGCACACAGTCCAAGAGGATTTGCCCTCTAGGAGAAGAGGGGAAAGAAGGAGAGGGTTGGACCAGACAGTTTTCTGCTACACACCCTAATAACACATTAGGAACATCACTTCTAACAATATTCCTCTTTCCTCCATTTTCCCCTGCTGTTCTTCCAAGTGTAGCCCCTAAAGGATTCTGCTGCAAACTGTGCTCAGCATCTCTCTTCCCACAGTCACTGGTGGTGAACTACAGGTCCAGAACTGCCACAAAACACAAGTCAGAGGAAAGGACTTCAGCCTGTGTCCCAGGAAAATCCAGGTACACAATCCAGAGGGCCCCAAAACATACCTGACAAGCACCAGCAAGTGCATTACAATTCAGCCTGAGCTTCATGAGCTCCGAGATCTGCAGAAAGCGAGAGTATGACTCAGAGACTGCAGGCTGCGATACCAGGGTGCGAAGTAAAGCTGCATAAAGCTTGAGAGTGTTAAATTTCTTGAGAAGTGTAAATTAGAGGAAGCTTTCAGTGAGCCCACAAATGTAGGAATCAGAGGAAAAACAGCTTTCTATTCTCATCTGTTTATTATTGCCTTCCGTTCCTTTTATCTGGTCAAAAGTATTCTGTGTATAGAAAATATATTTGTCCTTTTCCTACTGTTTTTGCAGCACTTCACAGCATCTCTCTTTCTTAGCCTTTGTTCTCTTCATCACCTCAGAGACTCCTCTCATATTTCTTCTTTCCTGCCTGCTCTCTTTCAATTCCCCATGTTTCTCTCCCCTCCCTCATCTCCCACTTCTTCCTTTTAGCTCAAGTTCCTGGTACTCATGCTGGAAGTATCCTAAGCCATCTAGATTAATTTTCCTTTACTACTGAGACCTGATCAGCAGGTATGCCAGGTGCTTTTTAAAGGCAGGAAAAGAGCTCTTGGCCCATAGAGGATTGCCCTGTCCATTTCCAGAAAATCTATAGTGGTACAGTAAAAGCAGCATTGCTAATATCACATTTCACTACCTTCTCTGATGACTGGTTTAATTGAAATAAATTATGAATCCCACATGTGCCACACTAACAGAAAGCAATAAAACACAATATTTATGAATAAAGATAGCAATTATCTTATTAAATCAGACAGTAATGTTATTCTACCAGAGGACTCTTCATCTCACAGTATAATCAATACTGATTATGAGTGTAAAGGAAAGGCTCTTGCCATTACTATAACAAGGTCTCATAGATTTTAAAAAGCAATGGAAGATTTTCTGTAGAAAGTAAAATTCTGCAGAGTTATAACTGAGATTTTGAAACAATCTCTTTGGCTTTTGAGGTAGAAAGCCTTGGATATTAAGCCAGATTTTTACATCACTGACACAAGTGTCAAGCTTCTGTAATTGTATTGACACCAGTATTGTTATCCAAGATTGATACCAGCATGACTGGGAGCAAGATCTCAATCTTTTAAGAGGTTTTTGTTTTTAAAGGCTGAAAGGAATTAATAAGACGCTTGAGATATTTCTGTAGTTCTGTTTCAGTAGGTGGTAATTTTCTAGAGGTGTAGCACAGAAGCTTGATTAAAAGATAACGATCCAAAATTTATGTCTATTTCTGGAATATCTATTTTAGTCATTAAAGGCAAAATGTATCCCCAGGATACATGCACTTTGTGCCTCAGTTTCATGTCTATATTCAGGGTCAGGTTTGACCAAGATTTTAAAAAACAGTAAGTGATCCTGACTCCTCAGCTTTGTGCCTGTTTCCTTAAGATTTATCCTGGTTTTCCAACAGATGCACTCCTTTTAAAGGTGTTTTACACAGTTAGTTAAAGCCACAATAGTGTTATTAAGGTAAGAGGTGAATATATTCATTAAAAGTGAACAATCTATATAAATTACTTTTGCCTGGACACAGAATATCAAACATTTATTTAACACTACTGTTCTTATTAAAAGAAAAGAAGTAATTCTAGAACAAAACAATTCTTGCTGATGTTATTTTCTACTTCTTTTTCTGTGGAGGAGGAAGGAAAACAAAGTCATTGACCAAAGCAAGTATTTGTCCACATAGTTCCGAGTACATTCATACCCCTAATCAGTAAGGAAACATCTATTTCAATTTTAAAATACTCTATAACCATAAATGAGCAATTAATTAATAGAGGCTGAGTCCTGTGGCATGGAAGCAGGGAATGACACTGTCCACACTTCCTTGGGCTGATGCTTTCAACATTTCTCAACAGGAGACTTGAAACAGCAGGTTCCCAAACCAAACAGCACAGTTCAGGACTTGCTGCTGATTTAAAGAGTAAGAAGGACTAGGAAGGAGGGGAAGGAAAAGGGAAGCCTTTTAGAGGGAAATGCATTGAAGCCCAAGAGGGATTTACTCATCTAACAGTTTCATTTTTACTAAAGAAAAACACCATAATTGTGCTGACTACCACAGAGCACGAGAAAAAGTTTCACTTGATCAAAATATAAGCTAAGAATGAGCACTGCAATGCAGCCACTTAAAATTATTCCCCAGCTCTCACAATATAAACCGGGAAACAAGCATCTGCCACTACATGGGCAGCCATAGCAGAGAAAGAGTTCAAGGAAACGTATCCAAGTGGTGACACTGCAGCCTCAGCCAGAAACCAAGGATGCTGAATCTTGGGAACTTCCACTCCACTTCTCTGTGTGCAAACACTCCCTCCACTCCTCTTGCTCTGTCTCCTCCTTTTTTTTTTCAGTTTACAGCCCCCCTTATAAGCACAACTCTACACTTTGCGTTTTTGCCTTGTTTCTCTTCTTCTCTCTGAAATCAAGGGCGTTCAGATAACGAGATTCATGAATGTCCCCCACTATAAATTCAGCACAAGTGTTTTGACCCTGGGCAGGCACCTACAATGCAGCTGGGCACAGACTTAATAAAAGCAGAGCTACGAAAAATTTTCCCAGCAACTTTGAAAACCCTGGAAAAGTCCCCTGACCTCCTGTTCCATTACTTGCAAGTAACAAGCTCAGCCAAAGTTCTCTGACATCTTTTGGAGTTTGCAGTTCTTTCAAATAACCTTTTACTAAGTTCTGTGTGAACTTACCCAGATTTACAGCTTTAGGATTAAATCACTCAAACCTCAATGGGCTCTGTGTAAAAATGAGGTGAAACCACAATGGCTTTGAGTTCTATTTGCAATTTCAGGCTTGCTTTGAACTCAACACACAAAGAAAAATGCACTTTAAGCCTAAGCAAGCAGTCTTTTGAAATCCTGCTCTCTTGGAGGCATGGTAGACAAGCCACCTCTGCACATTACTACTGGGAGCTTTCTTCTGTGGTAAAGGGTCAAAAGGAGGGAAAACACATTCCTCCCCTTCTGACTAATAATTTCCTTGTCCCAATTTTAAATGTGTGTCCATCTCCTTTCATCAGTTTGCTCAGCAAAGCTCAGAGTTTTACATTTCAGAAAATTTCACTTTCTGCAGCCTGATGTCAAAAATAACTTATTGTCAAGTCTTGAAAGCAGCACTAATTTCCTCCACTCTTGATATCTGTTTCCTCCACCTATTTTAACAGCCTACAATATATCATATATCTAAGGAACACACTGGTAATGTCACTCATATTCCTATTAAATACTCCAGAATTCAAAAATTCAATACACTTCTCAGCAGATGCCAAAAAGCAGGCTTAACCTGTAGGTTCCAACACTTCTTTCCTTTTACAGATATACAAAAAAATACAAGTGTTTCTGCTGGTTCTATTGCCTTACACTAAAATTCTAAATTTAGCATGTATTGATCTAACCTGTCATTGGTGACTTATTGACCCTGATATTTTAGCCTAATCAAATCCTTTTTTCCCCTCTCTCAAAAAAAAAACCAAACAAACAAAAAAAAAAACAACAAAAAAAAAAAAAAAAAAAAACCACAGAGAAAAATTAAGGGAAATGGTGGGATCTTCTCTTTTTTTGTCTTTCTAGGCTGTAATAAGCTTTGTCATTATTCTAAGATTTTCATTTCCTGAGGCATTCTCCAGATCAGTTCACAGTCCAGAATGCATAGAGCCGAGTGTAAATACAAGAAGTTGTAAACATATGTGGCTCTTGATGGCAAAGGATATCACAAAAACAGCCAAAGTACTTGGAGGTTTTTGTTAAGATATATCTTTGTTCTTTACACATGCAAAAACCAACAGGTGCCAATCTGCAACGATCCCTTTAGAGACCATGTTGACTACATGAAAGAATAATGCATTTGATGATTCATTTAAGAACATGTATGATAAAAAGATTACGTTCTTGTACCAAATCTGGTTCCTCCAAACTAACTAAAACTAACTAAATACTTTTCTTACAATGCAGGTACATTTTCTGTGACTCCTGCATAAAAGGTGTTCAGTCTGTTGGGTAGTAGCTATTTTTTTTCTGCTTAAACTATCAACTATAAATGCAACCTGGGAACTGAAAATGAAGTGGTACTTCTACCCTATTTCACAAAAATCACTACCAACAAGTATTGAGTAATCAATAATAAAGAATTAGTACTTAACTTGTGGTTCCATTTGCACACAAAGCAGAACAGAATTCACCACCCTCTCCCAAAGCTATATAGTTTGCAGTGTTAAGATTACCCAAGTGCAAAGTAATTTATTATCAAATTCTACAGATACGTCTCAAAGAGAAATATATTAAACCTGATCTAACTCCCTTAAACCAGTTACATGATTCCCACTGACACTGATAGCTCAAACATGTTTCTAAAAAGTCGCACTTCAGACATAAAGAACTAAACTGCTGAAAACAGATGCTATTCAAAATTAACTCTATCCAATCACTTTTGTTTTGTAGACACTATAGATTTTTTTGAAGTAAATTAACTGAGATGATTCAATAATTCAACATCACATTAGTTCAAAAACAAGATTTTGCATTTGCTCATAAATAGAAGTGCGCAAAACATGATCATGTGTCCACCACAGCCATCCTTTCTCTAGGTACTCTAATTATTTCCTTTTGGCAAAGAGAAGTTTTTCAAACAAGTTTTTCAGATTAACTTTTACTGACCCTTGCTCCCTCCATCAGCTTCATAATTCTCATCATCATTGCCTTCCAGATGAATAATGCTTGTTTATTTCACCATCTTTCCAGCAAACACTTTCCATCAAACATCTGTCCCAAGACATGTAGTAGCTGGAGGGTATAAACAATGTGTTCACCCTGTTTGCAGTTTCTCACTGCCAGTCTTTTCAACAGTGAGCGTATTTTGCAGCCATGCAGGCTGTATACTCTGGGGGCTTTCTGCAAACACAATTGCATCTTCCAAACCCCCTCTTGGTGTTCAGGGCATGTTTATCTGTCCCCCCCACCGCCAGGTCAGAGACAAGCCTTGTCAGACTGAAGGTGTGCAGCCACCAGTCTGAGGTTTGCTCAGCCATCCATCAATTTTCATCCAAGCAACCATAATCATTTCCTGAAACAGGTACACTGTTACAGGCTACGTGATCCCTAACATTTTTGGTGTTAAAGGTTTTGATCAGGGAAGCAGCAAGAAGTCAAAGCAGAAGAGTGGAAAAGAGACTATGAAATGCTACAAATACTGTGTGCCCACTTCATACTGCATCTGCTGTTCTGATGGTGAAGTACACTCTTCCATTAGTACAGCCTCCTCTTCTGATTTTTCAGTGCCAGATAAGAAAAGAGGTGTTTACAGCCAGAAGCAAGCACTTGATATCAATTTCCAGAACACTTTATAGGCCATATTATAGATGCTGACACTGGTCACAAGACCTTATCAGGATCTAAGAGCATTCTGCTTACTGAGACAGTTATTAAGCCCAGTCCTAGTGCTTCATCTGGTGACAAAAAGAAAAAAGAAACCTTGTCCCCATTCCTCCTGCACTGGAGAGAGTCTGATAAAGTACCTGTGAGCCTGCTAACATACCTAATACTGGGGCCACCGTGTGGGCAATTCAGATTTCATGTACTTTTGACATCTGACTTGAGCAGGCTTTGTGAGCTTTTGCCTCGCAGTAAAACCTGCCCTTGGACAGTCCAAAATATAAAGCTTAGTCGGGTAACATGTCTTACCCTGGTCAGAGAAGCATAATGTGTAGAAAGACCACCAGGCATTAATAAAGATAATTAGTCTGACATGTTTCTTATAGACTCAAGACTAATTGAAAAAGAAGCAAAGCACTATGCGGAAGGGGGTGGGAAGATCAGGGAAAGGGTGCAAGAAGGTGCTCTCATTACAGTCCCACCCCAGGTGTAAAACAGCAGCTGCTAATAGGGACTGTCAAGATAAAGAAACTGTAACTGAACAGCATCAAAGCTGAGGAGGAAGCAAAAGAATAGCGAATAAGAGCACAGGTAAACAGTGGTACAAAAGTGCCATCTACACTTATAAGCAAGGACAGCACTTAATGTTAAGAAATGCATTAACATTCTCAGGCAATAAGCTCATACACTCAGAATTAGAGTATTTTAACATGTCTTGAGTGGCCTGTTAAAGGAGGACAGGTAGTGCTTCGTAAATTAAATCAAATACATTATGTGATCACATTTATTTTTATCTGAGCCTACATCTCTTGAATTTTTTATCACCTTAAAAAAAAAAAAAAGGATATGCCCTACAAACCCATCAATTTGTCAACTTTAGATTTTGAAATGCATATAAAATTTACACCCACTGAGCATATTTTTATACCCACATAAAAAGTTATTCTGGCAGTGTTTGCCAATATGTCATCTATAAAGTTTTGTTTAGACTTTTATACGTATATGTATATATATATATAAAATATAGGGGCAAAAGTTGCTTTTCTGTTGAAGAGCTTCTCATCTTAATCATATGAGGCTCTCAGCATTGCTCTGCTCATATTTGAGATATAATGTCTTCCATCTGAATAGAAACAGTGACCAAAGATCACTAAACTGAGTTTCACTTCTTACTGCAAAGTCAGTAAAGACTGCAATCATTCTCTGCATGGTGCTCTCTGGGCAGGCAGAGTTTGTCTGGCTCACAGTGGACATGCCCCCCTGCCTGTCTCTCTGCTCCATCTCCCCACTCAGGTATATGGAGATTGGGCAAAGATCTCACTGGCCAGGTTACTTGTTCCTACAAATAAGATAAGAGCTGAAGTCTATGGCAGCCTCAGCATTACAGCTATACCTTCCTTCTTGAGGCAGGTTTAAGAATTAGTGACTCAGACCCCACTTGGCACCTTCACAGCAGGAGAGAGAGATACAATCTGCCTGCTGGCTGCTCGGCATCGCAGCTGCACCTCACCCCATCCCGCAAATCCCACATCCTGCCTTCCTGCAAACCTCTCTGGAGGATTCTGCAATGCTGTGACAAAGCAGAAAACTGCCAGGCATATTGATTGAATGCTGTGTCTGCACCCAGAGAAACTGTCACAAATGCTGCTGACACCTCTTCGTGTATCCCTGCACATTTCCGGTGCAGGGACACAATGCAGCCTTCATCTCTCTCAGTGGGCATAAAGCAAAGCAGCACCCCTACAAAACAACAATCCACAAACATACCACAATGTAATAATAGCCTGTAAATGAAAGGTAAGGAGGCAGCTGCACCTGATGGTAGCTTTGGGAGAGGGCAGGGAGTGGGAAGGCTTAATATGATAAACTAAAGATTTCCTACTTGAACATAAAGTACAGAAAGATCACTTTTAAGGTTATTCTGATTATTACTGTAGTAGAAAACAATAACACAGACATACATGCTCATTTTCTTCTTAAGCTAAGTACCCCTCACATCCTGCTTGGTTCTTTTTATTCCCTCGAAGGTTCTATTTGATTAGTGAGAGATAACTTATGAAAAGCAATTTCAAAGGCTGTACAACACCACACTCATTTTTCCAAGTGTTGCTTTTAATGGGTTCGGCACACTCTGTGGTGTCCTGGGTTTTGTACTAAACAACCATAGAAAGTCACTGCGATACAGCTTCAGTGATCAGCTAACACAGATCTGATTATATGATCCAGGGGAAAAAAAAGCTTTTATGCTTCCTCTGGGCCATGGCTGTGTGCTCTGCTTGCCTTTGCTGTTGTGTACTTTGTGCTCCTGTCTGCTTACTACCACCAAGACAGCAATTTCAGAGAACCGACATGGCAGGTAACTTGGCAACCCTACCAGCCAATGGAAACTACCTTCATGTTGCAATTTGCCTTAAGCTGGAGGGTGCATATGAATTTGGGGCAGGAGTTAGAGCTGTGCCTGTGTCTCCATTGACTGTACACATGGAAGGTCATTTACCAGCTCCCCCAGAGGTCATCTAATTCCCACTGCACTGCAAGCACTTACTGCCATCCTTTAAGCACTCAAACCCCAGTTTCATCTCCTTCGCTTGTAATTAGGCTGACACTTGGCACATCAGAAAGGAAAACCTTTCTTTGTCCACAGAGTACATGAGCTGATATATGGAAAAAGCCCCAAAGAGCAAAAATATAAAATCTTTTCTCTTCATTTCTCTGTAACTGGTCATGCTGTCATATTCATCTTTGGCACAAGTAAAAGCAGGATTGTTCAGTTTTGGTTTTCAGATTTTGATGTGCATGGTGAGTAGTGCATGGCACCGTCTCACACTTCTCTGTTACTGTGTTCATGCACAGAAATAAGGAAAGCTCAGCTCCCCAGGCTCTGCAGAGCCCCAGCCCCTCACTCTGTTCTCATTCATGTTGTCAAGAGCCCATGCACTGATGAGGCAACAGAGCCCATGGCAGGCACTGTGCTGGTGGGCTCTGTCCTGCATTTCTGAATTACACACAGAGACAGTAAGGTAGGAAAGGTAGGACTGGAAAAAATGCCTTGCCTTACATGGGGAGATCATGCCCTAATCAGACATTGGTAGCTCAGCACAGTTTGAGGCAAGCCTGAGACCAGAGCTGCAGTCAGTCTGCCACAAGGCAGTCCTTTCAAACTCTGAATCAGCAAGCAGAGTGAAAATTATCTCATTAATCTATTAGTATTTGAAACTGGCACAGCCAACCTAAGAGCATGTGCTTTCATTAATTTAAATCACACAGATAACTTCCTGCCCTCTCCCTTCCTGCAGATTTTCTTCACTAAACAGTGCCTTTCACTTTTATATCTCATCTCTTAACATTTTCCAATCTGGCTTTTAGAACTGCAGTATGATTTCACCTGGGAAGTTTTTATGCTCTTCATATGTGCGGTCTGTCAAAGGGTATTTACATATTAGGTAATTAAATATTCAATCATAATCAGATTCGTGTGCAAAAGAGTTTGAATTTTAACTGGCCTCTAAGGAGGTACTATAAATCCAAACTCTAATTCCTGGAAAGGGGACATCGAGCCTAAAGTTAGACAAATTTAATTGCCAGCTGCAAGAAGAATTAATTCTGCCTCTCATTCTGTCCCCTCCCCTGTGCACTCTCTGATCCCACAGAGGTTGTGTTTGGGAAGCTGAACTAATGGGAGACAATTCACTTTCTTTTCTCCCTTCCCCTCCAAGACTCATTCTTTTCCCACAACTTAGTTCGAGATATCAGACAAACACTACTGCAAAAGCACAGAAGTACACAAGGGAAGAGCAAGACAAGTGATCATTACAGTAATTTAACTTCGTTGCCAAAGTGAATGACTAAAAATCAAGGGCAAAACTACTTTAAATTAGAGCAAAATCAGGGCCAACACAGGCCTTTCAAGCATAGATCCAGTGCACTAATAGCAACGTGAGAGACAAGAACGCCTGCAGCTCAAATCCGTCAGCACTGCTTTGACTGCATGTTTATATGGCATCTTCCCCGTGTGAAGTTCACCCTCTTTCCTTGCTATAACTTCTGAGGCTGTTACAGAGGCTCCAGTGTATAAATAATAATTAACTTCTGAACGCAGAGGCTTACAAATGGTATTGTTTGATTTGCAATACATTTCAGTCAATTTTTCTTCTGCGTAGTGAATTCTTAAGGAGAATGCTGACAAACAAGCAGCATAAGGTCTATGTATTATTAAAATTTAAAACACATGCTGCACACCCAGAATGTCAAAAGAATATGTTAATCAAGTACGAGTAAGCCAGCTTGATCAGCTCTTCTCTGTGATGGTGCAAAGCTGGGGAAGTTGCCAATAGCAGAGTTACTCTGGCTCCTTGTAACCACAGAGGATTTATCCAAACACATTAAAGAAACCATAGATACATACATTTCAAACTCACACACTTCTCATATTCTGGTGGGTTTGTGCTGATAATTCAGAAAACAATTTAAACCTTTGAATTTTTTTTACTGTAAGGCATTTCCAAAACTAGGACATTTAATTTGTAACCCCGAGCTATGAAGGAGCAAGAAGGAAATAAACTTGCTGACCATAAGCTACAGCTCCACACAGACCCTACCAAGATATCCAGAGAAGTCTTCAAAGTACCATCACTAATGATTGTTGATATCTTACCTTTCTCCTCTGTTGCCTTGACAGAAAACAACAGGGATTAAGATACATACTGGTTTCTAAGGCCTGGCTTCTTATTTGAAATAATCTGGGATAGCTTCTTTAGCCTACAGCAACTGAGACCGTGCAGTTTTGTTTCCAACTCTAATTCAGCTTCTCCCACTCAAGAAAGAAGCAGGTTCTAGGTTTGCATTCCCTTTGCCACATTTCTAATATTCAGGTCATCACTTACCTGCACCTAAGGGCCTTTGATCACTGAAGAACAATTTTGTTTTACAAAATGAAAACACAAGAACATTTTTCCTAGGTTTAAAATACTTTACTCTTAAAAAAAACCAAAACAACAAAAAAACCTCCAGCTGATTATGAACGACATTCATAACTACCTGTGTGTTCAGTTTACAATCATTCATTTGTTGGGTTTAGGGTTGGTTTTTTGTTTGTTCACTTTTTCCGCTAAACCCAGAATGACAAAGAAGTCCCAGATTAATAGAGACTTAGACCCAAACGAGAACTTGCTGATGCCATTACTGTGCAGGAGCAGAGCTACAGGTCACAAATGTGATTCCCATGGATAGTAGTTTACAGCACAAAGTCACAGATGTGATGGCACATGCAGTGCTCCAGCCACAGACAGACATGTCGAAGGCAATTGCCTTTACTGCACATTCATTCTGGGAGTAAATGAAAATGGATGGAATAGCATTTTTGTACAAATACTGTGGGGAAATCTTGCTCTGCTGAAGCTGGGCACGCTTTCTGCCATCTAACAGCAGAATTCATTTAAATTTAGAAATTCACTGCAATACTAATATGTTTGGGTTTGGTGTTTGGGGGTTTTTTTGTTGTTGTTGCTTGGGATTTTTTCCTCCAGAGAAGGATGGATGATGAGCAGTAACGTAGTGGGCAGGTCACTGCCCTATCACATTCATTTACATTATATTTTCAGTGTGCCTCTTCGAGTGGCATTTACTCCTTTTAACCAATCTCTCCTGTTGTAATATCTATGGACCTCATGGAATTTTTGCTACAATCCTTTTTTTCCCACTGGAATGATTTGCTGTGCAGAAAGTGGTTTTGCTGACACTTACTCTTTTCACAGGAGTTCCCTTAAGTGGACTCCAGTGAGTTACTGCTTATCCCCCTGACCTGTAGCATGGGTTGGGAAAAGATGCACAAAGAGGCACAGAGAATACCAAAAAGATGTGATCAGCCAGTTTTACTGCATAAATCCCTTTCACACCGCTAACATCTCACTCCGTCAACATAAACTGTGCACAAAAGGGAGGCATAAAAACTTCAGCAATTCAGACCTTAAATGTTACTAGTACAGGGAATTTGAACCATGTACTGGCAATATACTAAGCAGGAAAGCTAATGTAGAGGGGGACTCTTATCAGGGAACCTGCTGATGAATTTATGAGTCCAGCTACTGGTGGAGGAGCTGGTGCTCGCAGCACTACCTTTGCATTTTTTCAACCAGTATCACTTTCACTAGGACTATAATTGCTTCTTCTATTTGAATAACTGCCAGAAAATTCTCTATACCAATAAACTCCATTGTCAATGTGAGATTGATATTACTTTTGATAACAGCTTTGAAAAATAAACACGATTTATTCATCAAGTCTCAATCAATACCTCCAAAATTCATATTCAGAAGACAACTTCACTTTGCTTTTAAACAAATGATTTCATCATAACCTACTTCTTAGTAAAACTACAATAAGTTTTCACATTATATTACAGCAGCAATGGCTATTCAGTTCTAAATAATGGCTCCTTTGCTAGACAAGTCAATGGAAATTGATTTGTTTCAGCCTCCTGTGCTCACACACACAAAGCCTGTGTACAACAACCCTATTGACTTCAGCAAACAGCATTCAACCTTGCATCCTCAAGGACTCGTGGCAAAATTTTTCAGTCATTCCCCTCCTGTACTGTACCCTTTATGAAACAAGACTGCATTTAAATGTCAGTCTCCAGCGATAACACTATAAAGAGAAAATTGGTCACTGAATTGAAAATCTACTTTATATTGAAACATACAGGGCAGGATTGGATATAAGAATGAAGAAAATTAAGATGCATTGAACTTCAAAATGAAAAGCATTGACTGTACATATGGTAGAAGGAAACAGACTCCAGCACCCTGTCTACACAAGAGAGTTTTGGCACACAAGCCACCCTATGGACTAGCCAGGCTGCCTGCCATAAAGCTCCCATCTGCCCACAAAGTGTTCTGCATGGCACACAGGCCTTTTCCAGTCCTGTGTGTACTGGATATTTTCTCTCTTCTATAAACAAGAACATTTTAAAACAATTAAAATAAAGATTAGGGATATTAGCATGGTAGAAGCATAAAGTGCAGTATCAGAGACAAGAGACCATATGGTCCATCAAAATCTGTGTTTATAAGCCTTGAAAATACAAATCAAGTGTATTCCCTTACTTTTAATCCATCTTCTGCTGTTTAAATCTGATTATCAACTTTACCCCTACATATCCCAAAGTAAATGCCACATTTTACATTTCAAGCACACTGGTAAACAAAAACAATTGTGAAAAGTCCATGCCTAAATGTCTTCAAACCTGGTGTTTAACCTCAGATTCTTGACTAGTTACCGTCTCACATAATGTATTGGTTCCTTCTTGTTCTACCTCCTCCTGACTTTTTATATAACATTTATGAGAGCACCTTTGGCATCTGAAAGACTGCATGAAAGCAGCTTTGCTCATGCACATCACGGCAATATTTTCACTTACATTTCACACAATGCCAAGAATCTAGTGACTGTTCCCGAGCAGTTACCCTGAAGTATCAATCTTTAGAGTTATTTATGTGATAAAAACCTCTGAAGTGGGCACTTGAACATGTTTTACATTGCTTAACCCTCAACAAAAGGGATGAGCAGCTGATTTTTGTTGTTCCTATGATACACATTATTTACTAGTTCACTGAGCTAAGTGACCAAACTAAAACCTGAAGCACGGCAGAAATCAGCCCTGTTCTATTCCTCAGGCTTCTTTGCTGGGTTTTGTTTTCAGAACAAGAAAGGATTTGTCATGCATGTGTAGTACAAAGAACACTGTGGCATTGGTCAGGTCTTGGTGAGACTGTATCACACTTTAGAATAACAGTAGGAATCAAAAATGAACAGCAGATAACAAAACTTGGTTTTCCTTGGAGAGGTGCAAAGTATTTAAATGCAACCACAGTAGCACACTGTTTATCTACATTCCTCACAAGGAAAACGGTATTTTAACTTCTGTACAGAAACACATGTAACCTACAAGGGAGAGGATACCTTGAGGGTCATCTCAGCTGGAGACTGGCCCTTCAGAAACTTCTGTGATGAGATATGCGACTCAAATGTTTTGACTGCGCAGACTGATTGTTCTCACTGACAAAGTGTGAACTGATATAAAACTGCTGTACCTGACAACTTCCACAGGTTACTCAGCAGCGTTCCAAGGGTAGATGGAGAACCCATGAATTGCAACAGAGATCATTTTGATTCCTGACTTAGTTTCTCTCCTGTTTTCTTCCCTCCCTCCATTTGTTTTACTAAAATACTTACACATGAACTGCCTGACCCTGACCAAAGCTAACCCAACAGAGAGAGACTTGACCTAAGCACTGGTCTTTTAAGAATCCCTTTAAGGCCTTAAATCTCAGCACACCTGAGAATGGCCTTTAGAAAAGAAGTGAAGCCACAGACACAAACATGTTGCAATGTTTTCTCTAGATATTATCACTGAACATTATTTTGAGATAGTCTTGATTTCTTTTCCTAACTTCCAAACAGTCCACTTTCAATAATTTCCCAGCTGTACTTCACTAAAATCATGATAATCAAGTCCAGTTCAGAGAGAAAATGGCACCTTTCAATTTCTCCCTTCTGATAGATAGGATACAACTTGAATAAACCAAATTAATAACATTTTCAGCAAATGTGAACACTCATGTAATGGGGAAAAAAAAAAAAGAAAAAAAAAAAAAAGTGTTTCCACTGCAGCTGGTGCTTCTTTTCATCTCAGGGCTCTGCAGGACCTTTACTTTCCATTGTAATACTACATATAGCAGGTACTGATGCAGGCCAAAGGGCTATAACATGATTTGAATGTTGCTTTTAAGTTTGTTTTGGTTAACAAGGAAAGAGAGGGATTTAACAGTGAAGACTGAATATAAAAGAAAAATTAAAGAACTTTACTTGTTTACCTGACAAAGGACATAAAAATTCACCATGAGTATATCATTGGGAGAGACATCAGAACAGATGTCCGACAGAAACAAAATCATATACACTAAAGACAAGAACTGAGAAGCAAAAATATTCATGTTAGAAGTCACTAAAAGGTTCTGCATCAACAGTGAAACACGGGAGCAGTAAGGATGTAAATGCTTTTTATTATTTCCTTTAAAAATTGGGTCTTGATCAGCTTAAGGAAGAAAATATATCATATACGCTTGTAATAGCAGGGGATTAGACATGGACATGGTGATCAAGGAGATCCTTAACAGCTCAGTGTTTATATGAAGGAAAGATGTTCAGTGTAAACCTGGGGTTTGTATAGCCAGACAAGATGATCCTATTTGGTGTGGAGTATTTGCAAGAAAAAAACAGACCAAGAAAGATAAAAGCCATCCATTTGTAAGGATGAAAGCCTAAGGATGAAGCTCAGGGGGAAATAAATGCTGAATACTTTTGGAAGAAAACAAGAGTGAGTGAGAGCAACAAGAGAGAGAGTTGTTAGTCCCAGTGTGTTGGATGTGTTTCTGAGCACTGCAGCTCTGACACAGTTGGTGGCAGCCAGTTCTGGGGGGCAGGAATAGGACATGGTTTGCTCTACTACAAATAAGGCTGCCTTCAAGAGGGATCCCCGACAAGAAGGTGCCACTTCTGAAAACGCAAACCATCTCCCAAAGGCCTTTGCTAAGCTGTGACTTAGGTTTCTTGCTAGATCTTTTAGCACCTCTGTGTCATCAGTGTAGTTAAGAAAGGCTTAAGACAAGAAGAAGAACAAGAACCATTGTTTAATTCATTCAGTCCTGAATTCTGTATCTTCAATGCATCTCGCTGTGGGCCAACAAAACTGTTTCACAGAATCATTTTCCATTTCCTGTCATCTTTGAGAGACTTCAGTACCTGAAAGCTGCAGCAGAGACTTTCCCTACTGTCTCAACATTTAGTGTTTCATGAAAACATCAACTTTAATTTATAAATTAAATATTCAGTCCTTGAGTTGGCAGGAGAAAGATCAACACATCTGTAACTAAAAGGATCTCAATGTAGAAAATAAGTGTGAATAAACTCACTTTAAGAAAAATAGGAAAATGTATGTTTGATTATGCAGAGCAGACTCTGACAGCCTGGCATGGGCAACACTGTGCCAGACTAGAGCACACAGTGGAAGCGCTCATAGCTGAGGGGATACAGCAAGAAACAAAATCTCATTCACAGATATGAAACCAGGCAGAGCAGGTGAATAGAACTTGAGTAATTACCAGCAGGAATATTAACAAGATCAGTGCTGAAATCTAGAACTGCAACTGACAGTAATCAGAGGGAAAATTATTAATACTCAAGCACACTGAAGCTTAACTTTCTTTCCTTTTTTTCAGCAGTGAAAGATAACCACCAATTTTTTAAATAAATCCTAACCACGGTGTCACATACTGAGCACTGTGTGAACCCTAATAAGAGGGAGGTAGATTCTTTGTAGCAGCTGCTCTGTGCCATCATGCTGCTAATTATTTAAAACACGGTGTTAGAATTCACGGCACAGCAGAGTTTATCAGTCCAAAGTAAGCAACAAGAGGTATGTCTTGATCCTAGGAAATTAGGAACAATTTGTGGCAACATTACTTCTCTCATTCTCTGGAGTATTTTGGCTGTGACAATGAAAAGGTGCCTTGCTAGTTCATCCTGGTAACGGACAGGCCTTCAGAGAGCGATAACTGAATGCTAATGTTCAAATAAACGTGAAGAATACAATTTATATTGGATGGTGAGAACTGCAATTCATTCTTTATACAGACAGCAAATAGAAAATGCAACCCACTGCTCTAAAAGCATCAACTCTGCATGCCCAGCGAAGAGCATATAATATTCCCTCAGCCTTTATTATTTCACACCTGAGATTTCCAAGGCAGATGAACGAAATACAAACTACCCAACTGTTCTGGGCTAGTAATGAAGGAGTTAAAATCCCAGTCATTAAAAAAAGACACAAAATGCTTTGTTTCCTCCACTGTGTCACTATTTTGTAATTTAACATTTACCATGAATTAATTACTGGAAGTCTCCACTAAGACTCCTAACATTTAAACTAAAAGTTCAGCATAAACTCAGGGTCACTGTTTACAGTGCTCTCTGAGCAAGCAGTCTTATTGCTTGGAAGTAACCATGAATGTTAAAAGGTGCAAGGCAAGTATAACGAGGAAATGAAATATAGAACTCTAAAAATATCCCCCTGGTCTATGCATGTAGCCATGGTGTCTGACAAATTCAATTAAATCTGTCATGCATCATTCCTACAACATTATTGATAGAGACATAGCAGTATTGAATTGTAATTATTCAGCTGGTATTGATCCCACAATAATCTGGTGAAAATCATTTCAGGTTGTCAGTACCCCTAGGAGACAACAGCTATTATCTAATTATAAATCACACTGTGTCATTTGACAAAAGGTTAGGGCTTTCTTTTTACACATTTTTGCAGTCAGATTCTCATGTATAAATCAGAGTGGCATGATTGTCTGCAAATGCTAATTATTTTCTTCCCATTGAGCATCTATTCCATTACAATGATGGACTCATAAAATTGAGCTCTTAGCGCATGTAGCAAATTCCCAGACACGCAGTAACGATAAAGGAATTGGGATTTCAGATTTTTATTCCATCCTGACCTTGAGCAAGCAATCGTAACGCTCGCAGGGTTTGCACTTCCCCCAAGGAGAAGAATGGGACAATATTTGCAGTGCCCGCTGTTGCTAAACGCTTTCAAATTCTCAGAGGGAAGCTGCTGAGCAGCAGCAAACTTTCCTTTTCAGCTTACAAGGAGACAAAGAGGCTGGCTGGTAATCCCACAGTGTTCTCTTCCAGAAATTTTGGGTTCCCTCTGCACTGCACTGCCATCATCAGGGAACTGGGTGGCTGAGGCTGTCTATCTGTTTTCTTTTTCCTCTTCAGACACTGATTTATCAGTCCCCTGAGGACAACAGGAGGACATGTCACCTTGTGGTGAGAGAGGTGTATGAGAGGGATGGCACCAGAGGGGCACACAACACCTCACACCCGGCACTGCTGTGGCAGCCCACGCTGCATCCCCAGCCTCCACCCAGCTGCTATTGCTGTCTCCTCTGTTGGGGGGTGGAAAACGGCTCCGTTTTCAGCCCTTGTAAGGAGGGGTGCAAGACATCTTTTTGCTGTCAATTTGCTGCCCATTCTCATGTTTCACAGTGCCAGGACACTTATTTTTAGGTCTCAGTAGTCATCCCACTAACTCATCCCGAAGCCTCTGGCATGGAGGCACTGGCAGATGAGACTAGCTATGATATACTGCTGACGTAACACCCAAAAGCCTGAGGTGATCTGGCATTATTCAGCAGCCCTAAAATAACAGCTCAAGGTCTCCAGCAGTCCCATCTAGACATCCCTTTATTATTTGGAAAATCCCACATCAAATCTTGGGCCCAAAAGAGGGAGCACACACTCCCAAATCATGGAGACAGCCCTAGCAACCAGCTTTTTCCTTGGATGAGAACTGGCTCCAGCACCAGCAGGTGGGCAGAGCCCTCCTCTGCTGAGAGAGCCAAGGGTAGCCAGTGGAGCTCCCCAAGGAAGGCAGTCAGATGGAATCTTTACACACAATCCAATAGCATATGGCAGACGGCATCCCTGCAGGGTACATTTATGTATAGGGAAAGAAGGTGATAAAAGTGCCTGATCATTGCTCCCTAAAATACAATGACTTAAACAACTGCAGTGATGGTCTGTAATAAACACCCCATTCAGTGCCATTCTGGGACTCCCTCTTTTCCCCACACATGCCTTGAACTTTATGATACAGAAATGAGGATAAAATAAATGATCGGCGACAAATGGCCTAAACTGAGAACATGAAACCTGAAAGGGGAGGTTAAATATTTGGAAAACTGTAAAAGTCCTCCTTCGGATTTGAATTTTATCTGATTTGAAAATGTCACTATTGAGTCAAGGACAATTTAGAGACTAAAGAAATTTTTCAGCTGAAACAAGGGACATTTTGGAAAACCAGGTTCAAATGAGAAACATACACATGAAAGCCATTACTTGGCACTCATCGCAGTCTGCAAGCCCTGGACAGGCTGTGAGACTCACTTTATTTTGTGAGACGACATTTTTACACTTGTACAGGAGACCTCCAATATTATGACATTTTCTGCAGTTATAATGGATTTCAGAGACTCCACAGGGAAACTGACTACAATTCTCCATTCCCTATCACCCTCCTGAACTGAAGGATCTTTCAGAAAAAGGAAGATACATTATTAGCAACAGTTAGACTAGCTCCAAGCCTATGCACTTTCGCAGGAATGAGGGACTGCCAGAGTCCCCCGTGTGTGCTACTACCAGACACTTTCAATAATACCATAGGTTTTAGGTTCTTGGGGGCATGAGTTCTAATTTTAAGGGAGAATTGGCATGGAATAACCCAAACACTTCCTTTCATTTAATTTCACAGAAAGCTAAAATATGAGGTTGCATTAAAAGCTCCTCTTGCTACCCTTTTCAAACCCTCTCCAACTACATCTAGGTGAAGTCAGACTGTGTTCATTCCCAATTGCTTATTCACTCTCCATTTTTATTCTTTTAATTACCCCAAAACTCTCCCACACAAAGCCATACAACAAGACACTACTAAAAATGAGAGAGAATCCTCAGCGTGATTCATCTAAACTACCACACAATTCTCACTTCTCATACCTGAGCCAAGTTCACCTCAGCCATCTAAAACAGAAAGCTGTGTGCCCTTAGCCACCCTGGATATTTTAAAATACTTCATTTTGTGATTCCTTTCTATCTTTGCAGGTCCTTTCTATTTTCAGTCCTTGCTTTATACCATGTCACTTTGAGACCAGTCCTTTTTCTTAATTGACCTCATGTATCCATAACTGTCTGTGGGGTTTTTTCTTACTCTGAGCATAACTTCTCATTTTGCTACTTCTTTAAAGTATTCTATGTTATGCCCAAAACTTCATGAACAAATAAATACACTGGAAAACCCACGGTCTCAGCAAGGTGTGGAGTTGTGTGGAGTTGCTCCATGAGCACAAGTTACACAAAGACAAAAGGAATCTCCAGAGGACACCTAAAAGGAAACAATGCGAAGAAATATCAGGTTCACCATACACCATTTCTTCCTGTTCTGGCTGCAGGAACATCACAGCCTAGTTCTGCCAGTCCAAGCCCACCTATAACTCTAGATTAGACTTCCACACCCGTCATAGGTCTGACACACACTGACTCATAGGTCATAGGTGCTGAAAAGCACTGCTTCCTTCTCTGCACAGCAATAAGGAAAGGCTACACCTTCTCACAACCACACAAAACTGAGGTGGTGCCTAGCAACAAGGGAAAAACTGAACAAAACACGGAAGAAAACCTACCTGCTAATTTTGAGGTAAATACAAAGTTGTAAAGAAATACATTTTAAACAATGCAAGGGGTTTTGAAAACTTGAGGCCCTGTGTGGTTTGAAAAGGCTGTGTGCTAAAAGGCTTGAATTATCCCAGATAAATGACTACATGTCACAGGCAGTACAAAAAACTACCAACTGAGTAATGGCAGCTCACAGGTGTACAGAAAACTTGCATCTAAACAAAGGTAAAAATAAAGGCAAAATTAGAGCAGAACTGTGAAGCTTTTGGCTTGGAGAACTTTCCCAGGAATGCCATCCATCAAATCCTGTACTATGCATGAACATGATATCAGACCCAAGCAACATTTTCTCACCATTGAGGCACTTGGCTTTGTTTCACCTCTGATTGTGTGATTTTTTTTTCCTTGAAATTTCAGCTGCTATTCAGTCATATGTATTTTAAACCTTTTTAATATAACAGCATATTTCAACATTCCATAAAGTGCAGTATCAATTTTTTGAGATCAACAGCACAAATAATACAGATTTCCAAATGGTATATGATAATGCTTGGCAAATAAGAGACTATCAGTGCTTTTGGGTCCTATTGTATAACATTATCTTGTGTACTTGCCCTAAAAATGTTACTGCTACATCTCAGTACATCTTTATATCCACCTGTCTTCCTAGAATATCTGATATGATCACTTCAAAACTCTGAAGGGCTCAGCAGAAGTTATTGAGTGAAACACTAGGTGTGGCAGACCAGAAAAGACACACTGAGCTGCAGACTCAAATTGTCCACAAAAACACTTCTCTTTTTTTATATGTATATATACACTTTTCTCTTGAAGAATTAATGAAGCGCTAATGTAAAAATGCTAAACTGAAAAAATATCATTTGTTTCAACAAAACAAGTGTAATGTTATGGAGATAAAAAGGAAATAAACAGAAAGATACTTTCCATTGAAATAAAACACTGACAGAAAAGGCCTAGTAATGTTTGCAAACCGTAGTAGCACATTTTTAAACCAACACCAAACAAATCTGAGTTCTAGTCAAATCTCTTTTTTACGGAGAGAATATATAAGTTTTTTCATCTAATATCTGTACTATCAACTGATTTGTTTTAGAGCAGTACATACTGAACAAGCAATCAGATCCATAAAAATACAGAGCCCCTCTAGCAAAGTAAGTGCCTTTCTGATGCCCTTGCTACAGTGTTTTGTAAGAATTACTGAGAAGTGATAAAGACTTACAGTGAGAGACAGAAAGAGAAAAGAAGCAGCTGAATGGTAATAGCTGTTCCTCCTCCCTTTCTTCTGAACATACAGGGAACATTAACTAGCCAGAGCTGTGAACCCCTCACATTTCAGACACTGAATTAAAAAATACTCATTTCCTGCAAAACATGCTGGGCCCACAAATTTATTCCTCTGTACTGGATGCCGGCCAGCTCTCGCACACCACCACAGCCACACAGCCAAAGCTTCAGGACCAAGATCCAACAGAATCAGGAATATGTGCAAGGTACAAAATGGATGATCAGAGTGTAGCCACAAGCCCTTGGTGTAGTTCCCTGGATACTCCATTGCTTTGAGCAAAGCAGAAGCATTACTGGATGAACAACTTGTCCCAGTTCACTGTGGGCCCATGGGAGGTGGAGAACATTTGCTATCTGTGCCACTGATGATCCAGCCTCGTCATCCATGAGGCAACACTTCTCAGCTGGCCTGAGAAGGAAAAGGGTTAGTCTCATGTTCAAATCACATCTATCATTACTAGCAAAAGATGCCCAAAGAGCATGCAGGTGCAGAAACATACTCTGGAGGGAATGCATTATTGAATTCAGTGTCACAGAGTTTCAGAGAGAGAATCCACCTTATCAGACAAAGCTGATTTCAAAAAGGTAGACACTTATTTCCCATGATTACAGAGTAGGTTTTGAGGCACCACCAGTTTTACTGAGGATGGGTCTTAAGCAAGGACTTTATGAATTTTCATAGAACAAACCAGGATTCTATCAGTAAAGTAAGCAAACTTTGACTGAAAAACTCACCAAGCATAAAATTGCTTTCAGCTCCACTTATCTGGAGGCAGAGTGGACTAACCTGTGTTGGAATCCAAGTTCTTCCCACACTCTTCTGCAAGTTCCTCAAGGCTCACACAATTACACCAGCTCCCCTCTCTGAACTATGCTGTAATTTCCATTCTACATCTAGAGCAGAATTCAGCAGTTCCAAGCTAAAGTCCACGTAAAAAAGGGACACGACAATTAAAAATTCTCTACACGTGAAATGCAAGGGCTGCTGCCTGAATCTTCAGCATCACTGGTTCAGCACAAGGAAAGCCACATGCTTCAATTTAATTCACAGGTTGCTGGCTGAAACCTGTGAGTTCATACTTCCCTTATAGATTAGCCCACACCACCTGCCAAAAGGCTCAGACTGATGTGTAACACACCAGGCAAAAAAAAAAAATTTGAAACAGAACAAATGAACTAGACAAGATATTTGCTGTAAATTATTACAGGGAGCCAGTTGTGAGCTTTGATCTTAAGAGCCCCAGCTGAGACTTCCTAATCCAAATTATTATATGAACTACAGGGTTACTTTTCACTCCCTGATAACTGTTAGGAGTTATCTGCTGTTGTTGGGAGATTCTCCAGAACTATTTTTTGTACCATCAGGTGCCTGATCCTACTACACCTGAGCATCCATTTCTAATGCCTCAACTGGATTTTCAGAACTTCTTGAAACTTTTTTACTCCTAAAACCTCGTGGGACCGCACAGGTTTTTCAGTGGGTGGAGATGATCTTATTTACTTGTGCTCAAAGAGCTTTCCACCATAGAACAGGTTAAAGAACATACAAAAAGCAACAGCGTCGACCAGCCCAGGATGGACAAGGATAGCACAACCTTCATTGTATTTAAGTGATGTTTTATGGCACAGGGTAGGAAATGGAAAGGACATTCTTCCAGGCATAATGATAAACTGCATGAATTTTCTGAGAGGTTTACTACAAAATTATTTATTTCTGTCTCTGTAATTATCTATAAATAACATCAATGCCATTTGCCGGGTTATTTTTCCTTTTCAATGGCTTGTGTTGCTATCGCATTCTCATGACCCCTTCACCTACCACAGCTGTCCTGTGCAGGAACTTCTGCAGTAACCCCACCTTCTCTGCCTCTTCCTCAGACCCACACCAGACTGCAACATGGGGAAATAGCTCTGACAGAGATGCAGTTACTCTGAATCCTTCAGGATTACTTTGCTTGATCTGTTTCACTCCAAGGGTGAAGAATGAATGCTTTGCACTCACTTTCTTTTTCTGTTCCTTTTCTCCTTTTCTATATTGAAGGAAATGAAGCCACATCCATTCCAATTATTACTACTATCTAAAACCTTTCCAATAACGAGGCATATGGACAGCTAAACATGCACAAACTAATCAGCTTTTACTGCCTGATAAAGTGTCACACTTATCGTGTTCCCTGATCAGCCGAGCTTATTAGTTCACTGCATATGACGGTCACAAATTTGCATCTATTATCCACTGTCTGAAGATTTAAAAGCTTCCTGTTATGCAGAGATTATCCATCAATGGAAGCAATTCTTGAAGGAGAGAAAAGAATAAGCTAGTTCAGTGCTGGCTTTACTAGGCAGGCCTTGTTGCATTTATCATCTTAATCTGTTACATCGACTGAAAACACTGCAGCTTTCTTTATCCAGCTATCTCAGAAGTGATTGGCAATGTATTAGTAAAAATTGTAATAAATGCTCTCCTGCATCCTTAAAAGCATAAGTCACATGGGACTACTCTGTTTTAACAATTGTTCATTATGTGCTCATAAAACCAAGTAGGTACCCGAGCAGGTCTGAAGTAACTCTGGGTGATGCAGTGCCTGGAAACTGAAGAAACTGCTCCATCCTGCCCTGCCATTGCCACCTCACCTGAGGCACTGTTAGGGAGGGAGGGAGCAGAGGTGGCAGGACAGGGCAGGCTCTTGCCCCTCTGCAGTTGATGGGAAGCCAAGAGACTTTACCTTTCTTATTTGCTTTTTGAAGAGAGCAATTAGAGAGCTTTTTTTCTTATTCTTTGTTTATACCTTAGAGGAATGGAATAAAGGTGAAAAATGGCTTTAAAGCATTGGCTAGAGCTTCTTGTTCTCCATCTCCTCCCCTTGGAGTAAGGGAGCCACATCACCTCTGCTCTTCCACTGTAGTCAGTGGCTCTCACTGCCCACAGTTTTGGTGAACCAATCTGTCCCCTCCTCATCTCAAGCATGTACTTTTACATCCTAATGCACAGATATGCTGTCAGCCTCCAAAAATAAATTGCAGACAACCTTTATCCATTTACATATTCCAAGCAGGGGAAGGACCAACTGGAAATTGGAGCCAAGGAGTTTATCTTGCAAGCATCAGGGCTAACCCATGCAGGGTTCTATACTGTTAATTCAATCTCGCTCCATTTTATTTTCTACATAGTGCCAGTCTCCTCTCCTCATTATTACCTTCAGCCAGGAGAACTAAAAAAAAAAAAAAAAAAAAAAAAAAAAAAAAAGGCTGATACTTATTCCAGCCATGAATCAGCAAACAGAAGATAGTATATGAGCATTCAGGCTGGCATCTTCCCTAAAGAGATTAATTGTGGCAAGCTTGCTTGGCCTTCTGCCACTTCATACTCCTGCATAGCAATCTCTGCGTGGCATTTCTGTTTGCCATCCTGCCCCTCCAAACGAGCACAGATAGTTAGTGTAATTGTGCTCTCTAACAAGTGGAAAAGAGGGAATTAGCTGCCCTTTACTTTCTGCTCAGGTCAGCTAATCCTCCAGGCAGTCAGGCAAGTTGCAGAATGTCGTGTAGAACTCACATCAGGCAGACAGAGGGGCGAGTCCATCATCAGGAGTTGTACCAGCTGCCTTCAAATCCAGAGCGTGAGGAAGGACAGGAGGGGAGAGGGACAACTGAAGCAACAAGGCTGGTGGGTGTATGAGCAACCCTTCTGTAGGCCAACAGCAGTGGAAAGGAAAGCTGAAGGATTAAACTCATTCTCTCATTGATCTTCTCAGAAAAAAGTGGACTACAGACTGAAATGCAATTCTCACTTGTATGTGCAAAGAATATAAACCAGTTGTTCCATTTCTCCAATTCCTTTCTGTATTTCCCAGCAGATATTCCTCATCAGAATCATATTTGAGTAAAATAACATATAGATTGCAAAGCTTAACATGCTTAAGGTGATTTCTTTCAGTAAATATGTTATAGCATCTAGTGACATTTATTCAGGCCCTTGTAACATTGGTACTGCTGATAAATGCACCTGCTTGGGCTAACACTGCACCTCCCTCACTTACTCCAATTTCACAAATACTGATCATCACTGAACCAAATCAAGAGCTGTAGCAATCACAGAGCACCTCTGTATGGCACCCAGTGAGAGCCAGGATTTCTGGCAAAAGCATGGATTCTCCATAATGGAATTTTGATAAGCAGTAACAAAAAGTAAAACAGCAGAAACATCTACGTAGCGCTCAGTGATCATACACTTCAAGACACGATGACAAATGAAAGGAATGGAGAAAGAGGCAACAACTTTCTTGTGACAAGGATTACTTTCATGCTTTGCAAGACACCCTTTTGCCAACTCTGTCTCTGTGTGTCGTAAAGGCAGGGCAAAGGCAGAAGAGAAACTATAACAGCATTGCAGAGGTATAGCTGAGTGGTCACGCAAATTATGCAATAAAAGATCATTACTGCTTATAATCATGTTCAGACAACTGGCCTGTGCGGTTCAAGCACTGCCATCCTTGACCACAGGGGATTTAAGAGTCAAGAAATAATTGCTGGCGTTTTCCTAGTAAATCTCTTCTAAAATGCACAAACCAGGATGAACCAGAGCTGCCATGTACTACCATTTCATATGAAAACTATAAAAGACACCATGTGAAGGAAGTCATTCTCTCCAATTCAGTGACTGGGAAGCTGAATCCAACAAAAATAAAGACTGCTTTGTGACTGTCACCCAGGTCCAAACAGCAGGCAGTGGCCTGGTGTCTCACCCCTCTGCTCCAGCAATTTATTCTGCACATTGTGCTGCCCCTTCGGACTAAGCAACTAAATATTTATAAGGAAAGAACAGAAGCAGGGGGAAAAAAAGAAAAATAAAATATTTTGCAAATTAGGAACAAACCATCCCTGTTGCTAAATAGTCTGTAACCAAGGGTACTGTGCCATTCTCTCAGGGTCTTTTTCACCCAAATGATCATATTTCCAGGGGGATTTAGCTATACAGGTTTAAGTCGGTCTGTGGAGGTAACAAAAGATAAGCCATTCATTGAGACCGTTTCCCCTCTTTTCATGAGACTTGAGCCAAGTTGTGCCCTGGAGAAGAGGCACAGCAGTCTCTATTGACTGCAAAAATACAGAAAGATGCAAGTCCCAATTGAATTGTGACTATTTAAATTACTGCAAAATAAACAGTTTTCCCAGGAGATTCATAAAGGAAAATGGAAGTCAAAACTATTTTTTATTCAAGTAAACAAACTGGAAGAGTAGACAATCTTGTTAGTGAAAAACACTGAAAATAGCTGAAAGAATAATGCCAGGAGTTGCAAACATGACACGCTGTGGAATATGGAGCAGCAGCTGATTAGCAGTCCCATCCTTATTTTCAAATGGTGTGTAATTAGTGGTTTCTTAAAGAAGACGCACATGGCATTTCTTCAAACTGAGTACAGGCTCTGTTTGCTAAAGACATGGGGCTTCATTCTTATCTCAAACGTGTTGCAGTGCCAGGATGTGCCCTTTCTTAAGGCTGTGTTCTCAAATAACTACTGTACATGTTTCAAAACCACTAGGCTCATTCTCTGAAAAGGCTCTTAGAATGTCACAGAAAGGAGCATTTTTTAACATTTCAGTCGTTATCTTTCAGTAAAAAAGAATGCATAATACCAAGAGTGTATTTGCCAAGGAAACTGACTGATCTATTTGAATATTTGCACAGCTTTTGCAGCAAATCTCCTTCACTGTTTCTTCTGCATTTTTAGATCAGAGGAAAAAAAACCCAAGTATTTCAGTAGCATACAAATGGAGCAAACAATACTAGTCCCAAGGGAGTGGGGAGCAAGAAAAAGCCTACAAATACATACACACAGGAAGAACAGAGTAAGGGAATAATTTCAGGCAATCATAGACCTTTTTGCAATAGAGATAGAACAAAACAACACAATATAATATGTCACGTAGCTAAATTAAACATCAGCAAAAGAGTAATGACAGAAAATACCTCTCTGGTGAAGACTGTGCTAAACATTCAGACAGTTACAGAATGGAGTGAACTACAGTCCATAACCCCAAAAGTCATCTTAATGTTCACATTAACAATTGTCTCAATCAATAAAAAAAATTTCCACCCCAAAATGAGCTTCTACATGGATGTTGGAAATGTCACTGTGCCTACAACAAATAGAAGATGCACTTGTGTACCTGGGGCTTGCTATTCCTCCCCACAGCGTATTTCTTTGTGCAACAAAGGCATTAAGCCTCCACAGTGAAGTCCTCCAGGATGATGGAACTATTGTCACCCAAAATTCAAAGACAAACACTTCAAATGGCATGGAACATTTTCATTTGGAAACGTGAAACCACCCGTTTCCAACTAATTGCAGGAAAAGCCATGGGGAAGGAACTGGAGGGAAACTGCTTTGCTCCCAGAGAGAAGCAATCAGCCCTCCAGGGCAAGTTTTGCTGGGGGAGAGCTGAGATGACACCCGTGGGATGTCCCCTCCTCCAGAACCTTCCCTGGAAAGCGCAGGCACGAGGCTCTGCTTGTGACACTGTTCTTGCCATCTCCATGCAGGAATGACAGAGGCAAGCAGAGCTTCTCAGGGACAGAAAACTGTTTTCTCATGTATTCCTGCACAGCCACTTTGAGCCAGACCTTGGTCCCCTAAGTTTCATACAGATAAGCCAGAAAGCCAACAGTTCAAATCATTTTCTTAGGTAGACATCAGAACAGACGTGAAAATACCAAAGCTAAGGGAGAATAGAGCTGAAAGATGGGAGAGAGAACTGAATGCATTGGAGTTATCTTTTCCACATTCCCTTTGCAATCTGTATTACCAACTTTTCTGTTGAGATATACCAGAATTTTGCATATTGTCAGGTATTTGAGGAAGCAAAACATGTCAAAGCACGTAACATCATATTCCATCTAGCAGAACACTTTATTCTACTGGCAGCAATATGCATTTTTAAATTTCTTAAATTGCATGTGCAGCAGCTGATTAAATGTCTAACTAAAAAGTTTTATTTCAGGAAGTAGGAAAATTCTCTAAAAAGTCATCCATCAAAGGGAAGCAGCAAAGGACAGACAAGTGCAGTAAGGGGTATCCACGAGTGTCTCACCTGGTGGGAAAGAGGCAGTGCAGGTTTTTCTCTGCAAGGCCTCCAACGACAATGGTTTGGCAAAAGGCAGAGACCTGTCACACAGCAGTGGGACCCCAGGTCCACGGACCCCCAGGCTGCTGGGCAGGACACAGACACACTCCTGAACTCTGCTGGGCCTCCATTTTTTCACACTCTTCCTTGGGAGAGGAGTGCCTCTCACACTTACCCTCCACAGAGCAGAAGCAAAGTTAGAAGGAAAAGAGGCTGCTCTCAGTGACATGATCCAGTGAGGGACAGCCAGTGGTGCTGGGCACACAGTGGCCAATGCTGATGACTTTTCAGTTCTGGGAACACAACACAGACGAGGGCTGCAGGTACTGCAAGAATAAAATCTTCTTCTGTGGAAAAAAAAAAATCTTCTTCCATATTGTGGAAGAGACTGACAGATAAGAAATCACTACCCTTTCTAAAGGGGCTTAAAAAAAGCAAAAAAAGCAAAAAAACCACTTAAAACACTTTCTGCCCTCACACTGTTACCTTCAGGATTCTAGCAAAACTTCTGGAGCCAGAAGCACCACAGTGCAGAAGCAGAAAATTAATTGGTCTGTTATATAAGTTACCTCATTGGTGACCCAGTAAGCTCATTACAATTCTAAAGACTTTCCTTTTGACTCCAAGCAGGTCCCTTGCAAGCACAACCACAACCTCAAATCTTGATGTCTTGGTGTGGGACTCAGGATCCTGCCCTTTCCCCACATTGCCTGTGCGATACCCAGAGAGTAAGACCAGGCCAACATGGATTTTGCAATGGAAAGGTTTCATTCACTGTGGACTTAGCATGTTCCAAGAGCTCATAAGAAGTCACAGATAAGAAAACACCTACCTTGGAGACTTGTTTCACTCAGAGGCAAGCTGGGATCACACCGTCTCAGTTCTGTGAAGGCAGAGAGACTGAGCCAGAGCAGAACTCCACGTGCTGGAAAACAGAATTAAAACAAAGACATGAGTCAACTATAAGATTTAACCATCTTCAGGGTTAAGTGACATCTTAGCAGATTTTCAGGATCCTAAGTTTGGATAGGGCACCAAACTCCTCACTCAGCACCTATCCTCAGCTTGGGCTCTGGTCTCAATTCTTGGTTGTGAAAGATGAACAGAATTTGCCTGTGGGAAGCTGTGGGGATGGGGTTAAAATATTGAAAGGATATCAGTCATAAGTACCCATGAAATCCTGAAATCCAAGAAATTGAATATTAGTGCAGCTTGTGTTGGCTTAGATACAGAGAATCCTGCTGGTTAAAATTATTTCTGGTTTACAGTGTTAAAATCTCTCTGTGCAGCAGCATACGAATTTTGTCTAATTATTTTTAATGACTGTTTGCTTCCAGATGTAATACAACTACTATTACTCTAATTATCCATTATTACTGTAAGAGTATTCAAAAACTACCGCATTCAAAAGCCACAAACCACTTAGCAAACAAACATTCTTTTCTTGCTGGGCAGTGGCTTTCATTATTTTGCCCTTCACGTAATAACTTACTGCCACTGCCTCATTCTTCACAGAAATCTTTTGCAGGAAAAAAAAAAAAAAAAACAAACAAAACCAAAACAAAGAGCTAATCAGGATTAAAATTTCTTCCTGAGTTCCTGCCATAGGGATCCTTCTGTTACTGCCCACGTCAGCTGGCCCTGCCTGGCCTTCCAGGTTGTGCTTGTGGCATTATTCTGCCTATGCTGTACCCAAGTCAACAGGAGGGAAGGTAGAGCAGGCTCCAAGGCTCTGATGGAAGAGAAATCCCCTGCCTATGGAGCAGAAGCTGCTGCTGGAAAAGATCTCAGCGAGCAGCTCGTGTGCTGTTTGCAGCAGAGCCATAGGTGCTCTCCATGAACAGCAGGCAACGAGGCAGCACGAGACACTCTGCTAGGACTGGGGACTTAAATCCTGCTTTTATCATAGGATTAGATACTACAACCACTGTGGGCCAGCTGTTTTTTTACAAAGAAAAAAGAGGCAGCACAGCACTCCTGTAGGAATACACTTAGCATGACAAACTCAGTTATTCCCAGCAGTTGTTTACCACTCTGTACCTTTCCTGCAGCAACTGGGGGGGGGGGGGGGGGGGGGGGGC
>JAWWES010000150.1:11361240-11379750 GCA_035583135.1 Lophotriccus pileatus
GCACACGCGGGGGGCGGGGGGGGGCCTCCCCGTCCCCCCCCCCCCCCCCCGCCTTTGTTTTTTTTGGTTTGTTGTGGGGGGTTTTTTTTTCAAACAAACTTTTCCACTCCCTGTTGTCCTTTTCCCTCAGCCTCTTCTGTGCAACTAAGAGCAGTTAGAAGAGAATCAGCCAGGAAAAAGCCATCAGATTCTTGGGTAAAACATCCACTTGGCAGAATCGCTTCCAGATCTTTGCGTGAAACGTCAGCTGTTCTTTGTAAACTGGCCTTTCAGAGAGAGGCAGCTCCAGGAAAACAGCAGCAGAAATGGCACACTGCTCCTGGGCAGCAGTCAAGAGCAGAGGGGCAACCTGATGGAAAAAGCTGCCAAACTGTGAACACATCAGGCCTCTCCCCAGAGACAATGGCCTGGCTGCAAGGCAGCCTCCGGGACATGCAAATGAGCAAAGGAAAACAGGAACGGGGAAAAGTTAGGAAAAGACATACACACCCACAATCCATTGTAACAATCATTACTATTGATCTTGCTGCTGTCTTTAAAGGAGGCATCTCTTACAGGAACCAATACTTAATGAAATTAGAAAGAAACACATATGCTTTCCCATAAACATGCTGGAGACAATTGCCCATCACCGTTCCTTCATTACAACTCCCTAGATTCAACCACAAGCTGGAAATACCATTTCAATATTGACATTGCTCTTAAGCAAACACATGAGGGGGAAAAAAAAAAAAAAAAGAATTTTCCTTATTCCATTCCTGGTCACATCAGATCAGCTTTCACCAGGTGCAATGAGTAGAAATATTTGGTTCCCACCAAACAGCATTACTTGCACAGCTACTCATATATTCTAGTGAATACCCCAGTGGAAAAATAGGAACCCCACAATATATAAAAGATTACTTCAGCCTACATCTTCACCTGTCATGGCCCTGCTCAGACACTGTTAAATTAATAAAGCAGTTAAAAGTCAAATTCTTCTCAATTTCAAAATTATGGTTCTACTAATCAGCCTCTTTTAGCAATAAAAGTTTCTTCATCTACTTAAACAAAAGAGATGCAAATCACAGAACTGAGTATACAAGACATAAAATTATATTTTTCTGGAAAAAAAACCCTAAATTATTTTCCTCATGTTTCAAAGGTGTCTGTGAAAAGTACAGTGCAAAGTTACATTTCTTTTTCCTCTTGTTTTTAGATTATGGTGAAACATGAGCAGAAGTTGTTCCTTTCCAGGTAAAGTCAGTGGAGCTCATTACTGGACTCCTAAAAATGGAGATGACCTGCCATGACCCCAACTCAGAAAGAAGCTAAAGTGTACAAGGAACAGTAAACCTGGACTCTTTCACAAAGGCTTTTAGCTACATCTCACTCAAAGTTCCTGCACACTTTGTCCAAAACAAGGGTTTTGACTTCAGCTACTACAAAATTAAACAACATGCCTGCCCTGAGAAACACCAGGGTGCTTTTTTAGATCAGCTCTATGTACCACATAGAAGACCAAAATGCAAAAGCATTTTATTTGATTTACTCCAAGATCAAGGCACTTCAGGCTTTTCAGGTTAAAGAGGTGATTTCTAAAGTTCTGTTTGTATATAATAGAAAATTGCTGCACTTTAGTGTAATTTTTATTCTCAAAAATACAATGTCACAAACACAGGGCTGGTACTACTCTGAAAATCAGGCTGTAGTACAGACCTATCAAGCACTACAGTATACACCAGTTTAAATACCATTACAGAAAACCCCAAAGGAATTTCATAAAACATAATAGGCCTTTTAAAACCAATATCCTAGAGCAAGAATATTTTTCCATTAACTAGTATTATGCTGTTTAAAAATTTCAAAGCGATCCCACAATCTATTCAATTGTACCAACTTTCAGAATAACTCCCATAAAACCATTTTTAGACTCAGAGTCAACCAAAAACTTACTCAAGTACCCAAGTTTAAACATATAACTCATACCACAGCTGTCCCACAGAGCACCTCAGCATGTGATAATTTTAAGCCCAGGTTTAAGCCTCACTTGGGTCAAGGCCAGTAAGAGTTGTGAGGTCTTCAGCAATGGGTCCTTCTTTCCTTTCAAAGCACTTTGAGTATTCTTTTACCAACACAGCACCACAGTCCTACTGCTCTCTCTCTCTCAAAATAAAATGAAAATCCTCATAGGAGTTGGGTGGAAGACACTGAGAGCCCTACAGAGGCTGCTTTAGGTCCCAGTTCAGCTCTGGATAAAACTGCCAGAGAAGGTGCCTTTGTGCCAGATCAGAGAAGGATCTGTCTGAGCCTCAGCACTGCTGCATGAACCATTTCCCCCACCACTCTGCAGCTGCAGATTTCTGCATACAGAACAGGTGAGCCACAGCAACAAAGATCAATCTGAGTTTAGGAGCAAATACCATAGCTTCTAACATTTGGAAGCTTCAGTATTTTGGATTTTACTTCATCCCTTCATGGAAGCAGCCTCTGCCTTGAATAACTTCATAGTCCAAAGCCTTTTGTTTAAGCTGACCCCAAATTAGCAAACAATCCAGGTTCCAGTTTCTCCTGGTTTACAGCACAGTGGCTGATCACAACCAGGACTGCAAAACTGGTCTCCCCTGCACATGCCATTTTATAATTTAGAAAACAGCAAGATGGGAAGCAGAGCTATACACATCCATATTCCAGCTCTGCAGTGAAGCAGAACAAGATTGAAACAAGGCTAGCAGAGACCCCATGCAAAATTCTGGTAATGTGTGCACTTCCACAAGTTTTAAACCACGACAGTCATGATGACATCTGTGCCAGTGAACACGCAGTGCTTTGTCACGCTGTTGTTGGCTTTCTTCTCTCAGCAGCTCCACTTATTTGTGTGCTTCTGTGAAGAACTCCAGCATGTCCTCCTGGGAGGCAGGACACAGAGTGCAGAAAACCGTTAGCAAATCAATCCTAAAGTGATTTATTTCCAAGTGGCAGATACCAAGCAGGCAGCTTATATTTATCATTCGGACAAGGCCTTAATAAAGATAGATTTGGAGTATAAGTCTTTCTAAGAAACAGCTTCAGCTGCAGACACACGCCAGAGCTCCCCTTGCTGTTTAATTAGACACATATGCTTCAGCTGAGGTTTAATGTGGATGATGTTTGCTTTCAGTTATGAATATTACAACTAGTTCTCCAAAGCTAGAGGTTGTCCAGGCTAAACAGCATGAAATCCTTTTGAGATATTTCTTCCAACACTGATAATCAATAGACATTACAAATCAAAACATACTTCCTGAGACAGAAATTGGCATGTATTTACTGCCACAATAAAGGTACTTTAAAATATCTTCTTAAAATAACATGAACAATACCAAATCCCATGGAAAACTCAGACTAAATGACCAATCTAGCACAATAAGAAAGTTGCTTCAAAAGAATTTCTTCTTCTTTTTACAAACTGAGCACTGTAAAACAGAGGCAGGGAAAGAAGGAAGCAGCATGATTTCTTTTTGACCAAAAAAAAAAAAAAATTGCACTAAGTCTCCTTTCTTCTATGCCTAGATAGGCATCTATCATAAAAATCATCTATTATTTACTGTAATTTACAGTATCTTCCGTGCTGCATGGAACAGTTTCCCAGTTTCTTTGAGACTAACCCAGAGCCAACCCCATCTTCTTGCACAGATGATATTTCTTTCAAGTCAGTGGGAGCACACTGGGTTGCAGAAATGAGGCTGAGCTACTCAGAGGGATTTAGATACACATTCCTTCAAAATGAATGAAAAGTAAACCTTCTGCATGCCTTGAAAATCTCATTTGCTCCTCTGAACTTAATTCAGCCGTACAAGTTCCCTCTATTCAACTGCTCAATAATATTTTACCTATTCCTTTATGCAGAGCTGCCACAGGATAGTGTGATCTGTGGCTATTTCTATTTGCTTTATAACAAACCTGAAGCTAATGTCAAATTCCAACAATAAATAACTCTATACTACCAACTGACTGTTCAGCACTCCTGCCCCACATATGCAATGTGAACCAGGCTCCTTGCTTGAGCACTCTGCCATCAGCCAGGAATAACCTTTCAGAAGTCAAGGGAACCATGTGGAATAAACCCAGTTCAAGTGCAAAGAGAAACACTTCAAAAAAAAAGCTAGAAGGGAATGTCTGATCTGTGATTTCTGACAGACACCTGAACGCACTCTTCCACTGAAGTCAAAAATCTGCCTTAATATCTATCATCTCAACAGTAAGACTAGAACAGTCTCTCTAAAGACAAAACCTGCCAAAGCAAGGATGTCAGCCCACTGGAAAGGAGGACAGAAACAACCTGTGACCCTCTCCCACTCACTCACAATTCCTACAGACTTCAACAGGATTGCCCAAAATAAAAGCAGAGCCACACTGCACCAGGTAGTCACTATCATCCATTGCTGTGGAGCATAGGAACATCTTCTGTATAAACTGGAAGCTATACTGACATCAGATAAGACTTCTTAGAAACACAGACACTTGAAAACATATTTTAAAACAGTTTATATTTAAAAATAAGCTTCTTGCTGACATCTGCTGTTCTTATGTGCTTCCTCCAACCCCCTTTCAACTGAGAAATCCAATAAGAAATCCACACAAGTGCTACCAATAAATGCTCTTTGCACCCAGAGCCCCAAATGTTTTAACATGGTGTGTTTCAAACCAGTTATGCAGATGAACAGCCCTTCTTCTGGGTGACTGCCTGGGGACTGCCTCCAGCCCCGAGAAAGCTGTTTTCCTAAACCTTTTAAGGCATCTCAGAGTACGACAAGTGATAATGTCTCATATCAATAGTGTCGTGGCACATCTCTTCCCTTAACAAAGAGACCAGAAGAGACCAAGGAAACCTCAGAGGGAAGTGGTTCTGTGTAAGGCTAAAACACAAAGCTTAACCCCCTCACGGGAAAGGGGGCACAAAGGAAAACACAAAAGAATATCCCTGCAAGGTGACAGAAAGAGAATGTAACAATTCTCCGTATTTCATAGGGTCACAAAACCCACACAGATGCATAAAAACACACTGAAATGAAATTAGAGATAACCCAGCCCATCCTCTTACCTGTGTGTGCTGCTCACTAGTCTCCCCAGTGTTTCACACCAGAAAAGGCTGCTGGAGTGTAAAGGAGCTGCCTGTAGTTAGGGTGAAATTTGGCTAAGGATCTCCACCTGATTCTTCCTAACGAGCAATACAGCTGAAAGACTCTTAACACGATGGGTAATTTGCAGTTTTGAATGATCAGATGTCATCTGACAGCTTTTTAGCTTTCCTTGATGCATCTGTGTTAGACAAGTATGGGAACACAGGTTGGCTAACTTTAGCTAAATGCTTCAAGGTAGAACACTAGTGAAAAGGAACTTTTACAAAATCCTTTTTATTTTTTTCCTTTTTTTATCAAAAAGAAATCCATGTTATCGGGTCAACACTGAAACTCTGTGGCCTTTATCTCACTTTGATATTTTCAGAAATTACCTTGCCCTCACTTGGCAGTGGTTGTGGAACGTCAGGGGTGAGAGACCAAGAACTGTAATGCTTTATACAGACAACGAGTCTTTAAAGTCAGCTTTTTCTAAGCATTACAAAACAGTTCTCCCATTACTAAGGCTGTATCTTAAAAATGGTAATCACCACCTGGCATACTCCAGCAACACTTAGAAAACTGACAAAATGAGGCTGCACTTTACATTTAGGCAGCACATCAGTAGGGAAGGAATGCATCCATGTGCTAATGTAGGCAGACACATGGAAAGAGAAAGACATAAAATAGTTTAGAGGGCATTATATAATAATTGTTGGCAAGTGTTGGCTTTTTAACAGCAATGGCTTCAGAAATTGGGCAGCAACCCATCAGCCTCCAGGTGCTGAGCGGAGACTAAATTGCTTATCTGTCCCTGCTGCTCGGTCTCAGGAGAGATGCTGTATTGTGTCATTCAACTTGCTGATCTCTTCAGACAGGTTTCTGCAATGACAGAATTTTAGTGCCAAAAGTGTTGGTTTACTACTAAGGAAACATGGGTCCTCTGAATTGATGTTTCTGTATGCTGAGCACATCGGGATACCCTTGGGTAGTCACAAGTTGCAACCATTTTCTAATTAATTAATCCACACATCTCCTCTTTCAGCTACATCTGTATACATCAGTACTGACATCAAATTGTCTGTTAACTTCATCAGAAGTATTTCCTTCCTCCGAGTTTCCCAGGGGCTGTATCAATACCTCCCTCCCTAAACAAAAGTGGCAGGTGGATGTAAAGTGAGTATCAACTGACTGCCCTGTTTGGCATATCTCCAGTGCAGCCAGCGGTTCAAAATGGTTATCAAAAGGTCACAGACTGTTCCAATTGACAAGGCACCAAGTCCAGGTGACACTCATCTAGAAGTGCTAATGGAAATGGAGACAGAAATTGGAAAACCTGTAGGAGACATTTTGACAAACTCAGGTGAGTAAAGATCCCTGAAGGCAGACAAAGGACTAACATAAACCAGTATTTTAAAATACCTAAAAACAAAGATGGAAACACACAGATATAGATACAAACATCAACAGACCAGTATTTAGGGTATTTTGAAAATTATTTTCATGGTTAAGGACTATAAAAAGCCAAACTTCTTAAATTTGATGCTGCAAGCTGGTGATATGCTTTCAAGAAAATGCAAGTCTCACTTCTTTTGCCACCTCTTTGTCTTTGCATGCCTTTGCTTTCTTAGTGGGAAAAAAAAAATGCCACAACCCTGTTAGAGGGATCACATTTAATGAAAAAGGGACTGAGAGGGAATTCTGACAGCATCAGATGTCAAGAGCTGATGCCATTCCTTATATATTACTGTATTCAGAAAATCCTACAGGTACTCAGCCAGAGAAAATTCCCTGACTTAAAATCAATACCAAAGTAAAGTCCTTTATCCTGCCAGTAATTGCTGTTTGCATGCAAAGCTGCTGCATATGCCTTCACTTGGAGAAAAACTAATAAGAGTTTCCTTATATCGGCAGAAAAACAAAGAACTCAGATCTCCACTCTTAGCACTTCTGTGCAGGGGCGGATTGGGAGGGGGTGGTAACGGCCTCCTGTCTTCCATTTGAACCTGGAGAGAGTGAAAGTCGTGTGAAACAGCTCTCAGTTTCTTCGATGAGCTGCAAATCTCTTAACCACAACTGCCTGCATGCATTCCATGTCCCTTGACATGCAATTCCCGGTATACCTGCCCAATGTATGTAGCTGTTGAAGGGGATGCCCCATTACCTTGAGAGGAAGGGGACACTGACAGACACAGACACTTTGACGTGTCAGAACTAGGGGTCAGAATGGAAAGTATCAGGAATGCCTGTTTAAAGACAAGTTCTTCTGACAAAACCCAGTCTGATTAGAACAAAGATGAGAAAATTTTACTGCTTGTCTGACCTGCCCAGACTGCATGAATTTGGAAAAAGGAGTCAGGAAGTATTGTTATTTCACTCGATCTTCTATCACTAAGGTGATATTGGTTTGAGGGTAGGATTCTTTTCTGAAAACTGCAAAAATACCCAAGTTTCCAGCTCTTGCTTCTCAGATGTCTCAACTTTTTCCTGTGAGCACACAAGTCTCCATGCCCTGAGCCCTGTGGCACACCTGTGGGAGTACAGCCTGTATGCACCACATCCCCTGCAATGGGCTGAATCCCATGCTGCTAAAAACAGCATCCTGGTGATTAGCTGGAAACTTCTGCTGTGAAGCTGCTGTACAATTCCATGGCCTCTCTCCTCCATCGGGATCCCCCAGCAGAGAGGGGGGCTCAAACCTGCTGAACTAGGAAAGTGGAGACGCATCAGAGGGGAACGGCCACACACCTCGCAGGTGGTGCAGCGAGACATCGGCAAGATCTTACAGGGAAAAAAGAGCTGCCTAGAGAAGTTCGAGACAGATGTTTGCTCTATTCTTGTCCTAATGAACTGGCCAAATATTCAAGGATTTTCAGTGTTTTCCAGGCAGAGTCACATTTTAACCTTTGCTAATAGAAAGAAGGTGAGCCATGTCATACCAAAAGGATCCTGGCATAGAAAGGCCATGCTCATCAAGGTCAACACATGCAAAAAGGTCAACTGATTTCTCATCTACCTCATAGCTACTTTCTTTTTCTGCGGGAACACTGTTTCATTGATTCCTCCCCCAACCCCACCATGCTCTTCCTTTGAAATCGACTGACTGTAAAGGACAGGCAGTACAAATAAAAAGCAGTGAATTCTACAGATCATATGTATTCCAAAACTTCATAGGATGTGTGCACCCTGTGTTGAAATTTCAATCTATCCTCTATAACATTTTCACCTGCAGTAGCAGTAATGACCCAGGAGAGCTGGGGGAGAGCCATGGCCATTTCCTAGCCCAGTGGTTCCAAAAGAGGAGAGAGACCACAGGGTGGGTGCCTGGGCAAGCAGAGAAGGGGACTTGGAGCCAGGAAACTCTCAGCTGGTGTGCTGAGCGAGTGCTAAACCTGCTTCACAAGTTCACATCCTATATGGACATTTTTCTTTTTCTTTTTTTTTTTTTATTATTCTTGAATTTCCCATGGCTTGAGTGTTAAAGCATTAATGGCAGTTGTTTAATTAATTAATACTCCAAGCAGGCAGAAGCTCTGCCATGCTCTGAACTGCATTTAGTTGTGTTGACCCCACTCCAGTCAGGCAGCAGAGCTAAGCAAGAGCCCAGTGGACTTCACCGAGGCTGTTTCAGACTGACACACCCAGCTGAGCTCAGGAGCACAGCAGTCGTGAGAGCTACCGGCTGCTGCTTAGAGCACATTTCCTTACATGTGCCAGTCAGATCAATATTCACAGCTACACTTTTGACCATGTCGATTTAAAACCATGTTATGGATTTCAGGGACCTGTAAGACCTTTGTAAAGAAGAGAAACCCCCATGGCCTCCCCAGAAATAATCTTTATCAAAGTTATGTAAGTGCAGGGACATATATTAACAAATCTATCTGGTAACTATGTCTGAGTCGTGCACTGTATTCAGAAAACTCTGAGGAATGCGAGTAGCAACAACACTGAATAACAAATATCAACAGTAGCTCTACAGCAGCTGCTCTCAGTAGCTGTCAGGAATCTAGAGAGCAGTGGATGAGCGATGCCCCAAACAAAACACGGGGTAACGCTGCCCAAAGGGAGCATTGCTCCATCCTGTTCCTGCAGCACAGGCTTGAACTTTCCTTTAGTGCAGTGACACAATACCACTATGAAGTGGTGCTTCACTTAATTAAGTCAAAACTGAGACTCCCATGCATATTAATGAGCACCCTAATGAGCATTAATTTTTGATGTTCCTCATTAACAAGGATTATAAACTATGACAAATTTCTGTTTGACTGAATGCCAAAATTTGGATGAGCCGAGGTTTAGAATTGTAAATCTGCCCGCTTCCCCAGGGGATTAGAGCACCATGCAGAAACGCTCTGAAAGCTTGCATGTCAAAGAGGAAATATAAATGTCACAACAGGCTATCATCCACTGCCCTCCTGCACATGTCAGTGGAAACGCACTCGCATCTTTCAAATAGAGGCAATTCACATTCAAGGAATAAAAAAGGAAGCACCCAAATCTCTAATGGCAAAAATGAATTATTCTGCTCTCACTGAAAGCAATGGACACACTTTAATAGCGAGAGCTGTGTATGAGCAGAGCACTCACTCCCGTGAGTTGTGTTTGTGCAAACCCTTGGACTTCTGTGCAAGTCTAATAAACATGCAGGTTTGTATCTGTTGTCATGACATTGGCATGAATAAATTAAGCAGCTTTAAACGATTAACATCTCTCAAAAAAAGTCTGGCTTGTGCAACGCAGCTACAAAAAATTCTAGAGGACAAGAAACCCCTATGGATACTCCATGCAGATATTTTTGGGATTGTCCTGTGCAGGAACAGGAGATGGATTTGCTGATCCTTGTGGGTCCCTCCCAACTCGTATGCTATGATACTATGATTCTATTCCTGTGATAAGTGTTACAGGAGTCTTCCTCAGTCTTCAGCTGCCTGACTCAAGCGATGAACTGCGTGGCTCCATAAGCAAACAGCTCCTCTCAAACACACTCTTGATGTGTCTAAGCCACTGCTGCATTTTGTTCGTTTACAGCTAATCAAAGTAGCTTCTTTTTTGTTTTAAATTCCTGCCTTGCTTTTGTTCTAATTCTATCACAATCAAGCGCCACTTTGAAGATGACAAACGTAACACACCAAGCGAGGCTTATCCTCATTTCTGGCACCTCATGGGTTCAGATGCAACAAACCAGTGGCTGTACCTGTAAACAAATATGAAGAAAATGGCAAGCAAGAAGGAGGGAAGCTGCAAACCCAGGGGAACCTGCACTGCTGCCTCCACCTGTCCACTGCTACACTCCACCTTACCCATCATACAAGTGTATGATCCAGACTGGTACCCATGTCATAATCCTTGGAACTTAAACTTGGCTTTCATAAAAAGTGACTCTTCATAGTTATTTCTGTTTCAGAATATTTAAAATTAGCTACTTACTGAGGGTTATCCCTTTTTATTTTTTCCTCAATGTTTTCCTCCAAGCCTATCTGTGCTGATATTTTGTTTTGTTATAATCTGGTGTTCAGTAAGGAAATGCACTTATTTTAATAAATTTTGAAAACTGTATTTTTTTTCAGTGGAACAAATTCAGTGGTGTTTAGATCCACTCCCCACCACCAAAAAAAAATATCACCCCAACAAACAAAAAACTCAAAACAACACAACTTTAAAAAAAACCTGCTTTCCTTGAGTGAATGGCTGTGTGGGTGTTTGGCACCCACAAGGTTACCCACTTCACCAAAAAGCACCTGGCAAAACTGTGTTCACTTCTCTGTGCTACAACTGCAGCCATCAAAAACACCCCACAAAAGCATTTGCCTGTCTGGTTACTTAATTTAATTGATTTTACTCGGTTTGTACTTGAATAGATTCCCTCCCCTTACTGCTCTCACTGCTGTTAATAAATTAGAAAATGGATTTTAAAAGAACCCACCACTATCCCCTCTGTACATCAGCCAGTCCAGAATTGCCAGCTGATTTCTCTGTGATTGCTGACACTTTAGTCAACAGAAAATTTCTGAGACTCACACTAAACCAAACTGGATATTTTATACCTGCTGAGAATCTTACAGTCCTGTCTCCCCAGCTGGGGAAGTGAAAATAATGTTGGCCTTTGCCAGTGATCCATCACAAATTTTCATTTCTATTTTCAGTTCACTTTCTATTGGTATGTCTTTGATTTCTGCTTTGATGTTGTTGCCAATAATCAAAATAACAAATCCAGCTTTTTACTGACATCTTTCAAAACTATCTTCAAATTATGACAGTTTCAGCATCACAACAGGACGATTCAGAAAGACCTTCCATTAATATAGACACTGTGGGATCTCAGTGAAAAGGAAAATGGATTAACTTACAACTGTTGTTTGGGTTGGGAAGGTAATTGTAATTGAAAAATAACATCATCCTTATTCTTCTGTCAAAGTACATAACAACTGACAGCAGGATTTTCTAAGTATCCTCCATAATATGGATTATTATGGAGGGGTTAGTTGGAGGGTTTTTTTGGAGATGTAGAAAAATTGGGCATGACTAGATTAAATGGCAAACCAACAAACAGTGTGCTAAAAGAAACCACTTGTCACAGGAGAATGATGCTTTTGCAGTCACTTTACTCCTTCCTGCAACCTGTCATAACAAAAGCTCACACAGTTTTTATCAGCCTAAGCAGCTTGGACAATGGTGAGGACCACTCCTTTCAGTAAAATCCCTCATGTATTCCTGAAAAGGGTGGAAAAAGAGCCCAGTAATTACAAAAATTATATTTTTTCCAATTGACCTGGAAATATGCTTTTTTAAGAAATTGATAATAGTATTTCTCTAGTTTTTGTGACTTTTAGACAGCGATTTGATAGAAGCACAGAGAGCCCTTGGAAAAGCCACCGACTGCTGTCCAAAAGGGTCCCTCATCTTCAGATGGATGAAATCAAAATTGGTGTATCAAGTAAGAGGTGGCTATTTTATCTGATCAAGGTGTGTTTTACTACTTAGAAGAGGTATGAGAGTATGTGTGTGTTTGTGGAAGGTAGAAGGCAGGTTCTCCACCAGGAACAATCTCCCTTCAAGATGGCAGGAAATCACCCCAATCACCATGCAATATCAAAATACCACTTGTGCTTATGGCTTGGAAGTGCCATTAGATTTAATCTAAAAAAAAAAAAAAAGTAATTCTGTTATCTCAATTAACAGACTTGTACTGTTCAGGACAGCTCAGAAGATCACATGACCTTCACTTCTGACAACAGAATCCAACTGAAATTTGTTAGTTCACCCATGTCAGGAGTCAGGGGCAACTTGGGAAAAAAACCAAAAAATAACACAACAAAAAGACTCAACAAAACCCAAAACACCAGCCCTGCACTTTGCACAGGCTCACATCCACAGACATGAACAGGCACGAAAGCAGACCAGCTGCTGGATCAGGTGTCTACTTCCCACTGTTGCCCTCAATGAAAGAGAAGTAGTGAGGGCACCAGAACAGACAATATCCTCTCACTCCAAACTTCAAAATCAATCATTGTCACGTAATGGAAGAGCAGGGACCCACATCTGCCCAATGCTGCACAGAAAGAGGAGACGAGCCAACCTGCTGGGTGCCTGTGAGGCCTTTTCCCAGGGGAACTGCTCTGCAGTGTGACATTGGGAAAGGTGATGCAGGAGCTGCAGAGAAACACAGGGAAATGACAGGAATCACCCACTGCCTGAGAGAGGAAGGCAGCCTGTTCCCCTCCACAGGCAGCTCTGCAGGGGTTATTAGCAAGAACACATCTGCAATAGCATTGTAAGCCTGAAGCAGAAGATGCCCTGCTGTCCTGTCCCTGTCCCTTTCCCCTCTTCCTTCCTCGCCTCCCCAAGAGGGCTCAGGTTCAGCATAGCCCAGTGACAATGAGCAATAAGATTATACATAACTGGATTGGCACTGTATGGATCAAACTGGCTTTTGTTAGCCAGCAATGACAGGTTCAGTGGTGCATTCCTGACTCCAAGCCTATTCCAATTGAAATCTGCCACCAGGCTGCCAGGGCAAGGAGAATGGGATCAGTATCAAATGCTCCTGTCATTCTCACCTCACCCCATTTAATACATGTGCATGGGCAGCAGCAGAGGCTTGTTCTTTCTGTAGTCACTGAGAGGACACAAATAAACTTTAATGAATATTGCCACAGTCCAGGTCAATAGATAAATGATCCTGTTTTTGACACAGCTGATTTAACATTAGTCATTTCTAAAAGCAGAAACCCACATTTTGTGCTTTCTATTCATGGACAAATGCTACAGTGAAATTTAGCTTGGCATTGGCTCGGTTTTGTGAGTTAAAGGGATAAACTCCATTCGTTTTCTGCTATAAAATGTTATTTGAACTCATTCTATTGTCTACTTTTCCCTTGTGAAGATCTCCAATTCCTTTTTTCCCCTGCTACTCCCTATCTGCACTACAGGCCACATAAAACCAAAGCTAGGCAGTAGAATATTTTCTTTATTGCCTGTTGATAAACTGGCAGTGTGCAGGGGTTGCTCCATACAGCCTATTCCACACAAGCAGCCCCACAAGTTGCTGCTGCTGTGCTACCATGACTTTCTACAACAGGATTGCAAGAAATGCCCCAAACTTACATCCATCCCAGTTTCCAAGCAGTAAGATTGCCTCAGTCTAAAGAATCGCCACCAGACTTTCATGGAAAAGTGTAAATTGGTACTTCCTTCTAAGTTAAAAAGGAACATTTTAATGATGACAATATTCTGCTTTAGCACTTGTGACCAAACAGTTGGACTACTACATGAGACCACTGGGAACCAACCCAAAACTGATTTATCTGGTTTCCCTTGCCAAGCTGAATGACAAGCTGAAAACTGAAGCAACCAATTATGTTTTGAAAATAGTTGCCTCAAATAGTTGCCTTTTGAAAATAGTTCCTCAGTCCATGATGTAGAGCACAATTAAGAAAGAGCAGCACCCCTCCATTTTGGCAGACACAGTGCAGATAAAACCATCTCTATTTAGAAAAATCTAAAAAAAAAAAAAAAAAGAATATAAATCCAGGACTCTGCTAGTAGAGGAGAATGCAGTTTGTACCTCTGTCAACTTGTTTGCTACATCAAAAATGTAAGTTAAGAGTGAGAAACTGATGTAAGGAAAAGAGGATAGAACAGCTAAGGTGAAGACAAGGAAATGGAACAATTTTGCAAGAATAGTTCTGAATGCTTTCCCTTATTTAATGTACGTAAGGCTACCATTAAAGGTGTGCTAATGAAAAATCATTAGTTGATGATATCAGGTCAGGAGACCTGATCAATACACAAAGGAGGAACCGAGTGTCACATAAGAAGAACTATGAGATCAAAGCTGAACATCAAGCATTTCAGAACCACACAAGTTTTGCTGTAAAGCGGAAACTCCGGGGAGAACTGAGGAGGAGAAAGACTTGGGTGTGTGGCTACAGACACAGCAAACACAGTGAAGGTGTGCATCAACCAGCTTCAGCAGGGACACAGAGGTACTTGTGCAACTCTGCCAGCACTGGAGAAAATTGAAGCCTGAGAACACTGATGGTTGTTGTCTTTACGTTTGTAATTAAAGAAACCTCTTGAAGATAAATGTTATTTCTGCCTCCAAATGAATGGATATGTATTGACCAAAAACTGACTAAAGACAAAAACCAGATGGGGAAAAAAAAGTATCAGAGAAAAACTTTCTGCAACAGTCTTCAAACAACAGAAACAAGAGAAAAGGAAGGAGTCTGAGTTTAATGTTTTTGTGAATGGGACTATTTGGTATGACGTGAACGGAATTACAATTCCCTGCACTGGCAGGCTGCTGGACAATTCTCTGGGAAGCACTCCCCAGCCCAGAGCTCTTGTGCTCACTTGCAGGAGTCACCTTGAGCTGGATGATTCTGCAGGATTAAGGCCTGAGGGAATTCATCATATTTAATATTAAAGACTTTACTTTGACACAATTTCAATTGACTACAACAAATCAAAGCAAACTCTGCAATAAATGTCTTCATAATGCCTTGTGCTGGAGCTGTACTGTGAAAGTCCAAAATCAATAAAAACAAAATGGTGACATATGTTTGTATTATTTGGAAAGCTAAATGCATGCAAGGGATCTGTCACTGCAGGATTAATAGAGTACAAGATGTTCTGTTTGTTGGGCATCTGATTGTCTGTCTCATAATATGAATTTTGAAATAGCTAGGGATTTCTGCTAGTGCATTTGCAGGTTTATGCTGAATTTCATATTAACAATAAATCATCCTGTATGTATAGTTCTCTTTTTCAATTTACTGCAACATAACTTCATCAATCCACATAGGGAATAGGGCCATACGCATAATGAGCAGAAATCTGATAATAAAATATTAAGACAACGAAACAAAAACATTTGAAATATTAATACTAAGGCTCTAAAATACCCCTCATTGCTATTCAGCCTACATTTGGTGTGCCCATACCTCTTACACGTGGGTGGTGCGACAGCAGGAGAGTGCCAAGTAGCCTACTCTAATGACTGCAAAATAATCTATTTTAAATTAAGAAACCCATTTAACAATGATGTAAATGAAAATAAGATGCATTCCGCTGTGAGTTGAAAGACATTTTTACTCCAGTTGGTAAAGTTACCTTTGACCAAGTAATTATTAACTACCTTAGGTCCTTTTCTATGCACTGAGCGCTTTACAAAATGAAATGTGTTTGTCAAGACTGATCCTTGGCCATCTCGCTGTCTGTCCTAATGAGGCAGAGAATTCCTGGCACAGTAGGGTCCCCGTGGTGCTGGAAGGCTGCACAGCCAGTGCTAAGCCTGTGGTTAAGCATTCCCTTGATTTCCAGCGCCCCTTTTCAGCAGACATTGAAGCTCATGCTTAAATTGAAGCACATGCTGACACACTTGTCAGCAATGGGAACTCTGTACCTGCCTGAAATCAGGGCACATAGTTGTGCCCTCACCTTTTTCATATCTCCTGCAGATTCAAATACTGAAGCCTCTGGAATTCATTCCAGCCTTGGATTCAATTTTCATATACACCTATATATATTCAAAACCCACAGGCAAAACTTTTTCAAAATCGAATTCTTTTGGTATCCCACAAGATCCAGCTCTCCCATCCCATGTGCCAGGCAAACAGGCTCACGAATTGAGTAATCCTCCTCAGACAACCAGTATCATATTTACTTAACTGATGTGAACAGACAAAGGGAAATATACCACTTGCTCAGTGTGTGCAAAATTTATGGTATGTAGCTAACGTAATGTGTTTAACAATTTTATCCAAGTTTCAATCTAGGGCAAAACAAATATGTTCACATAATCCCAAGCAATATTATAGCAGTTGCCTGCAGTAAGCGATTTAAAGTTTTAATTAATCATTAAATACACTGTACACATACAGGTTTATCTTTTTAAATAAAAATATGCAGAACTTCCAGAGTCATTAACAATTTAATAAGCTGTTTAAACAAGAGAAGTCTTTGAAATGCTTGATCTGTACCTATGACTTCTAAGCATCATGTAACAATTTATCGTTTTCACAAATTGCTTGTCAGCTGGACAGAAAAACCTGTTCTGCAATTAGCTCCATTCTGAAAAGTGTCTATATAATCTTTGTATCAATGTATCAATAAGTATATGGAATCAGGTCAAATGCATTTTTCACTGAGAAAATTTTAATTAGCTTTACCCTATGTCATTAAGACTTGCAGAGAACCCAAGGAAAAATGCTCTACTGCCAGGGCTGTAATATCTACATTTTATTTGCAATAACATAAACAGTCAACAGCAATAATAACCAAGTAGAACATACCAGACTTGACAGCATAAAGTCAACTGTGGGACGCTGCTCATGCAACTCCAGGTTGCCAAAAGGTCATCATATATCATTGCCTGTAGCTGGGGGGTTATTTACCTGGGCATCCACCAGTTTTACCTCCAACTCAGGCTCAATTTTTGCCAAAGGAGATTATATTAGTAATGTGGCTGACCTTCAGCCTCACAGAGCCATTTTAGCCCTCCCCTAACTGAGCTAGATTGGGTTAGCACGTCAGAAATTTGCTATATAAGTGAAACAGCACATGTGCAGCTTCAGGGTTCCACTTTCCTTGACTGGGTATTACACAAGGAACAGAGGCAGGGAAGATTCTCTCTAACTCCTGCCTGAATTCAAACACAATTTCTCCCATCATATTAAGTTTGTGATGAATGCATCAAATGAACTATCACATACATACACATGAGGGAGAATCCACCAGTGACCAGAAACTCCTGAGTGCCAGCTTTGTCTTTGCTGCCTTCCCACAGTAACCTACAGCCATGAAACAGAGTCTGTGGCCTTCAGGAAAAAACTCCTACCGAGAATAACAGCAGTTTAATGAATATTGTGACTAAAGGCAGCTGTTGGGCCATAATTTGACACCTGGCTGTAGGTGGTGTCAGAGCAGAGTCACTATGTAAAACTGAGCCGCTGAGAAGTCCAGCTGCAGCTTTGAGACTCTGAGCCTGGGAGAAGAACTGCACTGTGGAAATTTGATCAATGCCATGACCAGCCCCATCCGCCTTTAGCACCTGAGTATAACCACCCAAGAAATTTGCCCTGTAGCACTCCCCTGCTTTAACAGGTAACCTTTTTATAGCTTTCCATTATTGCCACGTAATATTTAGTCAACAGAGAGAAAGTCTTACTGCATTTGGAAATCTAACACCAGTCTCTGAGTGCTTCTTATGAAGACAGCTGACAAACAGCCATTACTGGTTTACATCGAGAGTCAGATTCTGGTTTTATTGTATTTTTAGTTATTTAATTAATATCGTTAAGGAGAAACAGAACTAACCTAAAATTTGACTCCATTGATTTCAATATCCAACTCCTGCTATGCTAAGTGAAACATACCATGGAAATTTCTGAAAAGAGTGCAGTGATTAATCTCATCCAAATTCATGATTTCAATACACTGCACTCACAACTTAATAATTCAGTCCAAGCTCTATTTTCTGAAGTAGTTTATAAAACATTGTTTTATAAGCAAAAGTGTAACTGCTTTTTAACTGCACAGGCGATAATGGTGCTTGTCAGGACTTGCTGGTCTCCAAATACCCACACTGGCACTTCACCTCATTCCCAAAACATTACACCTCATTCCAGAGTCATATTGCCTTGTTTTATGTTAATGAACTATGAGAATGCAACACAGTTAACCCATTACAGCAAAGAAACTGGAAAAAATTTTGGGTTTGAAAATGCAGATCTTAGGTTGTAAGAAACTACATTTTCTGTCTTACAGATACTCTGGAAAGATCGCTGAAGACAATGTGATGAGATGTTTGCTCTTAGTTACCTCATATATTTTTGTTCTAATTATGTTGTAATTTATTCACAGTGTCTCTGGACATTATGAACCTTTATTTTTTTCACTACACGGTGTGCCACAGTCTCTCATTAAT
>JAWWES010000150.1:11382389-11392496 GCA_035583135.1 Lophotriccus pileatus
TCACCTCCAGCCATGCTCACGGGTGCTGATTTTATTTCTCTCAGTAATTTCTTTAATGTTTTGTGTGAGTATGGTACCCAGTATTTCAGCTCAGATTTACACAACAGCTCTGCTATTTCCTACATGCAAGTGCATTTCTCCAAATTGGATTTCTGAATATAATGCAAGAACATTTTGCTTACAAAAAAACCTTGTTTATTAGCAACATAAAATTGTCAGTTGTTTATGCCCCACTTGTAAATACTGAGCCACATTAACATAAACTTGCCAAATGGAAGGTGGGGGGGGAGTGGGCTATTTTCCCTGCAATCCTTCAACAGGAGACCAAAAGAATAAATAAAATCAAGCACGGTGAGAAGAGTTACTTTTCATTCTTGTAATTCATCCCTGGCTCCAATGAGACACATGGCCTGCAGGACATGAACATGCCCAGCCATGGCCAGAATCCCCTTATTTACTGCCCTGAGACCCAGCATGACTTTACAGGAGAATGTGTTGGCTCATCCTGTGAAAATATATTGTCAGGCCATATATTTTAAATGTTGTCTACCCTCCTTGTAAGATTCAAGACCTAATCAATCCTTTATGTTATAACCAGGTGTAAGTCATAAAGGGGTTGTTATTACAAAATTTTATAGGGTGAGGTGCTTAGGTACTCGTGCGGCACAGAGGTTATAACAGCCACTGTGCCCTCATGTTTTCAGCTACTGGGGTTGAGATTTCTACCTACTGGTCAATTTTAAATATTTTCCATTACTCTGAACCCACTAGTTTCAAATTCTAGAGTTACCTCTGCTTCTGGTTTGTAAGATAAAAATTCTTCAGCCACAGAAAGAACCAAATAAGACTCAGCAGGATATTTCAGTTTGGAGGCCAAAGCTCACTATTGGCATGTTGTAGCACTGAGTTCGAGTTTGTGCCTCTGCTTTGGAGAAATGAAGGTAGTTATTAGAGTAGAATTACAAAGAATCCTTTACAGACTGTGCAGTGTTTAAAAGGTCAGATTATAAAGACAGTAATCTAGTCTTAAAATGAAAAGCAACAACAAAATACAGCAGTTCAAAATATATGGGCGGAGTCGTCGTGGAGTCACCAAAAGGTCAAGGAGACAACAAGCAAATCCTAACTAAATTTGTATAAGTACCCTGAATTCATACTTATTTCAGGTTAAGACCATTTTTTCAGTTTAGCTTAAAACACTGGAGTATAACTGAAAATGCAAAGGCCCACATAGACTAACCTAAACTCATTTCACCACCAAATAAAGTTAAACGAATGCAACACATTATTGGGTTAAACTCTTATTTTCTTTGAGAAGTATGAACTAATTTTATAATTCTAATTTTTATAACTTAGTTTAACCTGTGATGTGTCTTCCAATTCACTCCCTGCACTGAAACATCCCACCTTAGCATCTCAGCTGTGGTTAGAAACTGGGTGCCCCGCTTATATTTCTTGTCCCACTTGGCTCTTTGAAAGCTGTTCCCTATCAAATCGCCGAACAGGCCCATGTCCTTTGCCCAGCAGGGAGGAGATGCAAGCCTGTGCTGGCCATCAGGGAGTGACAGTGCTTGCACGGTCCAGCACTGCTCTCCCAACATGTCCTGTGTGACCCCAATGACTTCACTTCCAAAACAATTTCCAAAGTCCCTGGGTTTAGAACCCAAACAGATTCTCTCATAACTGGATTTTTTATGCACACTGGGCATCTGCCATTGGCATTCGAGCTGTGCTCTCACCAGTTTTCTGCAGTGGTCTGTGCTCCTCTCTCCAAATGCCAACAAGTCACCACCTTCAGTCCTGCACAGCAAGCCCCACCTTCAGTGGCGTCTCACTCTGCTATTTTTGTCCCAGGTGATTCTGCCTCCTCTGTAATTTGTCAAAGGAATTGTAACTCAAAAGATCTGGTTCCCACCCACATAAATTGCCAAAAAAAAAAAAAAATTAGGGTAAGGCAAGATACCAGGTATCCACAGTGCTATTACTATTATCTTGATAAAATAGCAGGGACACACATTCTGCCTGTCACAATTAAGGTGATAAATGCCTGTTTCTTTGAGGCTTGTTTGGAAGTCAATTATGCAGATTATTTCTAGAATACAGACAGATGGTGTTTTCCCCCATATGAGACAATCAAGTTGAACTTTGATATGTGCATAAAAATACTGTAATTTGTCAAGCTCCAATGGGGCCATTTTATCACAGATAACCAAAAGACTATATGGATTTTTGTATTTGCCTCTTTTCGATTAACACAGCCTATGTTTCTTTTTATTCCAATTTTTTTTTAATGGAGTCTTTGCTACGTTTCATCTTGAATCCAAATATTGATCTTTCAGTTTAGTCTTCAGGTTTTGATTAACGCAGAAGGTTGCCAAGTGAACGGCTTTTTGTTTGTTTTCTGTTAATTCTTTTTTTATTATTCACTTGCTGCCGTAAATCTTGCTCTTATTGTCCAACCACTGAAAAGAAAAAATGGATTGATTTGAGCATCTAAATAATTTACAATGCAGAGCTTTTTGAAAAGACTGATGCAATGTTGACCTTCATTTTTGCCCCTTCTCCTGTTGACAATAGAACAGTTTTGATTGACTTGAAAGGAAAGAAAGGAGGAAGATTGATTTTGACATGTTAATCATGGTTTAATTCAACAAAAGCTTTAGAAAATGAGTGTTTAGTAAGAAGTGTTCTTTAACAAAAGAAAAATAAGCTGTTGTAAGTATGAGAATTATTATAAATATTTTTCTTGTAATTTTCATTCTGTATCAGGCCAAATTTCATGCTCCTATTTAAAAACTGAGGTATATTTATTTCGTACTAACGAATGTTCTGATGGCCTGAATTCCTCTTCATTAACTCCTTAATAGGTTTGCTAAGCAAGAAGAACACATAGAAGAGCTCTGACAAATGTAGGAAAGGAAACTGACTGTGGGAGACAAAGATCCTGTTTCTTGTAGAGGCTTTTTATATCACTGTGGGCAAATCATTGGGCTTCCAGGGAAACATAACAAAGGCACAGAACTAGTTCCAGTCCAATCTAATCCAGGGATGCCTTAAACCTGCTTCCAAAGCAGAACAAGACCTCATCAAGGGTATACATATTAACTCACATTGCAAGTTCATAACCCATGGAGTCAATAATAGATGCTGTCTTACCTCTCTGAGGCTGAGTGTTAAAGCAGGTGTGGTAAATAACACCTGCCTAATCCAGGGATGTTTCGAAGTCTCTTGATGGAAAGACAAGGTATCATTTGGATAACTTTTTAAATACTGAAAATCTTTCTTGGCAGCACTACTTAAAGTATACAGCATATATAGCTGGTAAACAAATCATACAGGTTTAGATCCAGCCAGGCATTAAGCCAGCAGGTATTTAGGTGGAACACTGTACCTGCTTTAACTGTTAGAGGCATGAGGTTGCTTATCAATGTTCACAAGGAGACATGGATATCAGAGTCACCAAACCCCACAACATTTCTGCACAACATATTCTGAAGAATATAAGCACATACTTCAAACACCTGCTCTCCTCAATCTAATTGCCAAAATACTTGCATATTCTAGAATTTTCTTCTCAGCATTTCTCAATAGGCACATACTGGCTTCTGAAAGAGTGATGTCGACAACCTCAGCTTCGCCAAGTCAGAAAGCTGCTCTCAAGATGTTAATGTTAGCAGCTCTGACCTCAATCACATTCCAAACATCAAAATGCTGCACAGTAACCTACCAGCAGTTACCTGTTAACCTGTCAATATTTGTGACATCTTTTCTGTTATGGTGATCGTTTAATGTCTCTGCATATGCAGTACCCCCATTAAAGTTACTCCAGATTTCCACTGGCATCGCAAAGAAAAAAATGTGACCTGTTTTAAAGGCTGTGGATATTGTCTACTTAGACTTCAGTAAAGTCTTGGACACCATTTCCCATAGCATTCTCCTGGAGAAACTGGCTGACCATGATTTGGACAAGTGCATTGTTCCCTGGGTACAGACCCAGCTGGATGGCCCAGCTCAAAGAATGGTGGGGAATGGAGTGACTTCCAGCTGGCACCTCAGTTGCCTTAAAGGTCTTTTGCAACCTAAATGATTTTATGATATAAAATTAGACCAAGCTCCAATTTCTATAAATCAATGCATTTCAGAAAGGCAATGAATTTACTATGCCAACAGAAGACCCCAGCACGTGCACAAACTCTATTTCCACTGCCTGCATTCATAAGTTTGGCTGTGTATGATGCACAAGCATATTTTAATGTCACCATTTGTATCTACTGTTTGCCACAACACTGCACCACACAAAATGCTAGGAGGAGAGTGAATGTAAGAACATTCAACTCATAGTTGGAAAAGTACATTGTAGTGCCTTAGTGTTTTTAGGAGAGAAAGCACAGAATGTTGACGGGATGAGCACACGCTAACAGAGAAAAAAATATACAAGACAACAATTGAAATTTTTTCAATTTATTTTTAAAAGCACATTGTAGGTGGAGAAGGATGCTAGTGACAAGCATTTTCAATAAACCAAATTCATTATCATCAAGTAAAGGAAACAAAAAATCGTTGAATTTCGCACATCCTTAAAACTACTTGTTGTTCTAGTTTCAATTGTGTTTAAGTTTACAAGGACAAATCAGACCTTTGAAACTAACAATTTCATTTTTAAAGGTGTCCTTGAAAGACTGCAGCCATATATAAGTTACAGGATACAAAAGAAAAAAAAAATGTAAATAACAAAAACTCAGGGTGAATGTCAGAAATGGAAAACACACATGCAACAGCTGCAAAATAAATTACTATAGTCAAAGCCGCTCCTCAGACTCAAGAGCTCATATGGCAGTCTTTTAAAGGTCAACACTGACGGCAGTCACATTGGAAAAGAAGTTCAAGAATAAGAAACCCAGTGTTCAAATGATTTCTTTGCCCAGGGTCCTTATTAGAAAGGTAATCTCTTTTCTAGCACTGTTTAACAACATATCATTACTTTGTGAAGCGTTTTAAAATACCTGGAGTACAAAAGATTATATTTAAAACCAATTCATCCTATTACATCCCAAACAATACATAAAAAGTGGGAAAGAACAGGGTAAAGATGTTAATTTTACTGGCAATTTTGTAACACTCCTTGAGAGAGAACAAACAGCCCTAACTCCAAAATTACATTGCAACCACAGGCCATTTTATCACGTGAAAAGTACCAAGCAATGATAATTTCTCCTCTGACTTTAATTAAAGCTTCTTGGACTATCTCACACCCTGTCCTTCCCACTATCTTTGCTACTAAAAAACCCATGAAGTTACCCCTCAGGTGAATTTTGCCAAATGCTCATAGTTCCAGTGTCAGAACCATGCCTTGCATAATGGAAAGTTTACATGAAAAGTCAAGGTTTTGATGAATGTCACACTTGAAAGCCAATTAAGTGGGCTGAAAGGAAGACACAATTTCCCATTGTCTAATTGCCTCACAGCACCTTCAAGGTAATAAATTTGTCACGTTGAATTATTAATGAGGAACGAATATTTGACTTGCAGCCTTGAATAGAAAGTAGTTCATTATCAGTTGGCACAGTTCCTTCCAAATAAAAGGGGAGGATGAGGGGAGTTAAGGGAAAGTTGTCAGAGAAAGCTTTTCCTCACATCACTGTCTCACACACTGAATGAGCCTTTCGGTTTAACACCCTGTAAAAATTCCAGTGATGGGGAAAAATTATGGTGCATCTAATTCCTAATTCTCTTTGGCTTTTGCAGCCTGACAAATAAACTTCCATCTGGATTCCCAAAAAAATATTCTTTTGCTGTATCGCTTCAAACACAAAGGTTGAAAAATTTTTACAGTTGGCTACATAAAAGTACAAGGAGCACAATAAAGCAGAGGCCAGTTTTAGGTTTATGTGGCTCTTAAAGGCTTTCTGCCTTATCTCCTCTGCAAAGCATTGCCTGTACACCTGCTGAAGCAGGGGAGACAGGTAGATCAGTGTATTTATCCTTAATCCAGAGCTGCTGAAGCAAAGTTGATGGACTTGAAAAGCATTCATTTCAGCACAGGAGGCCTTTATAATGGTGAAGGACCCTCTGCTACATATCCTGCACACAACGAAAGTCAAAACAAAACGGAATCTAGGTCTCGGCTTGGTGTTAAATCTGAAAGGTGAATTATGAAATAGAGTTCATGTGGGCATATCTTGGCCTTCTCAACAGCCCAGACTCTGGCCAGGTAGTGTCTGAGATCTCCTGTGACTTCGGAATGGGCAGATTAAGCCAATCCTAGAGGTAAGGAAACAGAAGCATATTTTGGGTTGCATCACTATCAGTAAAGCTCTGTCCTTCCTCTCCCACAGGAGAAATCCCCTCTGCCTGGCTACACCAGAGAAACATCTGTGCAAGTAACTTGTGAGCTGTGGGGCTCACAGTGCACAGAGTGGGTCACACCACAGCAGTGTTCTCTTGCATTTTCTTCAGAGAGAAAAATGTGGGAAAGGGGTAAAATCCTGGGCCACCAAAAATGGCTTTAGAAAGAAAATTTGAACAGTGCAAAATGATACTTACTCGTGGAAATAATTGTGCACCTTGTTTTCTTTTTTCTGCTCATAAGATTGAAAATTTAAGGGAACACAGAACAACATGAAGCACTCAGTGCTGGTTCTGTTTCTCCAAGAAGAGCCTGGAAAGTCCTTTTGGGGGAAAAGAGGTCAGAGCAAAGAGATGGTCTATCTGTATTCCTATCGTAAACTGGAAGCAAACACAAGACCTGCTAACACAGACTTTGCATTTGCAAATATTCACCCATCACTTGAACAGGTATTTTCTGGAATACGTTTCATTTCTGCAGAAAGAACCTAATCCCACCAATTTGAAATACAGGGCTCCAGTTCACAAATTTGGGAGGATTTGTTCATGACTCAAAGATAGCAAGCCCTTTCTTATTTGGTCTCAAGATCAATAAAATCCCTTTCTTTAGTGCCTGATCACTGCAGAAATCAAATGGTCTGCCAAGAGAACATCCTCATCCTCACTTTATACTAGAATTCTTGCAGTGTTGTTTAAAAGATTAATACACACTTAACAGCTGTTTCCATGAACAGGTAATCACAGACAATGGTTATAAACTCTCGCTGAGTGTGGAGGGCCAATAGGCTGCTCCTCACCTAAATTATAAGCACTCACTCCCCCCAAAAAATCCTAATCACAGTTTTGAGCTCACATCCCTCCAGTCTGAGCACAGCTGTGGTGATTTGGGGAATGAAAGCAGAGAGGAGGGAGGACAGAGTGCTCGGCCAGACCCCCAGAGCACGGGAGGGGCTGTCGGCTGCTGGAAGGAAACAGGCAGCACCGACCTTTGCTGCTGTGACTTCACAGCGTCGCTCTCTGCATTCCTGCTACTCCAGAACTGCATCCTGGGGCGCAGAAGAGCAATGGAGAAACCAAATGTCAGTTACAGAGCTCGCAGTGGAGCAGCTTTGGGCATTAGCACTTCTGTGTGTGGGAGGCTTGGCTCAGTCATGTGTAAAGACCAAATCTTGTTCTCCTTGGGCAAAATCTAAAGTGCTGTGAAGACTCTTTTGAGATGCAACATTTGCCAGAGAGGTTTGTTGATCTAAAGAGGTGCTTGAAGGGCCTATTCCATGCTCGTGTGAGCCCCCAGCAAGAAATCTCTCAGATGCTGGTGTTTCTGGCACTGTATCAGAACTCTGTAGAGATGAGGATGCCTTGGGGCTTCAGCAGCTTTAGTTTTGCAATGAATTTGACTTGGTGCCTTTCATGTGTGTACCAATAAGACCTGAAGTAGAAAGCTTGGAATTTAATGAATAAGACAGGGAGATTTAGAGATTTGGGCATATAATTACTATAGCAACATGTGCTCTTCCTTGCATTACATCATGAGATCTTCTATTAGGCATGCTGCAGTAAACCAAATAAATCACAGGTCACAAAACACAGCAATAAATCTTGCCCATATTAAATTGCAAAGTAATTAAAACTGGTATATGGCATTTAGATTTCAAATTCACTAATAACATCAAAAAAATTCTGATTACAAGTGCATCCAAAGCAGCCTTCTGTAGTGTTTCTTCAACTACCTCTAAATGAAGCCCTGCTTTTCCCAGCAGGGTCAGACATACAAAGTTTTTTAGAAACACAGGTGTGCAGGGGACTCTTCCTAAGACTTTATAAAATTTTCTTTCTTGGGTAGATCCCTAATTCCACCGAAATAATCATACTCTGAAAGTCAACTCTAGCAGAACACACCAAAATGGGCACCTTCAGCTAATTAACTTTTTGTAGAACACAAAATGGAATTTAAACTGCTTAATGGCAGCTTGATTTTTCATCCCCCAGTCCCATCTCTAGCAGGATCAACCCAACAAACAACAACAGGGAAAGCTTAGTGTTACAGTACAGGTGTTGTTCGTGGGCCTGAGTGGCACCAGACCTCTTCCACTGTGCCATGCAAAATACAGAATGTCAGTCCCCCCAAAATCCCCCAGGGGAGAATATTTCATTAGTGCTGAAACAACAAGCAGAAAAAAAATAATTCATTCCTATAAAACCTGACAAAACAACACTGAAATATTCATTATTATCCCTGACTTACAGGGCAAGTCAAGCCCTTAGTCCTCTTTGTCTTAATATACTCTTGCTACATAGAGTGAGCAGTTTTCATCCTATTTCAGAGTAAAGCGTCTACTGCAGATGATACATTGAAATTAAACTCAAGCTTTCATTACACATGTGGTGGATTTTATTATCCCTTTGCTTTTCACATTGGTCACCTGGCAGCAGTTGAGTATCCTCCTCAGAAACAGGGATGGGGCACTTAAACATCCTATGCTGGGCAGTGACATTGCTCAGTCCTGGGCTTGCACTCTGTGCAGCAACTCCCAGCACATCTCCAAGCCACAATAAACAGCAGCCAACACCTCCTGGCAACCTATGAAAAATGCTCTATTTTGAAACAATTTTGCCTCTGCGTGATGTATGTTCTGCTTTTCCTTTCCCCTCGCTCTTCATTACTAACAACATTTGCATGAAAAATAGCATCTTTCTTTTTCAAAAAGTTCAGCCACTCCTGCTGCTGCTATATTTTTTCCCCTGCACTTGAACTCATAATCCGCTCTTTGTGTAGCTACAGTGGAATGCTGTGAAAATGACTGTGGAATTAGCAAAAAGAAGAAAATGCAGCTGCTGATGAGTTCTCAGGGAGAAGGCTGGAGGCCAGTGCTGCCCCTGGTAATCAGCACAGAAACCAACAGGGCAGTTGCCAACATCTAAAATTTTGCTACCCTCAGTAGCAGTTCTCTGACTGTCAGCCCTCACAGCTGTATGAGGGGCTGGAATTTCTGCAGGAATGCAGAAACCTCTATCTCCACAGTGTCACACACAGCCCGGAGTAAGATAACCTCCACCCCTTCTCCACAGTGCTTCGCTCACAGGGGCAGCACAGACCACCAGAGCCTCTGGAGGTGCTCCTCCCAAGTCAGATACAAGCAGGCACCATCACAGGTGTGTGAGACAACCAGTGCAACACCTTTTCTTTGGTGTCTTTGCTCAATTCCATTCAGGAGATAACAGCAGCAAGCATCTTTCCCAACCCACTGCTTTTCATTCCGCAGAGGTGACTGACTGTAAACTCTTTCCCTTCTGTGTCATGGGCCACTTGCTACCTGTGCAAAGACCTTCCTCCCATTCTGACCCTCACCCTCTGAAGGGACCACCTGGAAAACCATCCCAGAGCCTCACTCACTCTTCCCAGTCCATTATTTTAATTCCTCAGAGACAACAAAGAGCCTCACGAGCAGCAAGTCGCTACTCCTGGCTGATACCACCTGTGCCTTCCCTGTGCTGTCATGACTGCATCCATCAGTTGGTTCATGCCCTACCCTATCTTCTCCTGGGCAATCACCATCTTTTTCTCCACTGGGATGCTGGTGCATGAGTAATGCTCCAGTTTGCTCAGGCACAAAAAAAAAAAGTGCACATAAATAATTCCGACGGTGGATTTGGATGGGAAAGGGGGACTCCATTCCCAGGGGCTCTCAGTCCCGGGGTTCCGGAGGGGAGAGTGCCCCCCCATCCCCCTCGCCACGTGTTCCCATGGCCGCCGGAGAGACA
>JAWWES010000150.1:11392596-11481721 GCA_035583135.1 Lophotriccus pileatus
GAAGAAGGACCATGAGTTAGCAAAAACTGTAAAAAGTCATGTTGAAACATGTTTAAAACAATAGTTTTTCATTTACTGCAGGTTTACTGCGACAAATAATAAGCCAGGATACAATATCAAAAGCACAGGCGTATGCTCATTTCACCCATTTCCCACTCTTTATGCTGGCATTTAATCCCTAAACATCAAGCCAAACAATGAAATCATGTCTGTGGTGAAATAAGATCTATGGGACTGAGCCTAGTCATTTTTCCTTGTGTAAAACTAATACACAAAAATGTTTCTAGTGTAGAGCTGGAGCACTCAACTTCCCAGGGAGAATGTTATTTCTGCAGGAACGTGGCCGAGGAAATTTACCCCAGCAGACAGGGAGCAAGAACCACCTACATGTGGGGGGAAAATTAGCACAGAGCAATGTAAGTGGTGCACAGACCTTGTGCTGGCCCTCAGCAGGGGCTGGATTTCTCTCAGTGTGCCCATTCCCACACAAAGATACAAATCCTGTTGCTATCAAAGGGCCTGCCCCAGAGCATCACTGCAGCCATCAAATTGCTATTCTCTACTTTCCTTTTCCAGGATGAAATTACTCAGATTGCATTATGGCACCAGAACAAATTGGAGGGGGTGTGGGGAGGGAAGTCAACAGGAGCTGCCACATGCTGTAAATCCTCAAAAGACACTTTGTCAGTCATGCTGTGCCTTCTCCTTCCTTAGGAGCTCCTGACTTCCATGTTTTCTGTCCCTCCCATCTTCTTATCAGGATTACTATAATTGTTTGATTATTCCTTTCTGTGCAGTGGACAAAAACATCAATCATTTTAACCAAATGTTTTAGGAAGTTAATTTTCTCTTTCAAAAGGTAGTTATTTGCATGAAATACATTATTATTTATAATGTCTTTAAACAGCCTCTCTTCCCTAAATGCCTGAGCACTAGTCCAGGGCTCTTTCCTCCTCTGATGTTCACCCATTCTATTTTTCGAACACAGGGGGCTGTATTCATCCAAGCAGCTTTGCAAAATACAAGAGATCCATATACAATGAACCTGATTTATTAAAAACAGGCATAGTCTCCTCAAATCCAGTAATAGGTGAAGGCAAAGGTGAAGAGTGAAGGTGAGCAACAGCTGAAGGCCAGCCACTGGAAAAAGGTGAAAATGGAGAGAGAAGAAATGGGGGAAAGACACAGGTCCAAACATTTCTGTGGCAAGTAATTAGGTCTGTGAATTAACAAAGCAATGAAGTAATCATGTGCCCAAGAGATGAACTGTGCCTTTGTCTCTTGAGGTGAGGTGCATCCTCTGTGATCACGAAATCAGATGCAGCTGCATCCTGTGCCACAGGGCTCCAGGGAGGCCAGGCCACTTGACTTTGCTCCACAGCCACTGTGCTGCTGGAAAGACTCAGGCTGTGACCCAGGTCAGGGTCCCTGAGCAGGCCGGACACAAAGGTAAGCATGAGCCACAGGAAGGAACCTGCCAGCAGGCAGAGAACCAGCGCACTCGTCACAGCCTGGCGAGCACAGTCACCTCCTGGGAACTCTTAAAAACTCTCCCTGCATTTACAAAACCAGATCTGGCCATGCCTTCCCACTTCCACAGTTCTCCTTTCCCTGGTTATTAATGCAATAAACACAAAGGCAGAAAAGATACTTCAAGGAAAATCAATGTTTTTAAGATAAAACATCAATGTAATTCAAATAGCCCAAGTCAACTGCCTATAGTAAATTAAGTTTAAAATTTTAACAAACTGTCATGTAAAACTGGTGGTGTCTGACAAATTGAATTACAATAGTAATACATCACTCACAAAAGTATTATTGATAGTGACAGGAAGATATTGAATTTAAATTATTCATTTTTATCGATTAAACAGTATGTCTTCGCCAAGAACGGGGCAAAACATCTGACAAACTTTCGAGATTCATATTTTAGCACCTGAAATAAATAGCTGTCAATCCACCCATGCTGGGCTTTTGCGTATTCCCTGCAGCGGATCAAGTCAGCATTAAAACTTCGCACATGGAGAACTATTCACCCCCATTTCTTGCAGCTAACACCAAGTTGCAAACACGCTTCCCCTCCCTAGAAACCATTTTAAAAGCAGTTTCTGTGCAGGTGCACAGGCTGCTGTGTGCCTGCCCCACCTGCATTTCAGAGTAGCCATCCAAGGCAGGTGGGGCACCTTGGCTCAATATCAGCAACCAAATGCCATTCCTTAATGTTAATTCCCTCTGCCCATACTAGCAAGGAGATTTCAGCAGAAGACTGGACCTTCAGCTCTTTCGACAACGCCAGTCTGAGCTTCATTCCCTGCCAGCAGCAGTGATATCCCAAACCAAATGAAAGGAGTAATTGCTTTCTGAGCTGGAAGCCTGATCCAAGTCACACTGAGAATACTGACTCTAAGCAGCGCTAACACATGTACACTGAGAAGGAAAATAATCAGGGAACAGAAAGTCAGGTTGGCTTCAATAACCACCATGCACTTCCCCTCGAACTATTACCTGCGAAAAGTCCTGGGGATTGTTATTTCATTTAAGTTCCCAGTTCCTTGGCCAAATTCTGTCCTTTGAGGTTTTCACTACAATGGCATTGAACATCATACATATAATGGTAAAATAAATCTACACCTCCAAAGTAGGTGGAAGCAGAAGAACAAATTTTAAAACTTCACAAAACTCCAAGCGACAACCTCGTATGAGGAGGAGGTTGCATTCAGACGTGTATTTGATAGTTTTTAGAGACTTTTGGCCATGAGAATTTGACATGCTAATAAAATCCCAAGCTTTCCCTTACTATAAGTGAGGAGATATCAGACTGATAGTTTGGATATGTTTGTGCTGTTAATATTTTTACTTATCTGCACAGTCTTATGGAATGAGGGAAAATAAATGAGCATGCATGCATATCTGGGTGATCTTCATGCACCATGAGGATTGCAGAGCTGGTGGGTACAGTCTTCAGCTTTCTGTAGCAACTCTCACATCAAAGCATTTTTTCACATGCATGTGCTGGGTAACCCACTCAGGGACTGTGCACATCATTAACATGTACATGAATAAATGTCAAATAAGCCTTTCATCACCATAGTGCATTTTCAGTGGATCTATAGGAGAATTTGAAGTCCTGTTGCCTTTACTTAGGTCCAAGTGTACTAACAGAAAGCTATAATGCCACACTTTGGGCTGAATAATCTTACTTGGCTACGTGGACTAGTTTTCTCTTCAAAGCATTCAAAGGTGTTCACTCCCATTCTGAACTGTCAAGAGGGAATGGAAATGTAATGCCACAGCTCTGTGTCAATGAAATGTTTCACTGGAGCAGCAATACCTGAGCAGCACAATTTATTCTTTTTCCTGCTCTACAGAACAAGGTAAAAGTAAATAAAATTATATTAAAGAAAACTTCTACACAATTTGCAATCAAACTTTTTTAGATACCAGGCTGATGTGCAAGCTTTGGTGGGTTTTTCTGTTTGGTGGGGTTTTTTTCCAGAAAGAACTCTTCACCTGCCTCCAATTGACATTTTTATGTCTTTTACATGAAGAAAAAGTGTTTTTGGTACAAGAAAGCTCAGACTACTACCCAGATTATTTCTGTCTACTCAAAATAAAAAGGAATTTGTTTTATATACTTGACCTTTGATAAACTACCATATAATAAATCCTTTTCATTTCCCTCTTGCTGCTGATGTGTATTTGGGCCAGTGTAAATACAGCACCTTTCAGCCGCTCTGAGAAACCTCAACAAGAGACCTTGGAAAATTAGTTTGTTCCTAGCATTCCTATACCCTTGTTTAAAAGCCCTGTATGATCCATCAGAAAAATGCATCAAATAAAGAACTTTAGTGTTTAAATGATTCACAGCCACTCTACCAAAAAGCAATGAATCTAAGATGTTTCAATACATCTTAATATCTTAACATCTAGTTTAAATGCCCACTTCTTAAATGTCCCAGATTTAACACATTTCAGACACTAAACAGGAATATTCTGAACCATTAAATCAAATGGAATTTCTCAATCCTAATCCCCTACTAACATTTCACATCTCATCCCTTTCATACCAAACACACAGTGGAAACATATAGGAGGGGCTTTGGATCAATCCCCAAAGGTCTAAAACACTGGAATAAAAACTGGGACAAGATTTCTGGATACCTATTTAAATGCAGAGGCTAGACCCTCTATTTTGTGGGGAACATTGAATGAAATCTGGGCCCATCTGACTTCCAGTCACTGCAGACTCATTAGCAAATCTCTCCCATTAGCAAGAACTCACTACATACACCATTAGGTTAAATCATCCTGTTGGCCATGGCACACAAATGCACTCACAAAACCTAAAAATGGACAGATAAGATGCTATTCTGTTAACAGATGAATGAGAGAGGCTGTAACTGCCAAGAGGGCTGAGCAAAAAATAGATGGGATTTGGGAGGAAAACAAAAAAGTTTCATCTCATTCCTTGAACTGAGAGAAATCTCCTCTTTATTTCCACAGGGAAGAACTTACAGGCACTTCTCAGTGATTTTCAGCAAACAAATATGAAAAAAAATCTATCATGTTGATAACCTCTCTTTTGTCTTCTGCCTAACCCAGACCTGCCTTGTGCCAAGTCTCTGAGAGCAAAGTGAGCAAGCTCGTCCTCTGCAAGATCGTTTTGCTCCCTGCTAGTTAGTATTTCCTGAATCTTTATACTTCAGTGAAAAACAATGAATTTCAGGGAAGAGACTAGAGGATAAACTTTGGCAATTTTAGATCACTTTCTTAAGTATTCAACAAACTCTGCTTTTCTTGTTTAGCTTGACCACTTTGCACATCTGTCCTATTATTCAGTAATTAATGTTAAAAATAAAAGCAGCTCTCCAGACCCTCAGGAAGTAAGCCCTATGCAGAAAAGCATGATTAAAAAGCCATAAACCTGCTGGATGCAGCTCTCAGATGCAGAAATGTCCAGCTGAAAACTTCCATATAGCCCAGCTATGTTACTGGGCCTCTAATTACATCAGCACACACAACATTTCTGAAAAGATCCACTTTATCTTGAGTTCAAGCAAGTGAATAAGGCACATCAGCACCGAGTATGTCTATTTCTGTGCTGCACCTCTTATGCACTATATGCTGTTCAGCCTCTGTAGTAAGTAAATCACACGGTTTGGTCAGTTTGTGTACTAATAACTGCTGTAAATCCAGGCAGGAAAAAAAATGCAGTATATGACTTTGGAATGCAAATACCTAGATGGACCAGACTGCAATTGTAACACCGGCTTTCTGGTTTGCTCTGCCTTGCCACCTCAAGTTTCCTCAGTATCATCGGTTATTTCCTACAGCTTTTATTTTTTCCCAGTGATAAAAGACTTTCCATCACACAGAGCTACTTCCTAGACAGCAGCAGATGCTCTGTCTTGCACTGTGTGCTCTCTGCAAAGTCACTGGGAGCTGCAGGTCTCTGCTCCAGTTGGGGCTTTACTTTCACTGCCAAACCCCAGTGCTGCTTTAATGCAGTACAACCCCAGCCTTGTGGAGACCCGGCCCTGTCATTTTATCAGGAGGAAAACCGCAGGGGGGTGGACGCAGCACTGACCTCTCCCGGCGAAGAGCAGCCCCACCATGTCTCCATTAGGCTTTTACAGCAGAACAGCTGAGGCACGCAGAGCTTGCACAGGGCACAGGTGAAGGAGGCAGCTGCCAGGATGCTGCCTGTGGGAAAGGACAGCCTGTTCCCTTTGTGTTTGCCAGAAGACACTGAGAGGGACTGTTTCAAACCGGTACAGCTTCCTGCTCTGGGAGAAGAGGGAGACGTGCAGGGTTGTCAGGGGGGACAGCTCTGTCCTGCTACAGCCACCACATCCCACCCCCAGCCCTTGGGACCCTTCTCGCCAGTGTCTGATGCCACTTTTCTGTTCCAGTCCTGCAACAGTTACTTTTCTTCCCTTCTCCTCTCTTTTGAAACTGCTCCCTTTCCCTGCAACCTGGAAACACAAGACTGGGAGGACTAGGGAAGAACCCTACTGCTGCTGGAGATGGAGGATGCTTCCTGGAGAGAGAGGAATGCAAAGCAGGGTTTCAACTCTGGTGGAAGAGAGTTTGCTTTGTAATTTCATCTTTGACACCTGTGCTACAAACCATGTGCTTCACTTGTAAGGTAAAAGCAACAGGAAATTCAAATCACCATTAGCAGCCTGAGCTGATGACGCTGCCAGGCCCACCTTGCCAAACCAAGGAGAAGAGGCACTCACCCACAACGTCACCCTGGCTGTGGTGGCCTTGCAGCACACCTTTAAATCCATGGCAATGTTCTGTTCTGAGGCTGAGTAGCACCAACCAAACAGCTCCCTAGCTGAGACTGCAACAGCAGCACTTCAGTCCCACCAGTGCTGCCCTTAGGGCTTCAGATTCAACTTTGCACAAAAACAGGAATATCTTGTAATTTAGGGCAAGTAGAAAAGTAGCTTTGCCTGAATACAAACAAAACTTAATATTCTCTGGCCGTGTGCTGAGTTTGGGCAATTAATGGTTGGGAAAGTGTAGTCAATTGTTTTGAAAGAAAAATTCTAGAGATTTCTCCTGATCTTTCAAAAGCATCTTGTGAAATTGCTCTTGATTCCACACAACTCCAAAGTCAAGGGAATAGCAAGCCCTGTAAAAAAACTAAGTGACAGTTCATCCACTTATAACAAATTCTCTTTGTTGATGAAGATACTCGTGAATTTAGCCAAAAGTTATTTGCAAATAATGCCTATTTCTGAGGTTGTAGTGTTCACCATAATTTCTCTTAATTACATCTGATACATTCCATATTATTTATGGCCTTCAGTGACACTGGAAAATTAACTCCAAGTCTTCTTTAAAGTAAATATGCCCAGCAACAAAATTAAATGCTGCACATTTGTATTACAGCATCCAGGCACCTGAAGTAATCAGGCCAGTACATGCAGTGTCATGGTGGGAATAACACCACCCAAATACCTAAAAGAAACAAGGGCATCATTAAGCAGACTTTACTCTCTTCAGTTTCTTGTCTAAGCTTGGTTGTTCAGAGAGATCCTGAACTTCCAAGAAGCTCAATCAGCCCATGCTGATAGAAGACCAGTCCCAACATGGCTTGTGTGAGGGGCTTACAGAAACAAAACCCCCTTTTCAAGGAACTCTGACCCCAAAGTATCTGGTAGCCTGGTCCAGGTGGCCCAGAATAAGAACAAAGTGCCAACCCTCATTCATCTTTTCCCCCAGTATTTGTCCATGCTCCCTGCAATACAATGGCTACACACATTATTTTTTGGCCTGTGCAAGAATCCTGTTAATGCCACCAGCAGCTTCAGATAGGAGCATCCACAAATGCACTTTGGAAAGTTAATCAAACCTGCCCACCAGAAAGGCTGAAAATTGTTGTCTTTCAGCTGTGTCATATTTAATCTCCAGGGCTATTTCCTTTTCAAAGCAGTGTGTGGGCAGAATTTTCTTTCTTGTGGCACATGCAGGTACACAAAATCCATGAGCAAATTTATAACCAGGATTTGGTATCAAAAAGCTAAGAATTGAAAATTAACTCTTAATTCCTTAAAATCCGCTAAGTTCCTGTCTACCTCTTTAGGTCTCTAAATCTTCTCATGATCTGCCAGCCTGGGTGGGACATCACAGTCTCTGCTGGGGAAAACAAAAATAAAAGGCTGCTTCTTAAGCAGGCTCTCTTCAAAGACACAGTTACTGCTGTGAACAGGTTTCATAATTTGCTAGAGCTTAACAGCACCTGGGCAGCTTCTTTGAAAGTCCATCTTCTGTCATAAGGAGTGGTAAAAAGATGACTGGACAGAGGGCAAGATTCTGAATTTTACTAACTCTTCATGTGCATTTGAAGTCAGACTGTTCTGATTGGACTGTCTTTTCTCCCTGTTTTATCGGCAACCTGCAAACATTTCCACAGGCAGATTTGTATGCACAGAGATGTCTGCGAAATAGTTGTTCTTCAGACATATTTGAATGAAAACAAGGCAATATTATGCACAGATCAGAGACTTTGCAGCTCATCAGCACCTATTATCTCTAAGTAGGAAACTGCAGGCAGACACAGATGCAGCTACTCCATCAGAATGAGGGAGCTGCAGTGCCAGGGCTACACAACCACGACAGTACCATGTGGGTACCATGAGCTCTCCACCACATGGTGAGACACAGTGAGTGGCTGGAGCAGGTTAGAGACATAAATGCAACCATTCTATCTACTGTGATAAACAGCTGCCATGCAGGAACAGCTGGTTCATAAACATCATGGCATAGTCTCCTTAAAAATTCACGTTTTTTTCTTAAAAAATCATTCCTGCCCACCTGGGCAACCACTGCCCCATGTTCAACCACTCTCAACCAGCATCCCTGTCCTTTCTTGCCAGGCAGCTTTTCCAGCCATTCTGCCCCAGCCTGGAGCTGCAGGGGGTTGTTGTGACCCAGGGGCAGGACCTGGCCCTTGGTCTTGTTGCACCTTGACCAATTGGCCTCAGCCCATCGATCCAGCCTGTCCAGATCCCTCTGCAGAGCCCTCCTGCCCTCCAGCAGATCAACACTCCAGCCCAGCTTGGTGTCATCTGCAAACTGATTGAAGGGCACTCAGTCCCCTCATCCACATCATCAGTAAAGATATTAAACAGGACTGGCCCCAACACTGAGCCCTGGGGACACCACTTGTGACCAACCACTAACTAGATTTAATTCCATTCACTCTCTGGGACTGGCCATCCAGCCAGTTTTTCACCCAGCAGCAACTGTCAAAGCAGAAGGTGTGGCATAAGAATTTATGTTGATAACTCTTCCATTTTCCGTTATTAACTTGATGTTTTGATGGCCAGATCAAATCAAATCCATAAATGGGAGTCTTGACATGATTAAAAGAGCCATGAAAAGGTTAAGGGCTGCTTAATTGTCTTACAATTCAGCATAAGATTTAAGAGAAAAATGTCACATATGAAAGATGAATATTAGAAGATAAATGGAGTAAGGGTTAATCTGGGATTTTAATCAATATATGGACTTGGCACAGACATGAACGCGTCACACAAGTTTTCTGAGAAGACAACTTCCATAAGAATCCTCCATACCCACATTTCCATTAAGCTCTATCTTTTTCATCTGCTTTTTCATCTACTTCTGCAATATTAAGGAGAAAATTACTTATGTACCTTTGCAATGTATGAGGAGAATTATCAAATGCAACACACTATGCAATCTTCGGGTAGGAGATGGCAACAAACGTCTCCAAAGCACAGGCAACAAGCAAAATAAAAGCAGATATTTTAGCATTTTTAATTTATTGAATAGCAGGGAATGATATCATGGGTGTCTGATGGCAGATGAAATAGTTGTTTCACTTCATTTCTATAACTGTCGGAACTGAGTCCAAGCAAAGCGAAAAATGTGACACCTTTCAGCCAAACTTAATAGGAATACAAATGAGTGGAAAAAGAATTGCAATCAGGTCCACAATTGAAACATCTAGGTGCTTAGAAAACATAACACAATAAGTGTGATATGAACCAATAAGTCACCAAAGTCGTCACTGCTTAGGAGATAATTTGAAAATACATAGTTTTGCAGTTGTTTGGGAGTATGTCATGGATTTTTTTTAATACACATGACAGGCAGTATTTTGTGTAGTCTCAGAGAAATTTCACATTTATTTCTGACTCATTATCCAAAATAAATCATGAACTTTCGTGCTGCTTAGTTATCTAATGAGAAGGAGTGCGCATATACAATAAAAGGCCAGATTGTCCCTTCAGCACAGTAGTAATTGTTTTCTCTCTCATTTTGAGTAAAAGTTTGCTTCTGAATTATATAAATCCTTGGAGACATACCTGAAAATCAAGCAATACTTCTTTTCCTTCTGCAGAAGATCTTGGCACAGAGAAGCTGCTTCAAATCAGGAGGGACACAAGAGGCAGTAAAGCAGGAAGAACACAATAAAAATCAGTCATGTCTAACCCGCCATCCTTATTACAGAACTAACTAGAACAAAATCTTTGCCAAAATTATTATCCAAAAAATCCTTCAGTGTGTAGACTTCTTACCTAGGGAACCTTTTCTAGTGTTGTGCCAACAACTTCACCTCAGCTTGCCAGATTGAAACAGTCCTGTGTCAGGCTTTAAGATCACTAGTTTTAAAAAATAAAAATTAAAAAAACATTTCTTGAGTTCTTTTACTTTCCAACTTAGTTTTTGAACCTTGAAAGTTGATATTTTCCAGGCTCCCTGAATTTTATTCTTTTTTTGTTTTACAGAAATTGATAGCTTTTCATAATCATCTGAGTCTAGATGCTGAAACTTGGGAAGCAAAAATACATATTTCTTCCAAGTGCTGACAGTTTTCATTTAATTCTTGCAACCAGGGTCGAGGGTATAATAGTCCATTGTCCTTTAATCTCACAGGGCTCAAAAACTCATAGAAATGCTGCCCTTTCACAGTGTTTGTCTGGACTTTGCTGGAGCTGGCCAAGGAAAGGTGCCTCTGGGAAACAATGCCCAGCAGCACCTCCCATCCCCTGCCCTCCACGGCACCCAGCTCTTGTCATCACCCCCTCTGCTACAAAAGACCATCCTGCAGTGGGTTTACTCTCCTCTTTCCCTCATGTCCTTCCACTTCCTTTAAGCACTTTGATCCAGAAAGTATTTATCTGGTTCTTTGCTCCATCTGCTGCTCAAATATTAAACCTGGAAGAAGGCAGAGCCCCTGGACTACAGCAAAAAGGCTGCTTAGGGTACACTGCTACCACAAAGATCACTTGCATTGTCAATTTGAAATAAAAGCAAGATGAAATAAAAGCAGTCTCACAGGGGCTCAACTGTGACAGAGGGAAGATTCCAGGCACCCAAATCATGCAGCATCAGGTCATCTAAAGGAAATGCAGTTTCAATAAAATGAAATACTTGAGGACAGTTCAGCAAGTTGAAAAATTTACTTGAAAACCTGATTATTTCCTTATACCACCCCCCAGTTTTTCAGAACTTCTTTAATTCTATGCTAGATTGCATTTTATAGGGGTTTTGGGTTTTTCTCCAGTTCAAACATTTTTTTTTTTTTTTCTTGATTCAGGAAATGAAATGGGAGCAGAACAGGACAGAAGAGATCTGCCTTTTCCTCTCCAGAATGTGACCACAGCACTCACTGATTCCTGGACTTTTGATTCACAGTCATTTGTGCAAACCAACTTTATTCTTCCTTAAGGAAACTTTCAAGACATTGCTTTGGTATTTGGAGGAAGAAGCAGTTCTGTACATTGACCACTTTTTTGTTTAATAAGATCCTAGAACACAGATGAATTTTAGCACTTTTGGGCACATGAATTTTAGTGGCTTTGGGCCCATATGCTTCTCCTGCGTGAAAGGCTATAAAAGTCATCACAGCCTCATGCATCACTGTCCTGATCCAACTTACACTGAAATCTCTGGGCATATCTCCACAAAACTGGACCCATGCACCCAACAATTCTCCTCTGGACAGGCTAAAAATAAGAGAGCTCTTTTATGAAGCCAGATATAAATGGATACCAGACAATAAATCACTGTAATAAATAATAGCAAGAGAAAATGGGGATTCAAGTCAAGCTCGAGATTTATAAACCATAGAGGTAAAAGATCTAGCAGCTGTGCAGAAACAAATGGGTATGATTGACTGCTTTGTTCTGTTTGCAGATAAACTTTGCAATTGCAGCTCCAGTTAATAATCATGCAGGAATCCTTAGCTGTAAGCACAAAGAGAACAATAAAACCGCAAAACTCCAAAGTTACAACGCACAATAGAAGATGGAAGTTGATGCAGCAGGGCTTTGCCTCCTCTTCATTTGGCAGTACTGTCAAAGTGGCATAATGATTTAGAAAATAATGAATACATAACTAAAACTATGTCAGAATAAGCAAGAAGGGAAAAACCATAGCTTTGTTACCAGTCTCTCTCCCTACTAATTGCTGATTTTGATAGCTTTGTGCATCTTAGGTGGCAACACTGGGGAAGGGGAGGGAAAAATGTTTTATTCAGTGCTCAGTAAATGCACTGCAGTTTCATACTGACACGGCACTCAGGACAAAAGCATCCTCTGTGCCATCAAGCAGCTGAACTTCTAGTCCTGCCTTGTCTGAAAAAACAAGCGAGATGCCCCTTCTCCCAGTCAAATGACACATGAGTTGCTGTCACTGCTGTCAAGTCTGAGTTATAATGATAGCACTACAGCTCATACAGCCTGCAGGCAAACCAAACAGCATCAGAGAGGGAGGCTGCCAGGAAGGTGCAGTCACCACCTCATCTGCCTAGTGAGAGGAATAATGTTTTTTGCAAGAGATATTTCGCAAAGAGCAGTGATCCTAGCAAACCACCATGAGAAATACCCATCGCTTTCTGACTGACCAGTCTCCTTTTCATTCTACAGACGCAATAAATCAACCTTCATATCCACAGCTGATAACAGTATTTTTCCTCATCAAGCTGAGACCGTACCAGGCTCTTTCTGTCATACTCAGCCCCTTACAGACCATACTCAAGGTGCTACGTTTCAACACACGTTTTGTGAGAGGTTCTGACCTCCTCATGCTGCAATCTAGCTTTGATCATATGGTTCAAATGCGTGACAGCTGCAATGCAGAAATTAGCACACGGAACAGAACACTGACCTTTTGGCCCAAATAAAGGCAGGGTTATGTCTGATAGGATTATTGCCCTGACATGTAACCATTGTTGTGAATAGTTTTGTCTAAAGAGAAACCATTTTAAATTTTCACCTGCTTTCCTGCACTCAGAATTTCTCCCAGCATTTCCAATTCTTCCAGACAGTCTGAACTCCCATTAATAGGCTTCAGTTCCTTCCCATACTGACAGATGATGCACTCGCACTGTTTGTTTGTTGACAAACTGAAGCTTGTACTTGGGTTTCCATGCCCCCAGCAAACAGCTGCCCAGGTTCTGTCCCACCACTCATAAGCCAGGAGCAGTATGGAACAGGCAGGGACCAGCCTCACATCTCAGCATCACACTGAGCTGCTGCAGCAGCTACAGCGCCTCGTTAGAGAGTCTGTCCCACCAAAGCTCATTAGGGGAAAATAAGCAAGGATTGCTGGGGAAGGATCTTGTCATTGTTAATAATGTCAGACCCTTTTCTGCCTTGTCTTTTCATGTTAATATTTTCAGAAGAACATGGAGGAGTCACACTTGACAGGTCCTAGAGTACCTTTGATATCCTGATCAAACTCGGCACCTACTACTTCATGTCTGGTGTAAATGATCTTTGGAGCTCACGTACACATCATGTATTAGCATATGTAGCTTTTTTTAATATCTATTTGAGATTCATGATTCTGTTTAGTTGTATATGGATACACAGCTACCTATTCCTTGGCCTATTCTGATATCCAAGGGGATTCTCAGGCAGATTCCCACTGGGTTGGCCTCAAGGATCTCACTTTTCTGCATTATACAGAGCCACAGCTGTTACTCTGAACAGTCTATCAAAGAATTGGGCGACTCCTTCGAGCCAGCCACACAGACTGGCTATTTTACTTTCCCCCTTCTGACATATATAACGTGGAAGTTTTCCTTTAAATTCATTAACAGATCATCCACATACCACAGCAAGCCCTTATATTTGGATATCTTTCTCTCATGAGCCTCAGGCCAACTTCTCTCTCTTAAAAATGAATTTCCCAGTGGACACTAACGTGGTTATGGTGATGTACAATCCACTCCCAAACACAGCTCCCTGTGATATGTCCCCAGCTTACATCTCCTGTGCAGCATGAGAAGTACCAGGCTCCTGAAAGAGCCTGGAAGGCTCTTACCTTTGAGATTTTTATCCCAGACTCCCTGGGAGACACTTTAGTTCCCTGTGGTTTGAAACTACACCTGTCTGGCCCCACGATCTCACTGAATGCAAGTGTGGTGGTGTGAAGCATGGACTGCTCCAGCTGCAAATGCCTGCTGGGAACCTGCCTGCACCAACCTGCACCATGTTCCTGATGCAACACATGAGGGGAGTTCTTCAACAAAAATACTGACAACTAGCCCAGGTATAACAACCTTCTTCTGCCTCTGGGACACCTGAACTCATCCCAACACACTGCTGGGCCTGCCAGAAACAGATTTTTTATCTATCATGCAGAGCATACAAGAGAAGTTTTGTTATCAATCTCCCATTATTTTTGCTGCATATGTAAGAAGAGGTTGAAATAGGCCGGGTTTATTTAATGAGCACATTCAGCAGTGTCAAAAGGCAGCAGCCCTGCAGCCTGCAGCCCCCATCCCTCAGCAACAGCCTCAGCAAGTGGGTCACTGGAGAAGGTGACTGCTCCCACAGATGCTGGGAGAACTGTAACCACTGAATTTCTGGTGCATTCAGTCACCTGGCTTGGACAAAGTTTCACTAAGTTACTCCAGGCCATGCATCTCCTCAGCTTTGTCACTGGAGCTATCAAAACCTGCTACACAGGGTGGTATTTTCCCTTGATGCAGTGATTTGCCCACAGGGAACTCATCTGAAATCTTCTCCCAGACAAACAGCAGTGCCAAGCACACTAACTAGATTTAATCCCAAACCTAAGGACTGCCTGTGGCATTACTTGGAGACTGAGAGCTCTTGCTGCCCCCCACATCCACCTCCTCCTGCCATCTCACCCTTGCTTGTTCTGTAACTACCAAGAAGACCTAATTTCTGATATTAGCTGTCCAGAAGTCTCACATAGAGAGGAATCATCTCCTCATCTTGCTTATATTACAAAACAAATTAGAGATATTGAAGTGAAGTGTGTTAATCCTGTAATTATCATGGTTATAATGAGGCAGTTTAATGATCTTGCTAATTGTCTGTTCAGCAAGACTGGATTAGAAAACATTCTTTACCCCATTCACCCTTTTAATTCTGCTTAAATCAGATGTTCCCTGTAAGTGAAGAGTTGTAACTATGTGTATCACTACCCCATCACCAAACTAATGTTTAAAAATCGCTGCAGGTCTACCCAAAGGCCAAATATTATATTGTAAGCAATGTCTATGTGGCCACAGTCAGTAGCTATTCAGCTACATATTAATTCAGACAAGATTGCCAGAGGAAGCAAAAAGAGAAATAAAACATCTCTGTAAGGACTAAAATTTTGCTTATGGATTGGCTGTTAAAGGCCTTAAAATTATCAGCTGAAATAAGCTGCCTGAAAGTTGTTTCTGCCTAATCAACTCCCTTTCTTGTTTGTTCTGCTGCAAAGCCTCATCCTCAGCCTGTGTCTGAATACAGGTGCTGTCCCAGAAACCACCTGCCATGTCCCAGGAAACTTCCATCTTCGACTCACGTACAGCCTGGGAGTAAGTCAGGAGCCCCTGCATGTGTTGTCAGAGACTCATTAAAAATGATCTTTACAAAAGAAAATAATCAAGAATAGGTACACAAGTAAGTCATTGTTAGCTACTGCAAAAACCACCCTTCCAGCACATCAGCTTCTCTGCAGGAGTTGTCATGCATATGCTAATCCTGGAGTAAACTGGAAGTAATTGAAAGCAATGAAGCAGTAATTTACCCCGTGTTTACTGGAATGCAGCTTTCCTCAGCACGGCTCTGTTCAAAACTCCACACCTCATCTTTCCAGCACTCTCAGCTGTAAAAAAAGGTGAACTAAGTGATACTGTAATAGGTAAAATTTACCAAGGTATCTCAATGTGGAATTCCCATTTTGAGGCTGACATTTGTGTTTCCCGAGCAAATGATTGCAGAAGAAGTGAAAAAGAATGAAGTGTGGTCTGTCCATTTAGACAAACACACCCCTCTGAGCTACGGAGGCAACTGGAGAACTTCCTGCAGCTACCAGCCGTCTCTCTGAGGAGGTGCAATCCCTACCTCAGCCTGCTGCTACAAAGCAAAGGTCACTTGTCATCAAACCTGATAATAACAGTGCTGTGAGCAGCCACCCAAAACCCAGAGGTCAGATTTAAACTGAGATTAAACCAGCAAAGTTCCACCATTAAGAAAATAAAGTGATTTACAAGCAGTTGAGGACCTAGCCTCTGCATTCAGCAAGCTTTGCATCATATTGCATCAGCAAATACCTCGGCATACATATGCTAAGCTGCCCAACACTGCAGAGAACAGACAAAAATCAGGAGTTATCTCTTACTGTAACCAGATCTTAATGCTCAGCACCCACCAGATTTTGTTTCTAGTACATTTGACACGCTAGAGAAATAATGAATAGCAATTAGAATTAATCATTGCAAGCTCCAATGCAATTAACAGCTGTGGTTAGCATGCCAATTATTTATGAACACAGAAGTGACGTATGGGCTCAGCCCCAGGATTTAACCAACCCACTGTCCCGTCTTCAACAACTGTCAGCAGCAAATGCCCAGAAATACATTCACAAGAGCAAGGCAGGCATCAAGCAATGCTTGCCCTGGATACCCTTCCAACCTCCAATGACACAGCTCAGGAATTTCCTGAGCCAGACACCCCTGTCAGGGTTGTGCATCTGAGCAGCTGGCACCCAGCAGCACCCACAAACTCCTTTTGCTCTGCAAAACATCACTGCCTGTGCCTCAAAGGCCGAACCCCAGAGGGTGCAGACAAGTGTTGCACATAGCACCATTTCTTTACTTATTTCAAACGCAATTCTTCTCTTAGCATTACTGCATGAGCTCAAAGCAGCACAGGGCTGGAGCACTCCATTAACCAAGAGCTGACTATGGATAGCTTGCTGAAAAAAGGGTTCACAAGTGAGACAGCACCCAGGTAATAAATATAATATACTCTAATTTCCATAGCCTTAAAAAATACTGTCAGTGCAGCATGATAACCAAAGGATGCAATCAGGAAAAGGCTCGTAGATAAGCACTGGATTTCATTAAAACCAACCAACAGAGATTAAAAATAAAGACAAGACAAGCTTATCAGGACACAAGTCCTCTCCCCTGTTCTATCAACTCTTCTATTAAACTGTATCATCTCTCCCCAGAGACCTTCCCTCACTGAGCAGTGCTTGGGGCAAGAACAGCAGGGAGCAGTGGCTCCTGAAGGCCACCAGCCCTGCCCCCCACCCCGCAGTGGCCACCAAAAGGATGTGCCATGCCAGACCCAGGAATGGAAGCTCATTTACGGGCAATGGGAAAAATATTCCCTTGGTGGGAAGAGGAGGTGTCGAGTTACAGTGCAATATGTTAAACGAGCCTGTGTCCTTACCACGTTCCAGAAAATAGAGTGGGAACAGCGGAGTGACTGTGGCAGGTGGATTCACCAGGGAGATGAGGCTCGAGCACAGGTCCTCTGTAGGGAGGTGGGTAAAAAAACAAGGGGATAAGGTTGAACTCATTTCCCTCGCACCTGCAACAGACACTTTTGTTCTGTGCTTCACTTTCCTGATAGCACAGACACAGCCACGTGCAGGGGGTTGAACTGCAGGGTGCTCAAGTCAAAGAAAAGTTATTCAGTAACTTCAGACAGGTTTTGGCATAAGCTCCAAAAGCCCTTCTGACTCTGCTGGGCAGTAGCTCTTTGCAAATCAGTTGTTGTACCTGAAGAAGGTAGCCTAGTGTGAAATTTTAAATAAAATACGTATTGATTTTCAGTCATATGTTACAGCAAGGAAAACACTGGAGAGCCTTGTTTTGTTGTTTAGGGGGGTTGCTTTGTTTTTTTGAAATAATTTTACAATAACACCACACCAAAATGAGCTGCCACATAGCAAGTGGCAGACTCAGTACTACATTTTAAATAAAGCATTGGTTTCTCATTGTGCCTTCAAAATTATAAGCTTCTTGATTACAAACCCCTGTCTCAGAAAATCTCAGGTTAAGAGGTGGCAGGCAGACAACAGCAGCAGCAGGATTGTTATCAGTATCATATGATCCTCATCAGTGTATCAGCACTGCAAGTGAATTTGCTTGTCAGAGACATCTGGGGCCAAACCCAGAAGAAACTGCTCCCTGTTCCTCAGCTGCAACATGGCTCAAAGCCATCCCTCTATCCAAACATTTATTGGTCCATCTTTAATATGAGCAACTGGAGGTGGAAAGTTTGGGGTAAAAACTCCTCAAAGATGAACTCAAATCAGAACCAATATTTATTCCAAGATTGCTCTTCAGCCCCTTCCATCCACTCCCTGGCTCTCCATAATAAATCACTTGGGTTCCCCATAATACTGCACCACATCAGATCTCAAGAGCGCAGATCAGAACACACAGCTGTGTTTATGCGAAAGAGAAACTAATAAATGAAAAATTACGAGTGGAAATTGAATCTGCTAGGCGAATGCTCAGCCATAGATTAGCATATGCTGCATTTGCAAAAAAAAAAAAAAAATAATAATACTTTAACTCAAGCTTATATTAAATATTGAGACTGCTGAGTTTTCCTCCAAGTTCTGCATGTCTTGATGTATTGTGAGCGGGCATATTTCATTAGCTGCATATATCCATATCTCTCTAATAACTTTCAAACTCCCGGACTGCTGTCATTTGGACTTAGATTTGAAGAGACACTTGAGACCTATAAAAGAAGGAAAAAAACCACCAAAAACCAATACTAAAAGCAATGTGCTTTCACTGCTTTTGTCAGTGGAAACTTTCCTTTGAGCTGTATAATTGAAAAGCAATGCAGTAGCACAAAATATTACACGAGACGAGGAACATTTCATTGACAGCCTCACAGCCTGCAAACCAAAACATAATGCATTGTTTATCACAGATAATTGCAGGCTTTCTATCCCATTTTAATCTTTTTGTTACCTTTTAAACAAACACTCTCTCTCAGTTTTAGACAGAGGAAATAAGAAAATACATTTGCATTCTCTTCTGAAGAATATTCATTATCCAGGGTAACAGAGAGAATAAACTGGATTTTTTGCAGAATATACTACCCTGGTTATGGTAGCTAGCCGTTGCAAGATAAGATACAAGCCAGTGAACCATCACAACACATTTTCTTTATTTAACTTCTAGGAAGCTCTAACTAAGCTGTAAGCTTCTCTGTTTATATTGCTTTGCTTTGAATTCACATTCTGCCTTATTTTAATATTTTCTAAATTTTAAAAAAATCCCACCAAAGTCAAACCTTTTTCATGCAGATGAGGATGCCAAGAGATAATTCAGTTGTTGATTTATCCCTTAGAACAGGAACTTATTTAAAAAGGCATATCTCAATTTTTAATCACTTTTACAGTCTAAGAGGGAGCATTTTCTGGTGAGATATTTTTCCTCCTGCCTGGACTGCTCTGAAGAGCAGCCACAGTCTGTCTAAAGTCTGAACTACTGAAAAATCCACAAGAAGATCAAAAATGTAATTCTAACACCAATCCTAAAGCCTAATTCAGCCAAAGCCATTCAAGGGAGGAAAAACCAAAACAACTTAGTGGTCAATAACCAGAGAGAACTTCAGCTGCACTCCTGGGTTACCAATTTCATGGACATCAGTGTTAATGTCTATCCCTCTTTTCCTTTCATATCTATCCATAGCCTGAGTATTTGCATGTGTGACTCATCCCATGATACTCATCCCATGAAAGTCAGTGGAACTATTAATGTTCACCCACTACTGCCAAATTAAAGCTGAGTCCCTACCACTATTTGATATCAGCTTCTCTCTCAGGGTGACCCCGTTTGAACTTCTTACACACATTTAACAAAAACTCAGCTTCCCTCCAGCGAGATACCACTGTGCTGTGTTTGCCACACGCTGCAAAGACGAGGGCTACAGAACACAGGAAAACTTGTGCAAAGTCAGCTTGGTTTGCTGACACCACTCAGATGTTGTTCTTACCAGGCACCTGCTATAACAAGATTTGCAATGCATTTTTTAGAAGAACACTTGGTTAAATTAGTATCTGCAAACTACAGTGCGACACATGCATAATGCAGTGTGGCAGCTCTGGAGATTTACTGAGGCTGCACAGAGCAGCTTCCACAGTGATAAATGAAAAATACAGGTTTTCAAAATACGAACTTTATGTCTCAAGACACCTGTTATTTATCCACAGAATTAATGGAAAACTACCAGAAATAAGAATAGGCATTCTCATTAAGTTGTTTTTAATTTACTGCTCTGTTTTGCACCTTCAGCAAACCAGACCACTCTGGCTGTGCCAAGACTGTTGCTGTCCCAAATTCAGTCAGTGGGAGAAAGCCACGCAGGAAAGCAAAACTTGGATCCAATCTGAACTTGCCCAAGGTGTAGGGTTGTTTGAAGGACAGCTCAGAAGCTGATAAAGGACATTAAGTGGCTGAGTCACTGATGTGACGCTAAGTAGGACAGTGCAAGGTCTAAACAAGTAAATTGTAACATAGTCTTGGTCTCCAAAGAAATTGCAGAACTAGGAGGATAAAACTCGAACTCTTGTGCTTCAAAGGCATGAAACTCGTGGTGCTGAAATGAAGAAAGGACAGTCCTGCAGTTCTTAATAATGCCTGATCCAGCAAATTTTTCAAAAGACAGAAAACCACAGCAAACAGCAATGCAGGAACTCAACAGGGTTTGAAGTCACGGGTTTATAGAATTCAATATTAATCAAGTTAAGGTACACCTTGTTATTAGAGACTATTGGATTCAAGTTGCCTCTTTTGGTGTATTTATTAATTTGGGTATTTTAAAACATTTTCTGTACAAAATACATTAAAAAAAAAGAGATTGATTTTAGATTTCTGTATTATACTCTGTCCTACTTTACTATTTCCACTGAGCTTCACACAGGCTAAACTTGGGAGTGTTCCATACTGAAGCTGTCTGTTCAAAATGCCAAGTATGCTTTTTTGGCAACCAAGACCAATAATAACGTACAAACAAGAATTCTGCCTCTGTAGCTAAAGGACATTATGCACTTCTAATTTTCATCCTTCTGCCCAAGAGCTCCAGGGAACAGCCCTGCCACCAGTAGCAGCACAACACAGAGCATACCTGTCCATACCTATTTCCCTCTGCATCAAAGATGAATATTGTCCCCTCACACCAACTCTTTCATCCAGTTGACAATTCCTGAAAGAGGAGCCTTTGAATTATCAGCCAGTCACTTGTATGACTAAAATACCAAGAAGACAAGACCAGGGTTATGAAAACCATTTCAGCTTCTTCCTCATGATAAACTGGTTGCAAACATTTCTGCTAGTTCTGGCAGTGTAAGTTGGAAGTCACGAGTGAGCAGAGCAATTCCCACTGCAGCTGGATAATCCCTCCCTTCCCAATCTGTTACAGCTGTAATGATATATGTGGAGAAATAATATTGATCAAGGTGGAATAATATTTAGAGCAGAATGTCAGGTTCAGCCACAAATACATTTGCTTGTGGAAGCAGCTGCTACATCCATTAGAATCTTCTAATAAACTGTTATGAAGATTGACACGTTGAAAGTAATTAAGTATTAAGTATTTTTAGGTAATTACTGCAGCAATAACATAAGACGTGCTCATTTTCAGAATGAGGAATTATCTGTCGCTCCCGTTGCGGTGCTTTTTTTAATGATTCGTAATAGTTTGACACCAGTGATTATTTTCTATTACTCCAGCTTTCCAACTTCCCAAACAAACTAACAGGAGTATGACAAACTGTTTATAGTTGTGGGGGAAATCCCACCAGTTTAACTTCAGCAGGTTATATGGGACTCCTCAGGGAAAGGAGCGCACAGAAGGCATGGTGCCAATGCACTGATGGACAGCAAGGGATCCACATGTAAAGCAACTACCTTTAAGTTAAGATCCCATGTACAAGGACAGGAAAAATAGCATGGCAACAAAAGGAGCCACCAGAAAATTATTTCTCATTAATAGGCACGCTCCCACATTTGTTAGGCTACTCATACTCTGATGAGGAAGGCATGTTTTCATGCAATTAGTGCTACTGGCCACCACCCAAACCAAGCTCCCTTCCACTGACACCTCCACTCAGAGATCAGACCTGTTCCCTGATCCTCTTGAAGGGCACAGAGTTCATCCTGGTTACCCAATCACCAGGCTGTATTTGCCAAGTGAGCCACGAGAAACTATCCTGGTCCCACACACGGCCAGGAGTCAGCAGCAACCTCACTTGGAGCCACATCATTCCAACTGCACACGGAGCCAGACTCAGGCACAAGCTGCTTCCAAACAGCATTTTATCTGCCAGTTGCAAAAACATACAAACCCAAAACTTCACATGAGTGTGCTTGTTATTTGTGCTAGGAACTGCTCAGTTAAACCACAACAGGCTCTCTACAAGGTAGTTGCAATAGGATCTCAACATATAGGTGGGTTTTCTCAGTTTAGGAAAGCTTAACTATCAGCAGAGGAAGTGTGCCTAGAATCTATTTCCAAGAGCAGAATGGCCAGGCCAGATTTCAGTGCTGAGCCCCTCCTGCACAGTGCCACGACTCCAGAATTCAGTGGTGTCCTGCCCTCCACCCTGTGCCAGGGCACTGGTCATGCCACCCTTTGGCCCTGACAGGATGAGAGCAGCTGCACTCAAAAAGCACTGCTCTGCCATTCTAAAAGAAATTTTGAAAAATTAAAAAGCAAATAAAAATAAATACACATCAATTAGACAAGAAATCCAAAGTCTAAAAAATGCTACTGAATGAAAGAAACCCAAACAGCAAAGGCTAAAACAAAACGGTCTTATTGACAAAAAATTGGTTCAATAGTTTTAAAACTACCTGAGAGTGGCTTTATCCTTTTTATTTTCGGTAAATCTGGAGGTTTGGCTTGTATTATAACTTAAATGTCAAGTTATAAATGCACTTTGAACTGAAAATACATTTAAAAAAACCTTTTCAAAGTGGGACCTTCACTGCAACTAAGCATTTTCCCATAAACTGGCTTGGCTTTGACTGAAAAATGTCAGCATAAAACATACCCATCAGCTTTAGTCTGAACTGTGTGTCCTCTAATGAGAGGATATTCCTAATGTGGCCTTCTGAAAACATCTCTGCAGTGCCCCCACCACCCAGGCACTCCCAGACAGCCTTTTTCCACAGCATGGCCAGTTCACTGGTGTTGCTCTGTCAGGATTTAGGGCCACTGCCTCACTCTGCCCTCTTAGCAGGAAAGCTCAGACTCCTTCTCTGCAAAGATAGGAATATTTGTGCTTGGGATGGGTAGATATAGTTAGATTAATTCCCACTTTGTCTTCATTTGCTTCCATTACAGCAAAGACAGAAATATCTGGCCCCTACACAGCCTCTGCCCAACCCCATTAACATTTGGTTAAAAGAGCCACCAAAGGAGAAATTAACAGCTCCTCATTTATTTTAAAGTGTTTTCTGGTTTCTTTTTGAAATGCACCATCTGTGCTTCCACCACCATGCGTTAATGAAACATGGTTCTTAGTTCTTTTAAGGCACAAAATTGATATTAAATGTACCTGTAGGCAGGAACTGGAACCCAGAAATTGTAGCTGTGACTGTACATGGGAAGCTGGAGTAGTGTGAGGTGCCTGCATATCCAACTGACACCCTTCCACCTGGAAAAGCTCATCCCCGCAGCTGCTTTCTGAATAAGGTTGTGCAAAAGCCACCAGCAACATCCAGCTTCTTTTACAATTAAAATGTAATGAGGACAAGAAGATTTTAGTATCCATATATTTCGAGTAATGGTTGGATTCAAACAGCTGGAATCGAGACACACTCTCACAGATGGTTCTTATCTTGTGGTTTAACCAGCAGACTTTGGGATAAATGTTTCTTCAAGATCCCAGGGCTCTAATAAAGTTGCACTTCCCCTCAGATCTATTTTTACTTGCATTGCTACAGGAGGTACCTTGGCATCTGCAAGACAAGACAGAAAGGCTTACAAAGTGGATCAAAGTGCAGGATTAGGACACAATTTGACTCTTCAGATAAATATAAAAAAAACACAACTGCACTGTGCTTTGAAGGGGAATTTTAAATGTTATTAAATTTATTTGGTGCTCTCTGACAGTGTGTACTCTAGACAGAAACCCAAGATTTTTATCCTGCTTAGGCAAGTGGTAAAGATAGTTAAATTTCAGACAAATTCTATCAGCCCTAAGTCTTGCATGCACATTTCCACAGCAGATAACCCAGATTACACCAACAAAGCAATGGATTAACTTCTTTTCCCTCAAATGGTAATGCTGTTAAAAATACAAAGCCAAACGACACTGCCTTGGCTAGAAAAACCCAGTGTTGTGCAAAGATTACTTTTGTTAAATAGCAATATCTCCATCTGTTGAGAAACTACCTTCTTCTGGGGGAGACAGAGAAGGAGGGAAAGGAGGAAGAGAGAGAGTGACAGAAGCTTTCACATCTGCCTTTAAGACATTGCTCTATTTGGTGTATAAGTGACATAGTTGTGTTTCTAAGGAGAGAAAAATATGAACCTAAAGTCAGTCTGCCTTTTCCTGAGGAACAGTTCCACAAATTTCAACATCTTTTACCCGTAAGATGAAGTGGTACCAGTCATCACGGGGGAAAGATAAATCATAATGCTTTATCTCCAGACCAAAAGTCAAGTAACCTCTAAAAACGTAAAAGTAAACTCTGAAAACACAAACTTTTATTCCACATTAAACATGAAACAAACCTACTAAACACAGAGAAGAAAAAAAGAAAAGCTTGAATTATGCCCGAAGAGACTTTGGCCATATGTGGTGCCATATTCAGAAATTTCTTATTAGGCTGCTGTGGCACTGTTCCATTTGTTAAATTATTTTATGTTAGTGAGAATGATTAGGTTTCTTGTGCTGTTATTGGGACCCGAAAGGCACCTTTATTTACCTCATTTATCATATACAGCAGCATTCAGCTGAAGTGTAGAGGTAAACAATTTTAAACAGCAATATTCTTGCTAGAATGCAGTCATCTTGACCACAGGAGCTTTGGAAAAATGCAGATTTAAACTGTTCACATTACTATTTTATCTGCATTTCAGTTTGAATTACTAACTTATCACCAAGCTCAGCAATAAAGAAACATGGGGGGAAGATATTAAATATTTATGCCTACAGTACCTTAGAAGTTTTCATCAAAATATTAATTGTAAAACAAAAGCACAACTGTTCCAGCTACCAGGAGTGGGAAAGGCAATACTTAAAGCCAACAAACAGTGCCACAGCCAATTTAGCTTGGAGTGCTAAAAGAATTGTTAGCTCAATTTAAAGTTGTGGAAGAAAATACTTCAAAAATATATATTCAAAATATTAGGCAGTCACTTTGAAATCAGCATCTGCTGGAACTGTTAAATTGTTTGCATGTTACGGGATAAACATGAACTAGGGACACATCTCCCTACCCTGACTCCCCAGTGTTAATCTGGATTACTGGCAGGATTCCCTGCAGCTTTGCACACATACACAAAAGTACTGACATATTAGTCCAAGACTCCACAGCCTGGCCTGGGAATGATGTTTTTAGCAAAGCAGGTACCACTTCAAACCAGCCACAGCAGGGACTGCAGTCCTTCACCATGCCATTTTCTTAAAGGTGGTCTGTTCAATCTGAGAATGTCTTTTACAGCAAGTCGCAATTATTTTTTACAAGACATAAAAGTTTAGTGCAATCTGAAAGAAATAAAAGCTGTTTTTTGTTGAAAGAGCTTATTATAAAAGGCAACCTGTGTGTGGGGAGGAAGGCAGAAAGGGAAAGATGCCAGCTAACATGGGCTGAAGAGAAAAAAAATCAAAGAGTAGTTGGGATAAATGAAGAGCAACCCCTACTTGACAGAGATTAAATTATTAATTATCCCGAAGAAAGCCCTGTGTTTACCTCACATACTTTCAGTGCCTTAACCACGGCCACCACCGGGGCTGCATTGTAACAGCACAGCACAGCCTTAGCTGCAGCTCAGGCTTATTGCATTACAGCGGATTTTAAATACTGCTGCTCCTCAAAGGCAATGATATGGGGTCAAGAACATAATACCCATTGCAGAGAAATCTAATTCCAAAGCTGGGGAAGTCTCTTCCCACCCCAAAATGGCTTTAGGTGTTGAAATGAATCCCGTGTTACAGCTAAGCTTCGGTCAAAGTAGACATTCTGACAGATTTATTACTACCTTATCAAGTGACTTCATAGTTTCAAAAAGATACATATATTCTCCTAAAATCCATTTATCTAGACAGAATTTAGTAGTTGCATGAAGTATGCTCATTTAATTGAAATTTGCTCCTAGCATGTTTCTCTAGGGCTCTCTCCATCTGCAGCGCCCCACCAACGCATGCGTCCTTTTATTCCTGCTGTCTATCTTCCACATTCAGAGGCCCACTTAAAATCTTGTTCAGGCACTTTCCTTTATGCCTTTACATTCTCAGAAAATTGCTTTTTAACTTGGGTCAGCTTCAATTTTAACTTGTATTTTTTAATCTGCAGCAGCTCAGCATTTATATATCTCATTTTAAAATGGTGCTCTTGAAGAAATGAAGGAAGTGGCCGAGGCCTCATCACCCCAAAGCAGCCTGCTGTGCTCATTGAATGCGCTGTGAGGCTCTGGGGGAGACAGGGAAAATAGGCTGTAACTTCAGCTCAGGCTCTCCTCAGTCTCCAGCACGAGGTAAAAACACTGCTTGGTAATGCTGGATGTCAGGATGTGCGTGTCCACAGGCCCACCGGACCATCTGAAAGCATTTTACTTCTACAAACTTGCTGATTAGTGAAGAAATCTAAAAGCCCTTCCAAGAGCTAAGGAGAGCCCCAGAGAAGGGTAAGCAGAAATCATCACTCAGCTAAAAGCTTTCAGTTGTGTTAGTACGCATCTGAAACAACTCGTTCAGTTCAGGCCACCTCGAAACAGCCTGGCAAGATGCCATGGGAGCATCAGGTGAGCAGGGAATCCACAAGGCAGCTTTACATGATACCCCTCAAATCTCCGGCAAGGTGGCACCAGGGCTCTGGGAGCACTCAGAGATAGCACATGAAAAAGAGAATGGTCTGGTAGAAGGGAAAACAGAAAGGAAAACTGGAGGAGATCTGAAGTTTCAGGTCATTGTAACTACTGCTCATGGCAGCCCCTTTATCCACGCTGCTCTCGTGAGACCCCACCTGGATTGCTGTACCCAGCTCTGGGACCCAAACACGAGAAGGGTGTGGACTTTTTGGAGCGAGTCCAGAGAAGGCCTTGAAGATGCTCAGAGGGCTGGAACACCTCTGCTATGGACACAGGCAGAAACAACTGGGGTTGTTCAACTTGGAGAAGAAAAGGATCCAGGGAGACCTTCCAATACCTAAAAGGGCTACAAGAGATGTGGGGAGGGAGTTTTGACAAGGGCATGTAGTGACAGGACAAGGGGGAATGGCTTTAAACTTACAAAGGGCAGGTTTAGGTTACATTTTAGGAGGAAATTCTTTACTGTGAGGGTGGTGAGGCATTGGAACAAGTTACCCAGGGAAGCTGTGGGTGCCCTGTCCTGGAAGTGCTCAGTGTCAAGCTGGATGAGGCTTTGAGCAACCTGGTCTAGTGCAAGGTGCCCCTGCCCACAGCAGAGAGATTGGAACAAGATGATCTTGAAGGTCCCGTCCAAACCAAACCTTTCTATGATTCTAAGAAAACAGTGTTGCATATAAATGAAGACTTTAAACAGAACAAACCTTTGACTAGAAACATTAGAAAAAGAAACCCCTAACTGATTTGTGGATGTAGGCTACACATTGAGTTTCTAAAAGTTAGCTAAGAAGCATTTCAAATACATATTTTACTGGGTTTGGTTTCTGTACTATATTCTAAATATAAAGGAGTTGATGCTTCATATTTCTTTTTGTCCCCTTCCAATCACAGTGCCAAGTGCACTTATCTGAAGGACATTATTTTAATGAAGTCATTTGTGCCCTTAAAAATTAATATGTCAGAGCAGTTAAAGTCTAGTGACTGTAACCACACCAAATAATGTATAATGGAGAAATGCAATGAGAAAAAAATACAGCCTGAAGTCAAGGTTAAGTAGTTAACCTCAAGAAAAAAGTAAGAGGGAAAAGAAAAGCCAACACCAATAATATGCCCCCTTGACACATCATAAAGGATACCATTACATTGTCATCACCCCACTGCATATAGCTGTGAATTGAGATTATTAACTATTACTGTAGTGTACACTGAAGGCACCATGAGATTTATCTTCATTTGAGAAGACAAAAATTATATTCTTGTGGTCTAGAAGCACTTGACCTAAGAGAAGCCCCTTTAGCAGCACAGTACCAAAGCTGCTCAGAGAGCCATGACTAGAACAGTCCTTTTTGTTGGAGTTTCATGCAAGCTAAACATATTGGAAAAATATGATGAAACATTCAGTCTTCCTGTTCTTTAAGCTAAGTCGCACAGAAACTGCTCTTTATTTCCATCAGAGCATGAAAATACTTTATTTATTCTTTGCATAAAGACATAATACTCTGCTATTGCAGCAGCTCCTTAAATCAGAACAGCTCCAAGTCAAGGATTCCTGTCTTGAAAAAATTCAGCTTTTCCCCCATTCAGGTAAAACTGAACCATGTACCATGTCCTAAGATTACAACAGCATAAGTAGCAAGAATACAAAGTGCACACGTTGATGTGCTACAGCTTCACCACTTTTATTGCCATGAAATTTTCTTCAGTGAGTGCCATCTTTTCAATAAGTGTTAACAGAAGCAGAGTTAGGAAATGAAAGGAAGTGTTCACATCCAGAGCTGAGGTGCCTTCCTGCAAGCTCCAGCAGAGGCATTGCCCACAAATTCACTGCCCTTTGGGTGGTGGAAGGGGATTCCTAGCTAAACATACAGGAAGTCTGAACACATGAAGAGTGTCCAAACTTCCTGATATCCAACCCCCCCACCCCATTCCCAACAAACAGACAGTATTTTTCTCTCCTGCAGAAAGGACATGTCCACTGGAACCCCGGCCTGGGTCAGCAAACTAATACTACAGTTCACTCAATACACTGCTCACATGGGGGTTGATTCCTTCATTCTTAGCTGCAAATGTTTCCATATAAGAAAAGCACAGTCACATTAGCAGAACCCATCACAGATATTTATGCAAGCTTCTTCTTGGCCCATGGAATTTACTGGTTTGATAAACTCCCTTCCCCTTTTTAACGCAGCTTAGCAGTCTCCAAAGTGCACCTTCAAACTAGATTAATGTACCTCCAGAACATTCATAAGGTAAAGAAATGTAATTTAATTTGTGATTGCATAAACCAGTCACGGAAGCTTCCCAAGAAGCCTGAGTTTTCATTTCTTTCATAGTAGACATTTAATTATATGATAATTACTTACAGCTTGCAGCTCAGCTTCTACTTTTATGAAATATAAATTGCTCTTCACTCAAAAGTGCAGGATGAGCATTTAAAAGGCTTCATTAAGTAGGTTTTAAGATTTTTCTGACGACTTTCTTTAAGCTGTGGAATGGAAAGCAGATGTACCTGTAAACTGAAACTTGTTTCACAGAAGAACAAAGTAGAATTGCTAATGTAATACCAGGATGGATGAGCCTTTACAAGAAAAAAATATTAACTTTTAACAAACACATTTTTTTAAATAACAAACAAAATATTTCTGTCAAGCTGCATGATAAAAGGGACCAGGAGGAAGGGAGCAGTATTGCCAGCTCTCAGACATGAAAAACAAGGCTCTTTATTCTAAATTTCCAGTGCTTAGAGACTTGAGGTTGTGTCAGACCTGCACTGTCATTAAAGCAGACCGACCAAAGAAAACCTGCCAACTCATTTGTAGCCTCCTAAAAGCCCAGAAATCAGGAATTATGAAAGCAGAGAGAGGAAGACATGAAAAATAACTTCACCTGAATTCATGTATTATAATTCTGTGACTGTTTTGACCTCCCTCTTGATTTTAGACCACTAGGAAATGATGGAGCTGGGGCTTCTGCTCTGTCATATCTTCAAGTACTACCAGGTCAGACCTAGGAAAAAAGGCATGAGGACACAGAATCATCAAAGGCAGAGGTCCTGGCTGCTCCAAAGCATTGTGCAGGTGTTACTGTTATCTGGTGGCCATACCAATATCTCACAGTGGTGGTACAAAAGTTCTGTTTGCTGCAAATCCTGAAGGAAACCATTACCCAGGCAGGCAGTGTAGTCTTCCACCACAGGGTTGTGGCTCCTTCCATCCCAGGCAGGAGAGATGAGCTGAGAAAGGTGCTAAGGTGTGAACTCCACCTGTTGAGCCTTCAAGAGGCAAGTTTTCTTTTCACACCAGAGTGAAAACACTGTTGGCTTCAGCTGGCTTGGGAGATCTAGAAATACCTACATCGTTTCACAGTAGCTAAGTCTGATGTGCAGTTCTGGTATGTTAATGCTCTGTCTAAGCAGCTCTGTGCTTTTGTGCACTGTACATTTAAGAGTCAACAATTGCTTAAAACATTGTCCAGCATCTTATTCCTCCAGCAAACCCAGAGGTTGAGATCAAGTGACAGTCTGTTGCAGAGAAGCATTGGCTGCTCTTGTCTGCCACCCTCCAAGTTGGTACCTCAGAAGATAAATTCTCTCTGAAGCAGAGGAGCACAAAACTAGGGACTTGCCTAGACCAGTGCACTGTTAAGGAAGATAATCAAATCTAAAAAACACAAATTGAAAGACTCAATTAAACTGCCCTAAGTCCTTGTACTGACACTCTCACTCAGATTTAAAGTACCCTTAATTCAATTGAGGCTTATTCATTTCCAAAGGAAAACTAAGCTTATAATGATTTTTCCATTTAAATTCTGAAGTAACAAGTTTACCCAGAATTTGATACATTTGATTTAAAAGGTACTTTGGAATAATTTTTCTGAGGGCTCCCATTCAGAGCAGCATTTGCAGACGGCAGTGCCTGTAAAGACACTTGCAGCACTGAGCACTCACATCACTCCAGAGTCACCTGGTGGAGCAAGTGAATTCAGTTTACTATATTTTTCCTTCCTCTGGAGATGATGTATACCCCAAAGAGACACTTTTCAGTGTGACCATGGGTATGCAGCCCCACAGGCACTGGTCTTTATGTAGAGGATGTGAATAGTGTCTGGAGGCAGCCACGATCCAGAGGAAAATACAGGAGCCAACACCCCACAGCAAGGTGTGCCTTGGCTGGAATGGGCAGAAAAGTTCATCTTTATTTTATATAGTTTACAAAAGGGCACAGAATGCCACGCCATTTCATTCTGAACAGCTTCTTCCATTATCTACTGCAGCACGTAGCACTTTGCAGCTAAATAACAGCAAAGGAAGGAAATTAAGAAGGATAGAGGAGTGAAAGGAGTTGTATTTCCAGCTTGAGACGTGAAGAGAATCAAGAGACAGTGAAAGGCTGCTTTGTGTAGGACTGAACATATCTTCTGTACCCTTAATCACACCAACGCAGGCTGCCAGGGTCAGGCTCTCATATCCCCTCATATTGATCAGTAACGTCTCAACCTGTGGAAATCAGCTTAATGCTGAAACAAAAGCCACAGGCAGCGTATAAAAAATTTAAAAGTATTTTGTGAGCACCAGTGCTGAAGGGAGGTGGGCCCATGGGCTGCCCAGCAGCTTGGAAGGGTCTTTCCCACAGGGAAAAGGCTGCTCGGAGCTACTGTGGGACCCAACCCGCTTTCAACCACACACATTGCCTTGAAAGGAGACAATATTTTCCACAGCTGCTTTTCTGGAATGTGTCTCATGTCCAGAGAGGGTCAAGGGACAGGGACACATCACTGCCTTCTCTCTGTGTCTCCCAGCCTCTCTGCACTACATCTGTTTTCACCCTCCATCAGAAGGATCATTCAGTGAAACAGTTTGAAGGCAGTGGGGAGGTAAGGAGATGATCTGATCATGCAGCCCCATAAAAATAAAAGGCTTCTCTTCTAAGTCCCATTAAGTCTGGCTGAAATTTTGCATCTGCAACAACTGCACAATTAAGACTGCAAGAGATAAAGTTGTAATTTAAATCTATAATTAAAACAAAACTTCTAAAGAGCAATCCTTTACTCTTCCCAATCTGTGCTCCTAATGTTTCATCAGTTTGAGGCGTTTTTAAAGCCCATAGCAAGATATAACACCACACTGTTCCCAGGAAGTGAAGTAGCAGGGCCTCAGACAACATCTGCCATCAGGCAGGTGCACTTTGTGCTCCACTGAAGAATGTCCCATTTTTCATAGTTGGATAGTGCTGGGGAACCTCATTAGAAACCAAATTACTACCCGCATCAGGTTTACACTAATGTATTGACATCTACAGCACTTGTTAAATGAACCGTAAATCCAATACACTAAAGTCGTTTTCAACTGAATCAAATCAGGTTTCAGTCAAAAGAATTACAATTGTTACATACTTAATGCTTGGCACTTTCCTGGTGTCTCCAGCTAGATCATTTCAGACACAGAGAGAAAATTGTGAACCTGTGAAACAGCACAAGCTAAATTGGACACACTGCAAGCATACTAAACACGGGGCTAGGAGTTTAAGGATGATAATTGACTCTAATTGACTAGTTGGTAAAGCTACACAGGCATCCACAGGCACACTCCTTACTAATCTGTTTCCAACATGCTATTTTCTTCTCCTAATTTATACTTTCTTATTATAAACCACAATGTTTGCATTTCACAGAATCTTTGCTTTTTAAATCTTCTGCTCCTAGTCCCCCTCAGAAGGAATGGCTTTATGGGGCCACGGGCCCAGCTGCAGTACAGAAAGAGCAGGCAGAGCAGCAGCACCACCCTTCTCAGAATTCTTTCTCAACAGGAATAAAAATGCCTTCCAGGCCTTGGGAAGCAAATTCAAACTCATGTGTTGTCTCTTCCCCTGACAGCCACCACTGGTCTTCTTTTAATACTCATTTAGAGAACACTGACCCATGTGTAAGTGAGGACAGCATTAACCCCTTATTTCCTTTTCTCTCAGCACTGATGCTTTCCCAGTAAATCCAGGACTGTGATCCAGTGCTTGGTTGTGGCCATGTGCACAGTACAAAAGGGGATGCCAGAAGAGAGGACAAAGCCAGTTTCCCCCTGTTCTGCTCCTCCAGCCTACCTTCTCAGCTCGTTTAAACCAAAACATTTGAAAGGCCTAATTCAAATTCAGTACAGCTTTGCATTTGAACTAGCACATTTGTCCAGGTAGATTTTCCTCCAGTCTCACAAAGGCACTTTTCTTAAGTGGCCTTAGTTCTGCTTAATTCATTTCCCAGAAATAGAAAGCAGCAAAATGTAAATTAAAAAGGAAATATATACGAGCCAGCTCCTCTATCAGCATAAATCCATCCTGGTACCAGTGAATTACACTGACACTTGGTGTCTGAGGAACCAGCTCCTTATCAAGAGTTTATAGAGATTAAATTCATTTACTAGGCTAGACTATAAACAACCTATTCTGGTCTCTTGCTATCTAAACCCCAGGCAGATTACCTACAAAAGTACTTCTCCCCCTTGCTTGGAGCAGGGCTGTCTCCATGTTATGCTCCAGCAGTGAAGAGATGCCCCTTGGAAGAAGTAGCCTCACAAAGGAATAAAAGGCCACATTAAATTTATGCAGCCTAGAAGCAGTTCTGCTGATCAGTCAGAAATAATTGGTGACCTCCTCTGATGTGAAGAAATAGCCTCAGTAGAAGGTGGGGGGGGAAATTCCTTGCTTCCATTCTGCACAGAGCTGGATAGTTTGGAGAGCTAAGTCTGCCCAGACACATCTCTGGCCACTTCCCAAACCCATTTGCCATTTTCCACTGCGCCTGTGCTGGTTTCAGCCTGTTCCTGGAGGACTGTAGCAGAAAGTCATCCTGCCAGTGTATTCAAGGACACTTTTTGGAGACACTGTTACTCATCTGACACATTTATAGGCTGATGGTGAAAGTGAGGATCACCCACATGGTGCATCCCATTCCCCTGTTGTTGCTGAAATGCTGGATCTACCCCTAGAGCAGGGCTCTTGAACCTCCCAAGCTGGCAGAGAGTTGGCCTGTCTGCTGAACTGAGCACAGGGGCAGGTCTCTGACCAGGATTAGCTGACACAACTCAGCAGAAGGTGCTGAGCCATTTGCTCAGTAGGTTTGCTATCAAGTGAAAGATCGCAACTCATCGTGGGAAAACCATAGAAAATGCTGATAAACTGAGGTAAAAACACATCCTCAAGCACAATGAAGATGGTTACAGTGAAGACCACGCTTACCTTGAAACAGATCTGTTTTCAACTACTTCTTCCTTCCAGTTCTCGAACTCCTTTTCAACCCATTCGGTTTTCGAGCATATTGTCGGTTTCTTTCTCCCCTGTGAACACACATCTTGCACACAAGTTTCACACAGGTGTAATTCCTCTACACTGCTTCCTTGGACTGCTCACAGCTCTCAGCAGTGTCCACCAGGAGATGGATGAGAATGCTATGATGCCACCAACACACCACACCCATCTCTTCAGGGAGGGGGGAAGGCTGTGCCCTTCTCAGTGTGCCAGTCCATTGTCAACACTCCTACACTTTACTATGGTGATTTTGCCCCACACACACATGTTAATTTACCAGGTCCAAGTTTGCTTTGCGTGCTACAGAGCCCACTACTGCAGAGTACCTACACTGGGTGCTCAACAGACAAGCAAAATATTAGTGGGATAACCAGCACTGTGTGGCTAATGCAGAAGCTATGAACTGGAGATCTCTGTTACTAAATCCATAAGCTGCTACAGCATGAGAAAGAATAAAATCTGTGATTTCACTGTAGCTGAGTCTATAACACACATCGTCTCTGAACCACACGTTTTCCAGAGGATTAGGGGACCACAGGACTACATTTGGCTTCCCTTTACAGATGACAAAAAGGATGTAGGGCAAGTGGAGAACAGAGTTTAAAGAAATGCTGGTCCATTGGGTAAGGGGAAAGAGGTTCAAACTATGTACCAATGAAAGGGCAATACCAAGAAATTGAGGTTAGTTCAGAGCCAGTTACAAAAGCTCAGAACAAGGAGCAGCTTTGTGAGACTTTAAAAACTAGCAGCAGATCCAGAAATCAAAGCCAGCCTTAAAGTGAGTTGGAAAGGAAACACATGAAATCCCTAACATAGTAATAGGTCAGAAAGGTTGTTTCAGTGTAAAGCTCTCCAAATATAATACAACAAACAAGCTGGCTAATGCTGTCCTGGAAGCATCCTTGTGGTACAGTGTCTGTGCCCAACCACAGTGCAAACCACCCAGAGCCAGTGCATCAAGTCACATAATCAGTGCAGGAGGATCAAAACACCTTCCTCAAACATGGTTGATGAAGGCTTCTGACTTTTGAATTAGCTGCTATGCTTCAGTTTATTATTTTTGATGACAGTCTTTTGTTTTCATCCAAACTAATTATGCCTAAATCAATGGTAATGGTAGATTTGGCATCAATTATCCCTGTGGATGCTCTCAACTTAAATTATCCTTTTTCACACAGATAATTCCCTTGGCTACCTCCTGCCAGAGCATCAACACCTGAGTATTTATTTCACTAATTATTTTTATGCATATGTCATCACAGGCATTTGATATAAACTGCAGGAATACAAACAGCTTCCCCCTCCTGTGTTGCCCAGAGACATCAGAAGACGGACTTCCTTTGCAGTGAGCCACTGCCTAATATTCCACTCAGAAACTGCACTGATACTGAGCTGTGTTCACAAAATCAGATTCCTCAGTCCCTGTACCAGACAAGGTGTCCAAGCAGATCATTTGTGAGTCTGATCAGATACCAAATCTACTGATGTAACAGACCAGTGTGTCTACATTTACCTACCTCTACATTTACCTTACTGGAGAGTCAAGAGTTCAAAAACACTGAAAAGTGTCAGGGGGTTTGGCATAATAAAGAGACTTCTGCACTTTTGTAGCTGCCTCTCTAATTGTCCACTTCTCCAGGTCTTCCCTGGCCTGAAAGAGAAGCAAAGCCCACAGTGATTGGGATGACAGATGGGTCCACCTGCTGACATAACTATCATGTTTTCAGTCTATTCCACCTCCAAATCAGGAAAAAAAAAAAAAAAAAAAAAAAAGTTGCCTATTGGAAGTGAAAGGCTTCTACATTTTCATGTACATTGTGATGTTGTCCACCTTTTTCCTCATATAAAAGTCATTCGACTTGCATAGCGAAAATCTTAACCAAACAGATGCAAAAGTTGTTTCTGACATTCTGATTTAGAATGTAAAAATCGTCTAAAATAGGCCCTCTACACTAGAAAATTGTGTTTACTTCTGAGACAAACAGGATTAGTGTGTGTGACAGATTAACTTGCTTTTTGATACAAGGAAAGTGCTCTGAGGGATGAACACAAACACTGCAGGCTCCGGAGGAGTGCAGAGCCCATTTCACCTCCAGGTTCAGGTTTCATCTGGGGGTAGGGATGGAAATTTTTTTAATGCCTAATGTTGGATGGTCCCTGTGAAATGAGTTTTGTTGTTGTGCCTTCAAGTAACACTGCTGAGTGTCTCAGTGGTGAGGCTGCCTGAGCACGTGTAGTGAGCAGCAAACCCTCATGTTTCCTGAGAGTTTCCTTCCCATAAAGGAAGGTCTGTTCTTGAGCTGCCTGTAACACAGTTGATCAGGATCAAAACAAAAGACTTTTTGGCATCAGGGCTTATTAGCTCATTACTTGTCACCAGAATTAAATTTATTCTAAGTGAATGTTCAAGGCAGCACTTACAACCCACCAGAACCTGTAAAAACTCAGACCTGATTCAGTGATGAGTAGGCTGTTCCCCTCCAGAATTTTCTCCTTTTTTTCCCATTTGCAGATATGTGGGTTTCTCTAAAGAAATATGTACAGTCCCAAACCTTAGGAGGCTGCAGTTTTGGAGCATTTCCAGATGCACCAGACGAAACACATTGCACCTGGAAAGGTCAGCTGTGGGCAGATGGAAATAAGCAATAAGCCATTTTTCCCTTATGTAGTCCCACACCGCCAATAACACTGCCCAGAGGCCTCATTCTCTACCTGATATGCATATTGAGTTACTTTGACTCCTGTGAGATAAAAACACTTAATGTATTTTAAAGGCAAAAGGCTACTTGAGATTTCCCAAATTGGAACACTGTTTTTAAGGCCAGAACTTGAGACGCTTTGTCTTAGAGGGAAGATTACTGCTCTGGTGAAGGCTGCTCTGAGGACCTGAGCAAAAGCACAGCAGCAATGAAAGCACTGCAGCCACTGAGAGCAGCTGTGCTGAACACAGTGCCCTGGAGGGAGAGAGGACACTGGAAAGGGAGTGCAGAGAGGCTGCTGCATCCTCCCAGCCTCGGGGCCTTCTAAACCAAAGCTGCAGGTACCCATGTGATCCTCAAAGAACCCAGAGCTGCTCGGAGGTTCTGGTCATCTTCCCCCACAAAGTGCATCTTTTCAGGACAGCTCCAGCCACACCCTTTCCCCCAGTCTGTGCACACGAGGTGGGAGAGGGGAAGAAAGAGGCAATGTTGCACTTTGCCTGGAATGAGTAGAGTAAGCAATAAACTCACGTTTTCCAGATCTTGCCATAACGCTGCACAAAAGAAAAACAGGTTCCTGCCCCAGCTACCCACCCATAACAGTTTACAGCACCTGATTTGGGGGCATTAACCTGTGCATACGAAATGTGTCAGTTCTTATTATACACTGTAAACATGTCATCAGCATGGAAATATGCTCAGCAAGGCTGGTCCTGAAATTGTGAACAGCCCATTAAATGGAGGCAGTAAATTCTCCGAAGTGCTGTAGATCTTGGTCAGCTAAAGAGCACTGGACAGACTTCAAACATCAAAAAATAGTTGGCTCCATCTAAATCCCCTTCTTGCAATCCAACCTAAGTGCAGTTTCTGCACTGCAAGATATTGAGGGGAAAGACAATCAAGTAAAATTCACACAAGGACAGCAAATACAGCAGCACTTTCACAGCTACTGGCTTCTAGAGCAAACACCAGCCCCCAGCATGACAAACAGGCTCCACTCAAACACGAGAGAGGGATGAAACACAGGCAGGGGATACCTGCGAGCACACAGTGTTGTTCAGAACAAAGGTATATCTGAGTCAGCTCAAGTAATAGAAACAGTAAGAAACAGGCTCCACTGGTGGTAACTGGTGATTTTGCATTAGAACACAGGACTGTGTAGGAGGCAGAAACAAAGACACTCCAGTGAGATAGCAGGAAAAGAGAAAGCAAGCCCAACATACACAGAAATATCATGAGATATTCCCGAGCAAAAAGCCAGAAAGAGAGCAAGATATTTTTTTGAGAGGTCCTGGGCTGCCAGACAATACAGCACTACAAAGCTCTGCATTCCTTGTCCCACCACCTGTTTCCTGTTTAAATGGATATAAATCCCTAAAACCTCTATTTCTTCGGCTATCAAAAGCAGTAAGAACACTGCAGGTGTCTCAGAGCTATTGTGCTCAGGATAGGTGCAGCACAGAACTGCAAACCTGCTGTGAATGTAAACAGTGTGGCTGATCCCTCCCATGCTTTACCTGCAGTTAATTGCCACCTGTGTTGCCAGACCAAGACCAACTCTCCTCATCAATCCCAAATTCATGTTTATAGGGACAATACAGAACCTAAGACTTTGCAAATGCTTCTAACTCCTGCATAATAAGTGAAAACTTAGTTTACTTGGATTTTAAATTGAGTAATAGGCTTCAGTTCCAGTCTATGAGAATGACCTTGACCTGACTAACTGAGATATAAATACTCCCTCAGCTATTTTAGCTTGACTCGAGCACACCTTTGGTTTAGTGAAGCTGAGATGTATGGTGAATCTGCCACAAGGGACTGAGAAGTCATTTTTTCATTTTAAGACTTCTCATCTGATATAAATTGCTTCTCTAAGGATGTAGTATCTAGTTTATAGGAATGTTTTTGCTCAGAAGAAGGCACAAGGGTGTAATGCAGGTGGCCCTGTGTAACCCAGCCCCAGGATCAGTGCAGACACTGATGGGGACCTGTGTCTTGCCACTGCTGAGGAAGCACCTGAACTGATTTTTGCAGGGCTGGAACTCAGCTGATCCTCAGGGCAATTTACACTGCTCTCAAGGATAGAAACCACATGCTTCTTTCTTTACCAAAGACCACAAAACTTCATTTACTCCCCTGATTGCGTTAACCAATATGAAACAAAGTAATTTTTAATAAAGTGTGCCATGGCAGAGAAAAATTGATACAATCACAGAGCCGGTGTAATAGGATTTAATTCTGCTTCAGATGTGCTAGTTTTAATAAAAAAGGATTGAGCAAATCTAAAATAAATTACACTGAAAGGTCAGGCTTATTGCTTGTACAGTTATGTTAACTCTTCCACAGACATTTTTACAGACTGTATTTATGAGACCTTTTGATTTTCAGAAGAGGTATAAAATACATCTGCAATTTTCTCATTATTTGCAGCAATGTTTCTTCTACAAGTGTCATTTCTCAGTACTTCAATATAGATTTATTTAACGGACCTCTATAAAAAATGATGAGTTATTTATTGGGTGGTTTTGTTAAATTAGTGAAACTGTAATTCCCAGCGGAAAGTTAAACCCAACTGGAAAAAAATTTGTTAAGGGAATGATGATTCCCATTTGTGTGCCAGTGACACTCATGATTTCTTATTCATTAATCATTCCACCGGCATGTCATTTATTCAATGGAAAGCAAATCAATTACTTATTTTTATACGTAGCCAAGGCCCTGGTACTTTGAGCTGCTCAGAACAGCCATGATTTGGAAAGAACTGTAAACATTGAATCTTATTACAAGGCTCTTATTAATATTACAGCAGCACCTTGAGACCCTACCCATGATTGTAACCCACATTGTTAGTGCTACCACAGCACAGAGAGAGATATCCATCCTAACCCGAAAGGAAATACATGGCATAAACAGACCTTAGCAGAGAGAAAGAACAGAGAAAGGAGCTTGCTGCAGTCCCAGAGGAGACACAGGAATGCCTGTCAGTGCCCCAGCTCCCAGTCCTGCACTGCCACTCAAAGGCCCCTCCTGCTGCTCTCCTGCCTCACCTGGACACAAATCCTGCAGGCACAACCCCAAGCTGCAATTACACCATTCCAGTCTTGCCACTGCCATGATTGCTCAAGTCTATCATGTATGAGCACAGATGTTCTCTGCTGTTTTTGTGTGTGTTCTTACCTAACTCAGGTGAACGTGAAACCTCACACTTGGAAAAGGAACTGTCGGTCCTAAATCAGTCTTGATACAAAATCTAGAGGCAACCAGCTCAATTCTCCACTGCAACACCAGAGAAATTCTGCTAAAAATTACCAAAGAAAGCATTGGAAAGAACAGAAAGTCCAAGCCACTCTTGGTATCTGCATCCACACTTCCAGGGAAACTAGGAACAAATCCATTAGCACTGAGCATAGGCAAGGTAGGCTGGATTGTGTCATCACACTTAAAAGTAAAATTAAGTCTTGGGTTCACTGTGAGGTTCTACTCAACACTTTCACACCAGTGAAGAGCCTTTCCAGTGGCAGGAGACTGCAAGCAACCACCACTGGCAGGACTTCCCCAGGGGGTCTTGGGCTTTAAGAATCACTTCCATTCCAAACCACTGATTTTTATTTCATTCTAGTGAATCAACAAACTAAGGTCAACCATTACTATTGAGGAGCAGAGGTGACACCTGATTTTTGCACATCACAGGGGGTTGAACCAGAAATCTGACTGTCCCATGACTAGGAACATAAGCAGCTACTGCTTTAAATTAGGGAGCCAAACTTTTGTGCTGTGGGCTACAATAATTCAGCTGGCAGAGGAAATTCTGCAAAACACACATATCAAAGAGCTACACATGCACTAACATTAGCCTTTTTGCATAGTCTGAGTTACATGAATATGCAACAAAGGTATCCTGGGAATACCTGCGACATTCCTTTACAAATTCTGCTTAATTTTATCAACATTTCTACTTTTAACAGCAATAGTTGTGGAGGTAGAGTGGTACCCAGAGTACAAAATTCTGTGTTCAACAAATACAAAGGGCAGACAGAACATGTCCATTAACGCAACAGTGCTTGCAACAGTTTAGCTTTCTGAAATACGGTCAAGGCATCAGTATAGATCTTGGCCAAGGCAATAGACACAGCACTGAAGGAGGAAAATACATGCTCAGCCACAAAACAGTTCTAGAGGCCAACAGTTCCTTCAGAAAGATCATCAAATGGCTCTGAGTGAACTGACAAATTTCATAGTTTTGCTGCAAACTGCAGGGGGTGAAAAAAGGCATACAAGAAAAGTGAACTGTGGTCTCTGAATGGCTACCAGGTGACTGGGAAACTGGAAGAGGGTGTTGTCTTCATCTTTGCATTTGGAAAATACAGCAAACCTTAGAGATACCTCCTCAATTTTACTTCAACAGCTAAAACATCTGCCAAGTTCAATCTACAAACATCTACATCAGTTCACATACACTTTATCTTCTGATACCACTAACTCTGACAAGATATCTCTGTCTACTTCCATCTATATAAGATAGAGACATAAACTATAGTCTTTGCACAGGCCCTACCACGTACAACCTGCAGTTACTGCTGCTGTGATTGATGCAAATCCTCTATCTCCCACAGGAATGTGGTCCCTATCTAACAAAACTATCTATTTTGCCTTTTATTTTAATAGGTTTCCTGCCAGCTGGGCTCTGCATCCATTTGATCAAGTGAACTATGTCCTCAATCAACTCTTGAGTTTTTTTTCCTCTCTATATTTAAAAGGCCTGGCCCAGGTCCATAAAAGTAGTAAAAAATATTGCATGTTCTCAGCTTTTATTACTATAGCTAATTCCCAATGAGAACAAATATTTCTGCAGCAATCCTCAAAGAAAGATCTCAAAGCTCTTTAAATAAAAACCAAATTATTTATGCAGAAGAACTGGTAGTTCTGCTGATCTCAGATTGTTCATCGAAAAGCAACACAGAAAAAACAAGTATATAATCCACTAAAACAGTCTTAGCAATGCTATACTTGAACACAAACTCTTCCTGGTGCACTAATTACAAAGGAGACTCTTCTCAGCTCTCCCACACCTTGGCACACACAGGCAGGCTCTGAGTGACAGGTTTCCCATGTTGCTTCATCTAGTCCAGACCATGAATATCTAGTTTTGAGCAAGAAATAGTACATCCATTCAAAACTCCTGAAATAATTTAGAGTGCAATCAATGGTTTAATTTCCATCTAGAAAAAAAGACTACTGATTTGTATATGTTGTGTTAATAAGGTGTTATTAGCTCCATATTACTTTTAGTTTCCTCCAGTGATGGAGACTTTCTGGCCACGCTCAGACAGACTACATTCAACACTACAATGAGTCCTCTGTGCAGAAAAGATGTTGATTCCTGAAGAGTGATGTGTTGGCCTAAGTACAATATCCATGGATGGGCATCAGGACCTGCAATGAGCCCACCCTTACACACCAGGTTTCTAAATAAACTTCTAAACCAGGATGCCTGCCAGTCAGCATCTTAAGAAAATCCTACTACCAAAGAAAAAAATAGACTAACATTACTCTGTGTGTTTCTGCTTCTGCCTGAAGTTCACTACAAAGTTACTTGCAGCTCAATAAACTTTGACATGTTCCCATGTTATAAAAACAAAGACAAAAACTTATTTCTTCACTTTTTACCTCATACATCCCAAATCAATAATTGCATCTATTGATCAATGACATAAATTCAAAACTTTAATTTACATTGAGTACCATAACCTAATAAGGCAGCAACAACTGAATTTGTTGAAATCGATTTTCGTTTCCAACAGAAAATCTTCAGGCCTGTAGCATAATAAGATGCAGTACATGGAGCAGTTAATTATCAATGAGCATCACAAAAAGCTAAAATTAAATTCCTTTTTGAATATTGAAAGAAAATGTTGAGTCTCCAGGGCTGATGTCAAGCAAAAAGAAATTTCTTGTACCTCTTCCACACAGTCAAGTAACGTTAATCATTCCTTTGTAGCATAAATAAGTAAAATTATTTTGGAGATACGTACCTGCAGAAGCCGTAAAATAACTGTGAAACATTTTTAAAGGGTAGGGGTTTTCTTTTGGCTTTCTTTTTGTTTGAAATTCCAGCAACATAATTTTAATAGTAAGCTGCTGAAGAAAAATCCTGTGGCACAAAGGGATATCGCTTTTTGTGGTGTAGAGGTGCCCCTCTTCAAACAGCCATCGAAAGTGCACAAATAAAAGCCAGTCCAGATCTTGCAGGCTGGCTCTGAGTGTTGCACCCAGTACCATATCAGCTAATGCAGCTGATTTTGGATGGGAAGACCTACTCAAGTCACCTCTCCCGTGACAGCAGCCAGCCAGCCAACAGGTTGGTATGTTTGGGAAGGAGTGGAAACTCTGAGGAGACAGCTGGACTGTAGCCTTGTCAGGACAAAAATCTAAGCAATTGCATAGAGTGTCTCAGTGTTGCCACCCCACTGGCCTTGTTCACAGTGAAAGGAGCTTCTCCATCTCCCCATTTCCTCCTTCCAGATCCAACACCACCACCTGGGCTCTGACAGGGTAAGAACATGAGAGCATTGGAAGCAGGAAAGGCAGAGAGGAGAAAAGCCCAGTGCTGCCCCCACAAGCTGTGCTCCACCCCGAGGCACACGCACAGCTCCAGGGCATTCATAACTCCACTCACTCAGCAGCAAGTTACAGTGGCTTTACTTTAAATTTCAGTTTACTACCAATAAAAATAGATAGATTTAGCCATCAAATCTCCTGTTCATTACACACAGATTTTCCCAGCCCAGCACAGGCAGTTTTTTGCAGGATTCCACCTTTTCCCTCCACATTTCAAATGTCAGAAGAGGAGCCTGATGTGGGAGCAGGGCTTGCGCAGGCACTGGGAACTGTGCCAAGACACCCCATCTGTTAATTTGAACAGCTTTCCAAGGAGCCTCTCAATGACAATATCCATGATGTCAACTGACCAAGAGCACATCACATACCTGTGCATCTTCCTGCTCCTCATAGGGATTCCACCACACTTCCATCCCAATACCAGTCAGTATTTAAAGCAGGCTACAGGAATAACTTGCAGCCTGCTGTCTCTCCTCTGTTTTCCAGCCTCATAAGCACTGCTCAGCACGTGGCACCACAGCCTGGCATCGGGGTCCAGGACTTCCCTGCAAAAGGTGTCCATAGCCCAACCTTCCCCAAAACACTGAGTGCATCTGAGAATGATAATCACATGAAAATATTGAACTCCACAGCCAGGACCACTGTTCCCATCAAAACCTTCTGTTGTTTGAGCAGACCATCTCCTGCAGGAGAGCTGGCAGGTACTGCTTCCAAGAAAATCTTGAAAACAGCAGACTTTAGTGCTGGCAGCCCACCCCTGAGAACATGTAAGAAGTAGAAATGAGCTTTGGGATCCTGCTCAGCCTGGCAGTAAGCAACACTATTTGGTAGAACTACAGCTCTTGTGGTGAACCCGACAATTGTTTTGGCTGCTACTGAGGACAAGATAAGGTGGAACCACATCTCTATTCCCAGCTCCTTCATCCTGGTCTAGGTGCCTCACCTGAAAAAGAGTGAGGTCTATCAAAAGTCACCGTGAAGCTGACAGAATTGCTGCTATCCAATGTCAGGATAAACTGGTCTTCCAGACCTCCTTACTGTTTCTCTTTTTTTTATGGGGTCATCCTGGGGAAAAAAAGTGGGAAACTGAGGATTCATTTAGGGCATGAACCTCTGCAAGCAGAATATCTAGCACATCTACAGCTGCAAGAACATAATTCATGGTTCCTACCATTCCATGTCACTTATACTTAAGCTCCAAAGTATTTCATCTTAGTAACACACCAAAGGTATGAAATAACCAATATACTTTAATAGAGGATCAACATACATTGTACAATACTGTACTACAAGACAACACAAGCAAGGCTGTCACAAAAATATAGGCACTACTAGTATACTGGTTTAGATTACAGGAAATTATAGTTTGAAAGCAGACATGAACAACCATACAGCCCTTACATTCAGCCACCATAGCCTGAAGGTTATGGCAGACACAATAGCAACAAAACCCAAATCAAACTATCTTGAACAGTATCCAAGTGAGTGGGCCCATGTGTACCAGAAGTATAATTACCAGGAGACATCAGGTTCATATTAATTTTTATTTTCATATATGTACAACTTAAGAAACAAATCTCAATTTGAAAAAGTTCAGAAGTTACCTTTGAACAACACAATGCAGACATACCTTTGAGGCAGCAAATATTACTTCTATTAAGGCTCTTATGAAAGAATGGATATCATGCAAATGCAATTAAAAGAGTACATTACATTTCAAAATATGCAAACTAAGTTCAGCTTTAACTCTTTCGGAAAAAGAACAAAACAAAGATTAGAACTGTGACCCACTAAAGCATTTACATACATGCTTGAAGCCAAGTACACGGACTAGATAAACTTAAGTAAAATGTAACAACTGTCACGCTCTCTCGATCAGATCAGAAGTACAGTCAGCAATCAATCCCCTCCAGCGACACAAGTGCCAATGTCTGCACCACCCTTGTCATTTTACATTCACATAAACCGGCACTAACTGCAAAATTCCGTGTTTTTTCAACCTGTAAGGCTTTGGCATTTATTTATGATCACTGAAAGTACTTAATCCCTCCACTGAACATGGGCAAGAGGCGTGGCCAGAGAGCGACTGTAACACAGCAGTGCCCAGCAGGCCCTGCAGGCACTCCACAACAAAGTTATTTCTATCAGGTTTTTAGAAAGATTCTGATGAATTTTTGCATACTGTACCCTTTGCCTGTGATCTCAAAGAGTGAGAGCTGCATTATTTTTAAACTATAACCAGCACTAGCACTAAATCAAACAAGCAGTGCTAATCTATAAGAAAAAAAGTCTTACTTAATCTTCTAGTAAAGCTACTTGTGCAAACAGTATCTAAAGATGGTCTGATATTACCAGCAAGAAGAAAGTTCATTCCTCTCTATGCCATCACAACAAACTGAAATTAAATACAATGAAGGCGGTCAGCAGCATGACTTTTTTGGTGTCATCACTAATGTAAGACAAAAATAAAAGGACTGATAATTTGGAAGTAATGAATATGTGAAAAAGAAAACCCACCACAATTGTTCTGACCTCTCCCAAGATGTTATATGCACTGTCTGATGTGTGAAAGGTGCTAGATGACTTTTTCTTTCTTCATGCCTAATGCTAACACAATCAAATTTTAGTTGTCTGCTGAACAGGAACTCATAAGTTATTCTCAGAATTTTATATCTTGTCATATTTTTGGCAACTCTTAAATTGCCTAAAGGCCCAGATTTTTCAGAAGTTTTGTATCACATTACATTCAGTGCTAATTCCTTACAAACAGTATTCCTCACCTAAGAAAACAGCAGTTAAAAAGTAGGAAGATTCTTTCATTTCCACCATTTAATTTTGAGTCACAGCAGCAGCATATCATTTAAGATACTGCTAGGCACATACTGTCTGTGTATCTGCAACTAGAGGAACAAAAAGGGGAAAAGAAGGATCCATTTTACTTTAATCCTGACCAGCAGCTGTTAGCAATTTTCTTTAGTTATCACTGTAGGACATGATGGATGGGAAGACACTACACTGAGGAACTAGTTTATAGTGTACAAGTGCTCTCAAGGACTGTTGTTCAACAGGACATTCAGCTTAACCAGGGACTACAGACTGTAAAAGATAACAGGTAGCTCCTGGGAGTATTTATCACTCTTCAGAGAAGCTGTCTGGTCAAGAGGATAATATCTGGAAGAACAATTGCATGATCTTTCGCTATAGAACTTGTATATCACGTCACTGAGGAGGAGAAGAGTGAACATTAACTCAAGTGGTAACTCAAACCAAGAAATCTGCATAAAAGAACATGTTGAGATATTACCATTTTAAGTCTTTCCATACAGTTTGCGACACAGAGAAACTGGATACACAAAAACATGCAAGTCAAACAAAGCTAATCTACAATAAACAAAACAAGAATACACTTATTTGAAGACTTAAAACATTAAAATATTCATCCAATGCTAAATAGGAGCAATGGAATAAACTCTGGACCTAGCCATGTAATTCCATAGAAATTTCAATTGGCTCTTTCAGCCTTTATTTTCCTCCTCTTTTAACTTGTTTTTATAATTTCAGGCCATAAACTTAGTGAGTGGCACATGAGCTGAAAAGCAAATGTAAATAAGGCATCTTCCTCTCTCTATTAATAGCAATGCTCCAAGGATTTGTGATTACATATGTATGTAGCTGCACAGCCTTTTCCCCGTCCATAATTACATGGGAATGTCCTTCTGCCAAGGATAAAGCAGGATGTCAACTACTCCAATACCAAAAGCACCAACTGAAGAGACAAGCTTCCTTCCTGAGGAGACCTATCCCATCTGGGTTGCAGGCTCATTGAAAGCACACACTGACACTCATGACTAACCTTCTGCCTGGAAGTTGTGCCCCATCATTATCAGATGTACCTCTCCACTCACCACATGAACCTCCATAAATGAATACCCTTTTTTACACTACAAGGTATACCAATAAAAGATGATTAATAAATTGGTCCCCAAACAAAAGCTCCATTCCAAAATATATTCAAATCCATAAAATTATTAATCTTTTAAAATGCTCACTCATTTTACCCCGAACCTTAAACAGAGACTACCATGAAAAGCTGGAAATTACTCATCAAACTTAGAGATACTAAGATACTAATCCCAGAAAACTTCAAAGACATACCAATATATTTTAAATGACATTAAAGAACATGGGCAGAACTCAAGAACTTTATTTTATAAAGTCCTGAATTTTACAAATACAGAAGAAGGTACCCAATGCAAAGCACGAAATACAAAGAGTTTAAAGAGGTTTCTTCATCTCAAAACACCTCAAACCACCGAAGGAAGCAAACTGCACCAGAAGAAATGTACAAGTAAGTCTTCAAGGGAAGTACCATGTAAAGCACACTGCATTAATCTAGACTTGACATTATGAGGGCATGTCTCACTGCAGCAAGGTCCATACTAAACACCAGATCAGAGACAGAACATTAAAGTAAAACATTAGATGTCACAGTCACTGTTCTACTGATCCGGGAAAGGCAGAGACTCCGAGGTGAGCAGAAACTATGAACCTGCTTAGTAAAGGCCATTCTGCAAAGTCAAAAAATCACACATCCAACACTCTCATCCCTTCATTAAAATAGAAATACTAAAAAGGAGCACTCCATAACATATCCCCATTGCTTCTGACTGACATGTTGAATCAAAGGTAAAAGCAGAACTTCAGCAGAGATAATCAGAGCAACAAGGCAGCATAACTGAGCAGCCTACCAGCCCAAAAATGAGTTATTTTGTTTGCTGCTTAAGCAACCAGAAGCTGGTAGTTGACTACTTCCTTTTATTTGGCATAGAAAAGTTTTCATCTAGAGGTCATTCTGAGCAACACCTCACCCTGTGTTTAAAAATGTATGAAGCCCAGCAGAATCAGTGATAAAGAAAAAAAAAAAGGTGTATAAGTATTTGCTGGCTTTTCTTCTGAACATTTCAGAGAAAAATGTCCATTTAATGCTGACAGCAAACAAGGATGTCAGTCTAATTAGATTTTGTTCTGTCATGCTCCTAATCCTGTCTAAGCACTCCTGTGAAAAAAATCTGATTGATGATGAAGGCACAATTATACAAACCTTAACATTCTCTCTAAATGTAGCTATGCAGAAAAGGGAGAGAGGGTAGGGGAAACAAATATGAAGTATATTTCTCTTCAAATAATTAAGTCAGTTTATTTTCCAACAGCCATATAAATTTAAAATATGAAACAACAATAATACAGCTATAGAATCTAGGTTTTCTTTCAAAGCAGCAGCATATAAAACATATAAAAGCTAAAACCTCAGCACAAGCTTCAAAAAACCAAGGACTGAGTGATTTTTGCCAAAGACATGAAACTCACAAAATACAGTACACAAAAATACTGGAATGCATAAGATATAAAGCTACACATTTTAGGTAAAGAAGGTGTTGAAAAGTATACAAAATTTGCAAAATTAAACCATGGGACTTGGGGGAGAGTACCATGAATACAAAGAGGTTGGCAATTAATACACGTAGATGGAGTGAAGAAAGTGGCAGTTTAATATTTAGCATTCAGTTTTCAGGTTCACGACTTCACTTTCTTGGCATCTTTTTTTCCAGAGTTCTCAGCAGCCAAATCTGCTTTCCTCTTCTGTGACTAAAGAGAAAAAAATAATTATAAGTTTAACAAAATGGTGGCATTATCAAAAAAAAAAAATTATATTTTTGTGACTGACTATTCAAAAGGGAGATACGTGACCCTAATGTGCTCTGGAGTTCAGTTCAGCTTTACAGAATATAATGACAAGGCAAACATAAATCCCTGATGTAGACACTTAATTCTGCCACCCTTTTTATATCCTTGAATCATTACAGGGTCTCAGTGGTGCAGGTACCACACATACCATGGATTGGATGAAAAGATCAGGACCTTGACTTACACACAATTCTGTTCTAAAGGTGACAACCCTTCAAAATTAAAGTGCTTTTTTTATTTCTTCTTCCAGCAACTACTATGTAGGGGAGTAACAATCTGAGAACAAATGAAAGCTAACATACGAGGTACAAAAGTAGTTAGAAAGTAGGCAGTGTAGCTTCTTCTTAAGAGAGTCTTCCCCTGCTACTTAAACAGAAGATTTCTCAGAAAAAAAAGCCAAAAAATATTGTATGTTGGGAATACCTATCCAAAAAATCAGTAGAGCTGTGAATAGACAAATATTTCAGTTTAATCTCTCACCTAATAGCTTCTACTAAAGCAATCAGTGCCTACAATTATCTTTTACATTTTCTCACAAAATAATTGAATTCTGCCCCACTAGAAGTACAGTAAATGCTGCTAAACATACTGCTGTAACTTTTGCTCCTCTTTTCTTCTTTTCAGCTCTTTCCTTTTCCTCAATTTCCATATTTTCTTTTTCTATTAATGATATGAGAGTATTGCAGCGTCTCTGAAACTCCTAAAGAAAAAAAACATAATTTTTTTCAGTAAATTATACAAATTCTCTTGTTTACATAAATATATTCAAAATTCTTGAATCTCCAAGTACTTCCATTTTCCTAAAACATTCAATATTCATGCAGCTTAGATACTGTTCATCTGTCTTTCCCTTAGCGTAACCTTTAAAGAGAGAAGGATTTACTGAAATATTCAAATTCCTGACAAGGAGTTTTCAGGATTGTATCTTCCAAACTGACATCCCAAAAGACTGATCTGATCTTTCATCTTGGTTAGATGAAGCGAATTACAGCCTGCCAGCACAGTATGGCAGATTTTAGGAAAAGAGGTCTTCAAGTCTATCTTGCGAAAAGGAATCAAAGCCATCTTAAGCAATAGTTTTCTGCAGCAAACAGATTAAGGTTTGGGGTGGGGTTTTTTGTGGTAAGACCCTGTAGAGCTCCAAATTGGCAAAAAAAAATCTATCCAGTCTTACGTTGTGAACTCACTGTTGTATTTTCAAGCAGCACTCAGGAGGTGGCAGGCCCTAAATGCTTTTGGCATCAAGACTTGCAAGCCATCTGAAAGTGATCAGGATCCAAACAACTCCAAGCACCTGCACTGCCATTACTAATGGTCATCTGGCTTTACAGAACTCCACTGACAAACAGTTTCTTGTAGCCCATCTCAAAGGCAAAAGATCTCTTACCAAATAACTAACAGCACCAATTTTTATTACAATTATCCAATATATTCTATGTACATTAAGAACAGTGATTCCACGGGCTTTTCTTTCCAAATCAAAGCAGGAAGCTTCGTCTGAGGAAAAAAAAAGCTGGAAAAAAATATGTCTTATCTCTATTAAATTCAATGAAGCCATTTTTGAACCACAAGCTATCCTAGAATTACCTAGCAGCATAAATCTTAACCTACAATGGGTCCATTTGCAATGAAGTGAACAGGTGACCTTTCTGCCCAGAAATTAGTCTCTATTTTCTCAGCATCTGTAACCTGTATATTGCCTCAGCCATCATGTTCCCTGATGGATAATGATGCAGCCTGAATGTTTTCTTGAGCCTGAATGTTCTGAAACAGTCAAGCAAATGACTCATCTTTGAGACATTAAAACCCTCAAGCTTAACCACATTCTTTAAGTTCTGCAATTTCCACAGATTCCTCTGCAAAGGATGCTCTGTGGCCTTGGGTGAAGGCTGTGTAATTCAGAATGGACACAGAGAATCCTGCCACTACAAGAATTCTTTTTACCACACACACACAAAAAAATTAGTGTTCAGGACATTTTTCTTTACAGCTCTCTCCTAGAAATATTCCAGTGTCATGCATGTAGCCTTGCAAACAGAGTATTGCAATAAGTCTTTTCTATCACATCCATGTAAAAGTAACCCCCATCACTACAGGCTAAACCACAAATTAGGGTGTCATGCTTGTGCCCCAGAATGTGACAGTCCTGCTGAAGCTAAGACACTCTCACTTCAACCAATGAAACCTCTCAAATTCCACTCAAACAACAGCTTTTAGATAAAAGGGCAATAAGTCTGAGTAAACTGGAGTGCAAGCCATCCCAACATACATTGCATCCCCAAACATAGAACAAAATAGAGCCTCTGTCCCAAAATCCTACAATCTACAGATGAATACAGACGATAAGTAATAGACTGAAATAGAAGGATGATTGTAAATATGCCAGAAGTATTTTACATCATTTAAATTTGTGTACATTGCACTCAGACTTAGGAGCTGGGGTAAAAAGTGATGACAAGCTGGTTCATAATAACAACCAGCTTATTTTTACTACTGTATGAGAAACTGGTTTGTGTTAAATTCAAGACAAGCAACTAAACAGAAAAGATTAAGAAATAACCTTGATCCATTTGCTCAAGGCACTCAGAAAAATTCTCCTCTTTCCTAGGGAAAAATGTTTGCATAAATACGTAGATTTATTAAAGTGGACAGGTTCATGGTTAGAATTTCCAGATGGATCACTACCCAAAACATCTGCTGTGGACAGAGAATGGACTCAAGAACAATTTTCTTTGGACAATCACAGAAGCAGCTGACAGTAAGAGGTGACATGCACACAGGTTTCTTTACACCTACCGTAAGAAAGAATCTGCATGATAAATCCTGCACTGAGCTACTGAAATTTCAATATGGACTACTCCATTCCATTTTATTACTATAAAATATACACTTATTTTAAAATGCCTTGCACTTTTATTAGAGATGAGTTTTTATTCTGTGTAGCCTGATACTTTTCTCTTTAGGCTGGAAAGAGATAAGATGTACTTTGCTCACCCCTTCATAGCTATAAAGACCAGCATTGCAATAAATAAGATGGGAGCACTGAACCATCGCCTTCCACATGAGTGAAGCCAGAGATGCTGACTTGGGAGCAAAGCTTTGTCCACAGGCCTGGATATTCCTGTATTTACAAAGGAGTCATTTGTCTTATGCTGGGCAGGGTTTGCAGAAAGGTAAAAAAAGAATATGCATAATTTATGACTTCAGAGAACAGATACCTGCTTCCCTACTGCCATGATATTTTGCGTTCTTCCTGCACGGACAGAAATAAAAGAACAAAAAAAGAACTCAATTTAAAAAGCAAAAAGACCTACAATCTTAGGCACTCGTCATCTCTTTGAAACCTTACATTTTGGGTAAACCATCTGATTTTGGAATAAATAAACGAAGCAGAATTTGTTTTTCAAAGAGAAATCTTCAGGAGAAGAAACAGAAGTAATAAGATGGAAGATAAATTAGCTGTTTGTATGGAATTCAAGAGACATCTAGTGGTTAGGACACAAAGTTTTCTCAAAGAGCCTGCTAAGCCTTTTTCAGAATTATGCTGCCCTTTCTATCTCGTTTGATAGTGGCTTAAATGGTCACATGTGAATTTCAGCACTCTAAGAAGTCTTCTCCACTTTCACCAAACTTATTTGCTCCTCTATAAATATTTGTATTTATATTCGGTTCGTCATTCTTGGTAATCGTGATTTTTCCAGCACATTTCTTTACAAAGAAAAATCACCAAACTGCTGCAAAAGGGACACACAGAAATTAACTCCCCCACAAATGTCAGGATATTAGAATACATAGATTATATCAGTGATTTGCAGTTATAAACTACTAAACCATACATAGCATGGCAATTTAAAACATTTAAGAAAATTATATGTACACTGAAAGATTGCTTTAGCTTTGTATTTTCATAGCTATCTTTTTCAACTGTGTGATAGCAAAAAAACTAAAAATATTAATATTAATGGACAGAATTTTAAGGGATAACCTAAAGCCAGAAGATTCACTATATTCCCAGTGCCTCAATTTCAACATTAGACACCACAGAACATATTTCTACACTTGAGCAAATTATTTCTATCCCCTTTAAAAAGTATACTGAACATAAGGATCTGCAAGAAGATTTAAACTGCATATTTAACTCCATCCCTGACAACTGTATATCAACTAATATTAAAAGCCGAGCTACATTTTTAATTTCTAGTACCCATCTCTATGATTTACTCCAGTGAATTCCTGCACAGACAACTTAAAAGAAACTTCTTAATGGACTAAATGTTGGAGGCTTCTCTCTTTATGGACATAATTGTAAAATCCAGTATTTCTTCAAACAGACATTTTAGTAAGTAGTGCTTGTAATTCTTTTTAATTAAGGGCTAACTGCTGCACTATCCAGAAACACTTTAATTGCTGAAATATCAAGCAGAAATTGTATTGCATAATTACAAGCAGTACTGGGAGAAGCAAATATACCCACCTGTTCAAATACACATTTTAAATATTTTATCTTATGTTTTATTTATTCTTAGTACAGTACCCAGAACTCTGAAAGAACATTTCATAAACAAATCCTGAGGCCAGAAAATTAAGTCAGTAAACAACAATACACAGTGGCTCTGCAAATGCTAGACTAAACTACTAAAAAATCCAGAGTTCTATACAAAGTGACATTTAAGTTATATGACTGCAGTACAGCATTTAATTGAAAATTTGTTTACAAGACAATGGGGAGAGTCTACAACAGCTGTATAAAGGACAGGGAGCTCCAGTCTCTTCTTTCAGCTACAACCAACATGATTTTCTATTCAAGCAGACAAAAACATGTTACAGATCTCAATCACTGCAAGATGAAGTTATTTCTGGTATTACAGAAAAGTTTGGAAGTACATTTTTCCAGTTTAAACACATGAAAACACGTTTGTGTTTCTTACATAAAGGTGCACTGATTTACAAATTTTGCTCATAAGAAAAAGGAACTGAATCAGAGGAGAGCTAAACAAGAATCCCAGGGCAAAGCTAACAGATTTTATAATTCAAGAGACCTATATTCTGATGTTGGTACCTACATAGCTTCTTGTTTGCAACCACCAAAGTTTCTGTTACTGTTATCAATTGCCACCTAATTACTAATTAAAAATTAATGGCTCTGCTTTTCAGACAAAGGGGGGAAAAAAACCCCTAAAATTCAGAGTACTAGTCTACATGCTGTTGAATTTGTATTATATTCTCTAAGTACGAACAAAATCTTCAGAAAAGTATACCTAAAGAAATTTAAGCACTTTCATGTGAAAATCCAGATTCACAACTACAAACTGCATTTTAAACCCATTGCTTCAATGATTAATTCCTATGTGAATCACTAACTTTCCTCATACTTTTAGAAATTAAATCTACATTTGAAAAGCTGGTCTTTTCTCCAAGTATATAATTTAGATGTTCTCAGCCCTTAATATTGTCCAACAATTCTAAAAAAGTCGTATTTTAAGAGACATTGTTCAGGAAAACACTCAGTCTGCAATAAAACTAACAAGGATATTTGTAAGTTTAGTCTACCTCTGCATTAATCCCTTTGGGTCATGTGGGACTTCAGCTTGGCAGGTTTTCTAATCTGTTTGTTTCAGTTGTATTGTGTTGTTTGCTGCACTAGGGAAAAAGGTTACTTTAAAAAAAAAAAAAAAAAAAGAAAACTAAAGTTACTCTTTCAGCTCTTGTTTCCTAGACACCAAAGTTCCAGCACAAATCCAAATTTGATGTGATGGTGCTTAAAAAAAAAAAAGGAACAAGATACTTCACAGAATGCCTTGTCCATGTTTGTGATACCCACCATTGCAGTCCTGGATTTGATGAACCAGTCGAACCTGAACTGAGGGGCGTTGCGCACACACTGCCTCAGCTCCTCGTACACGTTCTCTTTGTCAAAGCCCATCTTGTGCAGCATACAGATCAAAAACCTGTCTTCTTCTTCTGTATAATTTTTCCCTTTGTTTGTTCCATACTGAATGCGCAGCTGATGAAAAGGTGCTTTATACCTTGCAATCTGAATGCAAAACAAAAATGAGGAATAATAAACATACACTCTTACATCAAGGATTTATTACATATTAGTGTAGATTGCTGACCGATGGTATACTACATAGGATATACAGGAAGACAGAACTTCCATCCCCAACTACTCCTTTTCTGAAGGAATTTGAAAGAAGTCAGCTGCAGAAAACAGGAAAACCTGGAGTGATTACTTTGGCATCGAGGGCTTTCTTGATACTGATCCTCCGTTGAATTCTTGCCTCTCCTCGTTCAATTTGAGCCATAATCCTCTCAATGTCCTGCAGTTCATTACAACGTTCCCAGAAAACAGCTAAAAACACAAAACAAAATGGTTGAATGTAATCTTTTCCTCTGCTCTTACTACTTTACTCAGTTAAGGCACTCTGGCAAAAAAAGAACGTAGCTCGTGGTTCCATTAAATCCTAAAGATGTGCTAATGCTCTCCCAGTCTACTGTGCTAGCCAAAAAATAAACTTGCATAGACCCTTTAAGTAAAGGTTTAGTAAAAATTCTAACAAATTTTACATTCAATATAATTAATTGTAGTCATTTTTAAAGACTGGTTTCCATAACAGTAGTGAAACAGGTTAGAGCCACTGGTGTAGCAAAGAAACCCATTACTATTTTTGTTTTCTCTAGTTATCTCTATGGGCAGGGACTACTTAGTCCACGTGTTATAAAAGTTAGTAAACTGTGGTTTCTCCAGTGACAACTTTTAGCCAATTCAAAATAAATTCAATGCTTTGAAGGGAACTCTTCTGGAGCTCTTCCTTTTTAACTACAGGAAGAATATTGCAAAGCTAAATTTTATGGTGTTTAGGAAAATTACATCCAAGAATGAAAGAGGAAGAAATCTGTACAAATTAAAAAGCATTTTGTAAATACAAAAGACAGAGGTATGGTGTACTACCTAAAATAGTAGAGATACAGCATGAAGAATCACATTGGCACTACGAGGCAAACTTCACAATTCCACAAGTCCATGTTTTCATTGTAAATTAACCATGTAAAATTCTAAATTTTGACTAAGGAGGGATGAAGACAGCTGCAGGTGTTTTTTATATGCTGAAAAAAAATCAACCTTTTTAACAGAATTAATCTTCTGAAAAAAACATTGTATACTGTAAAAAAAAAAAAAAATCTTACATACAAATTCTGCATTTTTAAAGAACATGTAGCAAAAATGATGGTAATACTGTGTGACTAAAAAATACATTTCAAAACATCACAAACCTGAATACTCAATGACCTCCTCAGGTGACTTTCCCTCCACCTCACGGGCAATATTGTCTATATCGTCACGCCCGTATTTCTCATTAGCTTTAATAAACTGGTTAAAATCTCTTTTATTCCAGTTTGTAAAACCCTGCAAGCAGCAAGACATCAAGAAGGCATTATTAGGAAAAAGGGAAACATTTTGCTGAATTCTTATTTATGTACATACCATTTGCTCTGGCTGGCAATGCCTCTGACACGTCACGTAATTACAGTGTCTAATGGTGTTTCAGGATTTCCATAAACTCGCAGTACCCAGGGGCTTATTACTGAATCATTAAAAGTCTAAAGAGGGGGTTTTTTGGCATGAGTCCACATGCATTAGTAACAGCTTTTTACCCTCTCTTTTTAAAGTTTTTGTGATATTTCTCCAAAGAAACAAGCTCAATGACAGTCACCCTTCAGTATCAGCAGTACAGGGCGAGCAATGCAATGTCATTACAAATTCTTAGAGCAGTGCAAGTATCTAAAGCAAGAGCTCCTACTTCAGACATTTACAAACCTGGAACCAAACAAAGAGTTGGATGAAAGCATAAGTATGTCAAGAAACGATCTCTAGTCCAAAAAGATGCAATCAAATGGAAACTCTATAGCACTGTCAGAGAATTTGTTATGTACCAAAGAAATCAATCCAAAACTGAACAAGTAAAGCAAGATGCAATGCAAAAAAACATCACCCAAGAAAGAGATATTACAATTTAAAGACAGGGAAAGGAGAAAACACCAAGAACAAACAAGACAATCACATGCTTGAGCAGTAATCTGTAGTGCACCGAGTTTCTTTCATCACAGAAATATATTTACAAGGAACTCTGTCAGTTCTGCAGCTGAATAAACTCACTCCACAATTGGACAGCATCTTTAGAACTAGTATAATATACACAATACAAGTATTTCCTTTTAATCATTAACAGCAGTGCTGATATGCATATCAGCACCAGCTTAAATATTTCCTCTGCTATACACAGGTGAAATTAGTAGTGAAATTGTGACCTTGCAATTTTCTTCCAAGATGCACTATTTCTTTCACAGAAAATTTTCTGAATCAAAAATCCTGTTACTTTGAGACACACCTTTCTCCTTAGCAATCAACTTCTAATATGCCTACTCAGCAGGATGACCATCCAAAAGGTCAAGAACTAGCCAGGGACAGGAATTCAGTCCCAGTATAAAAAGAACATGCCTAACAACTCAATTAATAGAGGTGATGTGCCTTAGACATCTGCATAAACACCATATATGTTGACGGAGGTTTGTCCTGAATCAAAGCCTTTTTGATTAAAAAAATCCATGCAAGATGTATGTACACAGGAGAAACTTGCTGATTGGGTTTCTGCATGTACTGCTGGGTAGTGCATCTACTATACAAGTTCTGGCCTCAGAAACATTCAAGGACATTCAGGGAAATATTAAATTTGTTCAAGGACAGGAAAGGTACCTCAAAGCAAAACAAAGCAAAATCATTATATGTTATCTGCTTTCTTCTTTCAACAATGTCAGTATAGCTTCCCTGTGTGTATTTACCATTATTAGTACTTATTTTGCATACTAGTAACAACATATGATGGAATACTTCACTTCTTTTTATTTTACCTGTGTTAGAAGCTTTTCTTTCTCTTCAGTTTCCTCAGTATTCAGAGGCATAGACTCATCTATCTTCTTTTGTTCCTCCTTTTGTACCTGAGCTGCATTTGGAAGATCAGGATTCCTGGGGACCTAAAATCAGGGGTATCAGAAAGCAGTAATGCAGCAATATTATTTCAAAGACCGTAATGTAAAAGTACTGATCTGTACAAGTTACCAAATGTGTTTTACCTCCATTCAAATCCCATTGCTTAAGCCCTTCCTCCCAAAAATAGGACTAGATTTTGTCAAATGTCTTTTATTAAGTTTGTTATGCCCTGTACTCCCCACTTCTACAAACAACTCTTTAGGAATATTGTGAGGGGCAGAGCCTCACCTCGTGTAAGCTGCTGCAGCTCACTGATTTCAGTGGCACTTTTCATCAGCTGAGGACCTGCCCTCCCACATCCAGTGGTTTACAATGTTTTATAACTACAGTGAAATCCTAAGGAGTTATGCACACTGCCAAAATAAGGACCAGACAGACAACACGATGTAAACAAGGCCAAGCAACATTTTATCTCTTTTCACACTGACCAATTTAATATTTGTGGCCTTTAAATTGTATCTTGCAATTCCACTGCACACAACAGCAGACAAGAAACCAGTGTCCAGTAGAGATTTTGTAGAACTATTGCCTTTTGCTGCAGAAATATGTAAGTTAAGAGCTGTTTAGCTGTTTTTAATATCTAAGAAATTTTCTTGACTTTGGTGGTTTAAATTAAGACTGACACATAAAGCTTGGTCTCTACCTATTTGATACCTTCTGATGTTGTTTATGGCAGTTTGCAGTTTTAATAATAAACTCTCTTCAGAGGGAAGGTTACACTTCCATTTCAAAGCAGAACAAATGTAATCATATTTATAACTTTCACCACCAGTAAACAGTTATACTAACGTTTTAAGATAACAAATATTCCTGTTCAACCTATCCAGTCTGACAGGTTTCATTAACAGGGCTGGAAACCTCTCTGTTTTCATGCATATTGTCAACATTAGCAATTCTCTCATCCTTCTTTGTTGGATCATTAATTGAATAAATTCTTTCCCTAAGCTAATTATACTCGTTTTAATGCTTAGCTTAATTCTATCCTGTCATCCATATAAATTCTCTTTGTTCAAACTAGATTCTAAGACACCTTCTGTTTTTTCTTAAAAATATAACTTTGCTAATATTAATTCTACTTTTGGGCAACACCAATCTTTTATCTGTTGCTTTGTATGACAAGTTTATGTTCTCCAACACATTTTATAGGTGATTTCTTCTTGCTGCAACCTGCCATGAAACCTGGGGCTTTTTAAACCAAGTTACAGACACATCTAGAAGTAGTACCCAGTCAATACTAGTGCAAGTAAAGATAAACAACATTAAAACAGAATCTGTGTTTACTACTTGTCCAGTAACACCAGCAGAGAAGAGGGAGAAATTCAACTCAGGCACAGTAGGAAGTAAAAGGAAAAAAAGAGAAGTCTGTTGTGTGGTTTTCTTTTTGTAGTAGTAATACATTCAGACTTCTCCACACCTTTAAACCTTTTATATCCCAGCAAAATACAAGGAAAATTGTTATCAGTTTACTTACCTTCATATCAAAGTCAGTATTATCTTAAGTTACTTTCTGCATAAGACATACAAAAGCTTTATATTTCTCACCTAGACTACATATCACACTTCTGGGTTTGAGTACTTGAAGCATCAGAACTGTCTCTCCTTTTTCTACTCTATTTTATTGTTAGGAACCCACCACAAAACACACAGATATGAAATTTTTAGTGAAGAAAAGAATTACAGATTACTTTTTCTGTTCCACAGTGGAACAGAAACAAGGGAATAGAGGTTTTAAGTTGCAATAAATCTGCAATGAGGAATACAAATACATTTCACTGATTTGAAGAGGGAAAAAAAAAAAAAGCATTACCTTATATCCTATAGTCTTACGGTAATACAGAATTTCTTTTTCCAGAAGTTCGAATAACCGTGGGGGGAAAAACTGAAAATCCTGAATATTTGGTTGTTTTGGAGGTCGTGGAGCCTTCAAAAATACACAGATACATCAACATTATATAAGCTTGACTTCTGTGCAATTAAATTCCAATAATTCAGCAGTAGTGGCAACCTATCACTTTTTAAATACACAGGGTGAGAGCAGGGGATGCAACATGGGAGCGAAGTAGCAAGAGATTAACACAGAAAGTCCTCCATATTTGCCAACTTCTTACCTTTGGGACTTTTGGTTCACTAACACGTAGGGCTTCTCTGAAATAAGCATCAACTGCATAATTAGCTTTGCGTTCTCTTTTTGGAGGTTCAATCCATTCCATCATGCTCAGCTACACAAAAGAGAACAAAAAGGTATTTAAGTAGCTTAATGCTTTCCTGAAGTCACAGGAATAATGACTGAAGTGGCACTGCAAAACAGGAATGTATTTTTGCATGGCAAATCTATTGGTTGTGCTCAATAATTTGGGGACTACAATAGAGCTCAAAAATAAGCTAGAAATTATAGCTGATTAACACATAAAAGATAATACACAAGCAAGGCAGTGGAGTACAAGAATAGATCCTTTTACTGTATTCTAGGTATGTCAGACACCTGAGTAAGGTTATGATTCCATCTACCAAAACAGTGGAAGGATTGGGGACCTAGGCTCTGAATACTCTCTACAGAGGCTACAACATAGACAAAAAATCCATTAGCAGTAGATTAATCTTAACTGAATAACTTGAAGTTACAAAGTGTATTTCAAGACTATGTTGTATTTAACTCACTTCTTGTAACGAAATTATCAACATGAAGAAAGAACCTTACTCAGACACACACATACTGCACTGTATTCTCATTAAACAATTTATTTTTCTCAATATTTCTACAAAATTGACAACAAACCTGGACTAGAAGGGCAAGATAAGAATTCACATATCTGATTCCAGGTAAGACCTTCAGGATATCTTCTCTACACATCCCATGAAAAACAAGGAGACACAAAGGGAACTTTGTGGGACTGAGCACTACCTATTTGTTTGGGTGATCCTTCTATTACTAGGTAAATCAACGTCCAAACAGTGCACATTAATGCTTGTGATTAAAACTTGCATTGCAAAATGAGACTAAAGTCCAAGATGCACACACAGAATCATCATCAGGCCTGGTTTTTCTCCCTCTGTTATGTGACAGTAAAATAAAGCTGACTGCAGCAGTATAGTAGGATGCAACATAATAGTTTTGCTGCAGAAAGGATGAAACTTGAACAATATTATCAGATTTTACCATGAAAAAAATCAGTGGAGCTGAAAGCTAATTTAAAAAAATTCAGAATATTGATGCTTTTGCAGAGCCAAGTGAATTTTTCAATAGCTCCTGACTTCTCTAGAACAACCTTCATAGCCATAACATTTACAGTATGGCCTTTATGCTTGCACCTCTCAACTTAAAGACTAAGAAAAATTACCTTTTGCTTTTCTCTGTAATCTTCACCTTCGAAGTTGTATAAGCTCATCTCTGTGTCCATAGTGAAATTTCGTAGGGAGCTCTCCCCCATTTTCTGCAATCGTTCATTCATTTCAGCTGTCTAAAAAGAGAGGAAGATACTTTGAGGCTCACTCAAGCTACTTTATCTTTCATCATTACTGCAACATTCTCAGTGTCTCTTTCTGCTTTAAACTTTTACTTACATTTTCTCGTAAAGAGAGACGCCCATTGTGCTTTTCAATATAGAACAATTTGACTCCAAGGCTCTCCATTAAGCTAAATTTATTATGCTGGGATGTAGTCCTACAACAGTAGGACTTAACTTTTAAATTTAAATTATATTTATGCCCAACTCCTTGGAGCTGAAATGGCAGTTCATTTTTCCACAGAGCTATCTAAACCCTAATGAAGTTCCATAAAGATTTTGTGTCTATTAGAATTGTTGGCATTAAGTTTACATTTTTCTAAAAGGCCACAAAATAAACCGTGCTTAAGATATGATGCACAGAGTCTGAACCTTGAAAATAATTACAACTCACTAATTCTACTCCTTCAAAACTTTCACATGATTTAAAATACATACAAATAGTAAAGTAATAATTTGGCATAAAAATTGATTTACATCACCAGATCCCATTTAAATTTTGTGCATATATATTTCATGTTTGATACATTTTGAATTCCACAGCAAAACTGTTCTCTAACCTTCTTTTCCCCTCTTTCTAAAATAGTGCTTATATCTTCTTCTGTCAGCTCACTATCTTTGGAAGCAAAAACATGAGTGGCTCCATGGCGGATCATCTGCAGCATTTCATCTTTTGCCAGTTTGTTGGACTGTTGGTCTATGAGCCTCCCTAAAATTAGAAGAAATGTATTGCAAGTCATAATTACAGGAGTTCTAGTAGGACCATGCAAACAGTGGATTTTTTTAGTTCACTGACAGAACAAGAAAGGAAAAACAGAACAACCACACAGAAAAATTACATTTCACTGGAGATGAGAATACACAGAAATCAAGAACTTCAGGGAAAATAACAAAACGACAACTTTAAATCACAGCATAACAAAAACGTTTCACATTCAGATAATCCAAAGTTTACATTTAAGATCTTATTCTTACAAAGCTGAACTTTTAAAGATCACAATCTTTTTTCAAGATGAAAAACGACAAAGTATTCTGTAATAACCATTAATAAGTACTTGATATTTTTAACATCCATTTCACTGATTTCAACCCAAATTTCTGAATACTTTTCTCAAAATTTGAATTGCTGTCCCAAAATTTCACTTATCCTATCTCATCTCTTCAACATGCTACCAATATCTTGACCATCATCCTTTCAGTAGCCCACCCTTGAGGAAATACAAACAACCTTCAAAACTTAGCTTGAGCAACTTAGTTTTTGACAAACTATTCTTCCAAGAGCTTCTAAACAAAGATACACAAAGCAGTTTATATATTCAGTCAATTAATTTGTGGTAAGAAGCATGTCTACAATTAATTTATCTGCCATGGAACGTACCTTTTTTCCTTTTTTTTTCCCCCTCAACATATTACAAAACCAAGTAACATCTATTCAGCTGTAGCTTACTTTTCTCATTTAGACTCTTAATATAAATCTACATCCACATTAATCAGGAAACAGAATTTAAAATAATTCAGCTGAACAAGTGAGTAACTTATACATTAGAGTTTCTTGGGTTGATTTAGTACACTGCTACTATACACAAGGCCTGCTTTCTCTAACGCTGTACATTTGTACAGTCATTTAACCATACTTTAAGGGACTGAACAATTCCGTTGCAGACAAACATATATAGCAGTTGATACCTTGTTGTATAACTATAGAGTCCAGCCTCAGTTTTATTTCAGCTCTTTCTACAATCCTCTCTTCAACAGTATTATCAGTGATAAGTCGGAACACCCGTACTGGTTTCTTTTGACCAATACGATGCGCACGATCCTAACAAACATAAATCAATGAGTGTTCAGCAACAAGAACTCACAAGCAATAGACAGTTAGCTTGCAGAAACAGCAGACTCAGACTAGCATGTACTTCTTGCTTCCTCGCCTATTCCAGAGCATACAAAGACGTAAAACCAGTGTAGTAATATTTACTTATACCTGGCTGTTACAGTGTTTATGTTTGAGCCATTCTGTAGCACGAAATGCATCTCCCTCCCTGTAAATGAAGATATCTCAATGTCTGTCTAGACTGCAGCTGGGAAGTGGGGATAAAACAGAACATACACACACACATTTGTACTGCTTTCAAACTAATTCTCTCACTTGACACAGGTAACGAAACTCTGGCATCCCTGGCTTAGCATATTGATTCCTTGGGCAAAGTTCCTGCAGCCACAGCTTCAATACTGTCCTTGTCCCAAGCCAACTGTGTTAACTCATCAGTATGCAGCTGACACAGTACAGGTACAGCACACAGGGTATGAGGTTTATGACTGACACACTATACTTTGTGTTTGTAACAAAACTTGTGCTTATCCTCTCTGGAAAACATGAATGAAAATATTTTTTCAACTTAAATAAAAAAAAGTTAAACAACTATCCTTCAAGCTGTGGGTACCAGGATTTTCTGACTGTCCTTTAAAAATTATCTGTTAAGTCTTTTACTCTCCTGCATAATATTAATTTCTTCCTGAAAACCCTACTGAAGTTCATAAACCACACTCATCAGTTTCCAGGAAGTTGGTCTACTATTGGCAGTCAGCATGCATATCAAAAGGATGACCTATTCACATGAAATATTTGATGAGTTTAAGTGCATTAAAAAAATACTAAATATTACAAACCACTGAACAAATACCCACCCTCCCAATCATGCAAGAAGGACCCTGAAATATTTATTCCACATGAGACAAATTACAGACTATTTCTTTACATTCAACACTCAGGAAGAGAAGATTTTAGTATGTTTTACCCAAAGATAACTTGTTTTTCCCTTGGCATTACCACTGAATGACTTTATGCTTACACAGAAACAAGGTGGGTTGCAAAAGCTTAAATTTCCCAAATAGAGAAATATAAGGCTGCATGCTTCTAATTATTTATTTTGGAAGCAGCCCTCTGTTATTCACTTACTGTTCTTTCCTGGAAAGACAGATATTAAGAATGATTCTATAAACAATATTGATATAGTATTTCAATAGAACTAATCTGTCATGAAAATAATTAAGATGAATATATACAGACAAAAATCTACAGTCACTTCCACAAATTCTATTCATGCCTTTTCATTCAATTCCTCAGTTTCTTGATATTGCCTTGTGTATACAAAAAGTAAAGAAAAATAACAAAAATGTGAGTTTTGAAAGGAGTTGTACAAAACAGAACATTGACAATTTCAACAAACAAACAGGTATTAGGGAGTTAACTCACCATGGCCTGCAGATCCACTTGAGGGTTCCAATCTGAATCATAGAGAATAACCACATCAGCAGTTGCCAAATTAATTCCAAGACCTCCAGCTCTGGTACTTAGCATGAAAATGAATTTACTGCTGTTGGGAGCATTAAATGTGTCTATTGCTTCCTAAAAGAAAAAAAAGCGGTGTCAATTAAGTATCAGATCTTTCAAACAAGTTTCCAATCTGTTAGTGGCTTTTCAATGAAATTTCTTTTAAATTGAATCAATTTTCATATAAAAAAAATTATCCAAGTAAGAAACTGTAAATTTGCACAGGCGGAAAAACCCATATTGGGTCCACAATATATTATATTTTTCATTTATCTGAGGAACAAACGAATAGTACTTCACTGCGGACTTAGGAAAAAATATACCCTTGGCAGCCTTTTAAAAACTGTAGCATTTTTGCTTTACCTTAAAAAAATCATGTATCTACACATAAATATAAATAATAACTCCTTAATAATCTAATACGTAATTTCTTGTTTATATACCTCTCTCTCCTCATGTGGTGTCTGGCCATCAAGTCTGCAGTACTCATACCCACGCCACATGCAATAGTCTTCCAAAATATCCAGCAAGCGAGTCATCTGACTGAAAAGGAGCACTCTTGAACCTGACAGAATACAGAAGGTTTTGTTGTTGGTTTTATGTTTTCACATTAATCTTCTCACAGAGCTACTACAGAGCATGACTGAGAATTTATGGGAGATATTCTGTACTCTAACTCACGTCTCTCTTCTGAAGTTACTTTTCTGGTATTGATTTAACTACTCAAGACAGACTATTTGATAAATTATACAGGAGAAATACACATCCAAAGAAACAGAATACTTCAAACCATCATGAGATAATTAGGTAACATGCACAGATAAACTAATCCTCTCATTGGAAATTTTCTTTAAGAAAGGAAGAGTAGAGTTTCCCTTTTCCTTCCTTTCTGCTTCTCCAAATTTTCAGTCTAACTCATCATTCCTGTAAAACTTCTTTCCCTCCATGTGCTAAGATCTACAGAAAATTAATTTTCAACAAAACCTCACAAAGTAATGAATGCCTTCTCAGTGGAGGAAAGACAAGAATGAACCTATACTATTTTTGAAAGGTAGTTTTACTTCCAAAGAGCATTCAGGTCACTGCTGTCCATAACCAGTACTCACCTTGCTCTCTGAGTTTTGCCAGCAGTTTATCCAGCACTAACATTTTACCGCTGTTGGTGATGAGATGTGTGTCAGTGGTGTAAGGAGGGCCCGGCTCAGCACCATCAAACAGGTAAGGATGGTTACAGCACTTCCGCAGCTGCATCAGAATATTCAGCAGGCGCATCTTATCCATTTTCCCAGCTGAGTTCAGGATATCAATATCTTTCATCAGGATCCTTGTATACCTGAAGTTTTAAAGGCAACTTTGAAAAACTCTCAGGTTTTTAGTTGACATTCAAAACATGCATGAAACCCTGCAATATCCCAATTACTTATTTCTGGATGTGGGAGTTTGCTTTGTTTATATAACAATGAGCTATATTGTTATGACACTTGGCAAAAAACATCTGACTAATAAGAATTTAAAATCCATACTTGAACATGAAAGGCAATCTGTTTGCAAGTGACAGTGATCTTTCATTTACTGGGTTACCTTTTACTTCAGTAGCACACAGTAGATTAAACCTATCACGTATTTGACAGAAGCTGCTACACTGCTCTGTCTCCTTTTCCTCACATTTTTTCTGGGTATGAGCTCCTTGAAGTTTTATTTTAAAGGTGAGACTTTTACTGCTGCATACATACTTGGATCAAAGGAGGAAGCTTAGGGCGCACATATTCTCTCAAAGAAACTTAAGGAAGGAAAAAGGTTTTTGCTTTCTTCCTCCCAGCTCTTTTCATTGCCCATCCTGAGTTCTTTTTAACTTGTGCATTTTTAAAAAAAGCCCCAAATACAAGTTTCTCTGTCTCAAATGCAATTATAAGAAGAAAAAAAATATCAATGTGTGTATCACAAAAGATTCTTACTTTGATGTAAATAACTCACCATTCTCTCTGCATTTTGCTGAGCCCAAGATAAATTTTTACTTCCTTCTTTGGAGGCAAACTCTTTTCAACTTCACCTTTTATACGACGCAACAGAAATGGCTTCAAAACCTATGTAGATTAAGGAGTTTTATACAGATAAATGTATAAAATTGATTGCCTCAAATACAAAAGTAACAGATTCAATTATCTGGTATGTATTCAGAACTAACCAATATCTATTGCTGTCGTGGTGACTCCTTCAGAAAAATTCTGCTAAAGTCTGAAAAACAGAGTTGTCCAGTAATGACTAAATTCACACATAAATATGCAATCCTATGTAAGGATTCCCATATTCTTCCCAGTTGTTATCCTAAGCAGGGGCCAAACCCGTAAAATACATTGTAAAATGTATTCCTTTTTAACATAAGCTCTGTTTCACTTCCACTAGCAGCATATACAAAACACACTGACATTTCAAATATAAGCAATGTATGTTGTAGTTTCTCTGATTTGTTTTGTTACTGTAAGACAAAAACTGTCTTTTATCTCACGCACAGTAAAACAAGGTAAAAGCATGGCTTTATTCAGACTACCGTGACATGTGCATCAGATACTAGTCACAATAATAAGTGGTTTCAAAAAGATCTCAAAAGTCTTCATTTTCACATTTTATGTTCAGACTTTGTCTGCTTCAAACAGCAGTGGTACAAAAAGCAGCATCTGTAATAGTAACTTCCAATATTTAATTCATGAAAATTCTGCCAGTCAGTTCTGTAACTAAATACCTCATGTTCATCTTCACAACTTTGAGATGAAGGAGAAAATAATCTGGTTTTCTTTTTTACACTGTGCATGCTGATGATGACATGTGATTACAGCTTTAATTACTTACAGCATGAAGTCTTTCCACAAGTTTCTGATCACCGAGACAATTTTTAGTGTCGAACCACGAGTCAAAATCCTGTGGTGAGAAACAGCACAATCAGTATGAACAGTTTATCATCTGTACTTGTAACAGACACATATTGACTCTCTTTCATTCCAGCTGAGAGTGGCATAAATCTTGAGATAAATTACTTCTGCAAGTGAAAGAAAAATCAGTCTGCAGTGCTATGTCTGTTCCCCAGCATGTTATAACACTGGAGTCAACTGCATAACTCTGCAGGCATAACACTTATTACTCTGCTTCATTTACAATGGTTTTCCAAGCTCATCACTGTAGTGTCCAAGTCCTTCCCCTCAGTGCTTGTGTAAGGATAGGGCAAGAAGTTAAAAAAAGACAAAGTATCAAGTCCTTAAGTAATGAGCTGGACAACAGAGTAAAACTAGTGGAAGCAAGCAATACAAGGAAACATTAACAGTAAAGAAGAAAGATTACTGAAATTCTACATTAAAAAAGGCTTATGTTTATTTGGATGCTTCATATTCTTAATTCTTCATTGCTTTCCCAAATTTTGCATAATTATTGAACTATTTAAACTATTGCATTTGCCATTACTATTCTGAGGCCTTATCTGCACTAACAGAAAGCACTGTTTTAACCAGGCAGAGAAAAAGTAGTCTACAGTTTGGCAAGCCACAGAGCTTCTCCTGAATCCAGGTTTTCCACAACATACATCTCTTACTAGGCTGGTCATTCTTCTCTTCTACAGACAGCAGCCTGGGAATCAAACTAACAAGACCAACATTGTACTGCCAAACATCAACTTACGTCTGCAGAATTGAAGACATCAGGTAACAGAAAATTGAGTAATGCCCACAGCTCGTGGAGGTTGTTCTGTAAAGGAGTTCCTGTAAGCAGCAATCGATTTGTTGTCTTGAACTCACGTACAATCTCTGACAGCTACAAATACAACAAATAGTTATCACCATGTACAGATAAGCACAGTGAATCTTCATCAGTTTCTGACACCTAAAACAACATCAATTAAATTTAAAGACAGTGAGCTAGACATGAAGTTCATATTTACCACCCAATAGCTTATGGCTTTTATTTTAAAAAACACCACATCTAACACTTAAAATCTGCTCAAATCAGATGGAATCTTTTTGTATTGAACTAATTTCAAAGTATCAAACAATTTCAAGTTTACCTTAGACTTCTCATTCTTTATTCTGTGGGCTTCATCAATTACCAGGTACCGCCAGTTAAATTTCTTGAAGACTGATTTCTCTTTAATTACCATTTCATATGATGTAACACAAACATCCCATTCACCAGGCATCATAACATCACGGATAAATGCAGCCTAAAGCAGGAGAACTGGATTAATAAACACTTATAAATATGAATGATTTATATGACAATCAGTGAAAACTGTCTCCACCAATATTACTGATGCACTAAACTAGCACAGATAGTAACAGGTAGGATAGCAATCCATATTAGTAGCCACAGAATTCACAGAAACATCCAGCTTGCTGATCCCCCTCAAGTCAGAAAAACACCCCATATCTAGTTTAAGGCCTTCACAATGAAAGATGAAAAGCTCATAACAGAATCCTAGTCACAAGGCCAGGCAGGCTTATAAAACACAAGTAAACTGTGGGAGAAGTTACCTAAAAAAGGTGAAGAAAGAGGTGACAAAGTGAGTGCAATAAATAAAAATGAGTACATAGAGTCACATTGCAAATATGGAAGAAAAATAGGTGCAAAAATCAAAGAGGAAGACAACTGAGAAAGAGGCAAGTCAAAGAGCTGTACTTTGATCCCAGTCTATTATTTCATCTACTGATTTGTATTTTTTCCTCATAGTTACAAGCATAACATTTTGCATTTTCAACATTAATATAGTTAGAGATTATTAAAATATAGTGTAATGAAGTAATCAGCTTAGACAGAATTCCACATACCCAAATGATATTTTTGCAAAATAATGCAAACCCTTTTGAACTGTGGAGCACTTACTCTGGCATCTTTATCCCCGATGAGGCAAACAGCACGTAACGATGGAACCCAGCGCTTGAACTCGTTCATCCAGTTGTGCAAAGTTGATTTTGGAACCAGGACCATGTGTGGCCCAGGAATGTTCCGGTAATGCTTCAGATAGCCTAGTAATGCTATTGTTTGCAGAGTCTTGCCAAGACCCTGCATTGGAAAAGAGGAGGGGGGAAGAAACCTGCTGAGGTGAAATACCATACAGAAATAATTTCAAACAATTTTCCTACTAGGTAATTCCATTTAAGTTGTTCAAAGAAAACTGGACAGCAAATGTTTGCAATAAAATTTCTTTCATTGCATTACAATTTCAGATTTGAAAAATCCAATGATGCATACTACTGCATACATTAAATACTGTAAGCACTTTAATGTTGCATTCTGCTCAATAATAACCACAAAAATTCAAAAAGATGACTGCTTACCATTTCATCTGCCAGAATGCCATTAACGCCATTTTCATACAATGAGATCATCCAGTTCAAACCTCTAACCTGATAATCTCTCAGAGTCCCTCCTTTCACATCTGTAAATGTAAGATTCCTCTAAGTACAAAAATACTAATTCTAAGTAGAACATTTTAATTGTGTTCTGCTCAGATCTTAATTACATCAGAGCAGTTGGAGAAGTGTTGATGTAACACTTACAGGAGGGGGACTCCTCGAAGCGAATGCACACATTAGACGTTTTCCGACTCTCAGACAGCAGCTCTTCATCCTCCTCCTGCTCCGTGCGCCTGTGGCGGTACCTAAAGGAAGAACCCAAGAGTCACGTTTACACAAAATTAATTTCAATGCACTGACTGCAAATTCAAAGCACAAATTACAACAGAAGCAATCATTGATCTACACTGTGTATGTTCTAAAGTTCTGTTAATAAGTTATTCCTTAGGGGTCATTCCAGCTTTAGTTAGAAAGGCTGACATAAAGCCCTCTCCTCCAGAGCCATGACTATAATCTGACAAGTATTGTGAGTTCTCTAAGGCACTTTTTAAAGAGCAACACAAAAATACAAGGCACATCAGTGGTGGCCTTAGACTCAATTACTTGATAACTACAATGTTCAGAAGAATCACATATTCAAATTTTTTTAAAAAACTCTAAAAATTTATAAACTAGAATGTCATCTTGCAAACATTCCAAAAACTAATTGTTCGTTATTCCAAAACCCCTCAGAGGGACTGCATGCAGGCTCTGCCTGCAATACTTAATACACAGAGACTGGCAGAGCAAGACAATTTGTGCTGAGGATCCAACATCCCCACTCCATGCACACTGTCTTGTTTTAACCTGGTTTAGCTCCACTGTGGTCCCACTGACTTGTTCACCAGCAGCTGGAGCACATTTGGAGCACTTCTGAGTGCACCTGCTAGTTCAGCACCATGAAAGTCAATTCATGTGCTCCAATACCCTCCACAATACAGACTGAAGCATTGTAAGTGGCAAGAATCATGCAATTTGCTTTAGAAGTGCATTTCTGATCATACTAACACTGATGGATCAGTATGCACACACCAACCAGCTTATAAAGAAATTGATACACCATTAACAGGAAAAGTTTTAGATTTACTGAAAGTACAGTAATCTCTATGCAAACTAAACAGGTATATTAAAAAGCATAAGTTACTTGAAAGTGTAAGAAGTCAGAAAGAAAAATAAAACCTACTCCCCAGCTGAAATCAAACTCTGTTTTTCATCTTTCTTCATCCGTGGCCGTCCCAGCTTGACTTTCAATGGAGATGTTGGTGATTTTTGTGCTGCAGGTTGAATAAAATGTGCAAAAAGTTCTGTCTGCTTCAGGAGGAATTCAAACCTTTTTGCTCGATCTGCTTTCTAGAGTTTGCAAAGTGGGGATGAGAATTAAAAAAAAAAAATAGATAACTTTTCTTCATAAAAATGTATCATTAAAAAACAGAATTCAGACACTCATGATAACAGCTTATATGAGAAAAAACTGACATGACCAACTGCCTACTGTTAGACAACTCAGAGGGCCACAAGCATCTTGAAACAGATGTGGAGCTGCATCAGCTCAGAGCTCAGCATGAACTCCCTCACAGCACCCAACTGTAATGTGTTGTAGCTGAAAGGGTCTTTATGCTTTAAGGGACTGTCTACAAAAGATAGACAAAAGTATATAAGTTATGACTTATAGTGAGGAATAAAATTCTAACTCTGCTCAAGTCAGTAGCAAAACTTCCATCAGCTTCAAGACTACTGAGATTTGATCCAAGACAACAATGTAGTAGCTCTGCTTTTAGAGGTATTTCTAAAGCAATGAGTGAACCACCTCAATACTGCTCTCACTCAAGCTTTTGGATTTTGCAGTCAGATTTCACATTTCAAGCATTTCAGTTTTACCATCTCAGTGGGACATTTGCACTTCACTGTGTCACACAGGAAAACATATGTCCTTCTCTATATTTAGAGGACAACATGTTACGTAACTTTTAAGAAAAATACGATAAAATGCAAATGCTATCTGACAGAATGCAATTGTTATCAGCTTCTCAATGACATTTCTAAGCTCCATGTAACACTGTACCACTTGAAGCAATTTTCATGTGATGTCATTTATATGTGATAAAAACTACAAGAGCGAAATAGCAGTTCTGCATCATAACATTTCCAGGAAATACACAAGCCACAGAGAGCCTTTGTGCAGGTAACAGACGTGGAAGTGGAAGTGCTCCCACAGCAGTAACACCGGCCAAGGAAAAGGGCAGCAAAGTGAGCCTGACGCGCAATGCACGATGTCGCCACGTGAGGGCACCGCGTTCCTGTAACAGCGCAGCACTCACCGGCACAGAAACACCTTTACAAAGATCTCCTGGGAAAAAATTACTATTTCTTCCCTGATTAAAGGCAGATTTTTTTGATATCTATTCCCTTTGCCTCCTAGAGCAACTGAACTAACAAGCTAATTTAGGAAAGCTGTAAATTCACCGTGGAATACTGTGAAAACAAGTTTAGCTATTTACTGAACTCATTCCCAATAAACAGATTTACTTGTGTCTTTCCTTTAGCTAGAAGTTAAGTATTCATACAAGTGTGTTTAAGAGTGATATTCTTCCCTGACTTCCATGGTATCCCATCCTTTCAGACTCTACTGTAATTATTAGGCATCCATTTAACATTAAAGCTTTTAAGAAAAATGCAACAAGATACAGATACCAGCTTAAACCAAGAACTTACTATGTCTCATTCAAGAACAAGCCTTGCAATGTCCTCCTGGACATTTCTGCCTCTTTGTAACACAGAAGTTACCTGTTACATCTCCTCTCCACAGCACTACAAGCTGCCTTCATTGGTCTCATGGACAGATATCTTTTGCATTGTTAGGGCACATTTATTACAGGATATCAATATTTAAAACCTTTATGTTTTTATATGATGAAAATCTGGAAGCTTCAGTATTTCTCTCAGCTAAGGAGGAGCTTAAGGATGCCTCTGACATGACTCAAGGGGTCATCAGATAAAACCAGCAGAGACAGATTCAAAACAAAACAGGGAGTTCTAAATATAAAATGTCACTGAATAGTAACTCCTTACCACAGAAGGGCGTGGATAACTAAAAAAGAAACCACAAAACTAAAAATCAACTGACAACTGCTGAGTATAAAAACCACAGCCTCCAACTCCAGAAATCATGCAGACAAAAATACTTGGAAGAGTGGGACAGTGTTTAACAGAACTGCCACTACCTGCTTCCTCTGCTCTCCTGTTCTTCACCAAATACCTACTGTTAGTCACTGTGAGAAACACCACACCATCTAACGTTTAGATGAATCTTCATTTGGTTGAGTTTTTTTCTGACACATCCATAATAACCCCATGTAACTGTGCTGATCCAGTTCCAACAACCAAGTGCCATAAAAAGCTGCAGTATGTTTTATCATGAGAACACTTACCATCTTCTCTTCATATTCTGGGTCAACTTCTTTTTCAGGTCTAGCTGCTTTTGGAGGAAGTTTGAGTTGAAAAGGGGGATCATTTTTCTGGAATTAAAAAGTTAAGCATTTTATAAATATCTGCTTCCTATATATTTTTTTAGCAAAAAAGATATCAAACTGAACAAACCTATAAACTAAATGGTAGTTATGCTATTATTATGCATTAATTATATTATTTCACCCAAAGCAGAACATGATATCCATGAGGAAACTAAAGAGGAGAGATGATCAGACAAAAAGAAAGCTGGAGATTTGTCTCATCCTTGTGTTTATCTCTACAAGCAGGATCCATGTTGAAAGCATTGAAAGAAATTACTGAAAGAGAACCAACTTTAATTTTTCACAGAGATCTTGCTATAAATGCATCATTAATATATTGAAAAGATATTTTAAAACATTAAATGTGATTTCTTAATGTCAGTTTCTGACACTTGCATCTTTTCTGAGGTTTGTTTGTTTGGTTTCATCTGTAGATGAACAGTCACAAGTTCAATTGGAAACACAGCTTAACTACACTTAGGCATATGCTTAAGAAGAGATACAAATTAACAACCAAATCAATTAATGCAGCAACCACTCCCTGGTACACTCTGAGACAGCTAAAGAACTACCTTATTTACTACACATGAAACACATTTCAGTAACTGTAACTAAAATGGTTAACTTTCATAGCTTATGAGATCATTCAGGTCTTCAGTTGGGAAGCTGAAAGCAGGTTTTTCACAACTTTGATATTGGCAAAATGTTTTCCCCTAATTTAGGAAAGTTCTCCTAATTTGTCTTTGAAGTGTGCTTTTTTACACACCTCCTACCAATGAAAAAAAAAAATATTTTGAGATGTATTAAATTATAAAAATGTTTTTGAAATGCCCTGAATAAACTGAAAGGAACTGCCTGAGTTCATGTCTGTATAAAATGTAACACTGGAGAGTCTTACTCTGTGTTAAATACTTAAAGTATCAGCCTCCTACAAATACATTAAATTAAAATAATTAAACTATTCAGGGTCAAGTAGCAAAACCAGTCCAAAACAGTACCAAATATTTAAAAGTCTGTCGAGCAACATTGCACTTAACTTTCAGAACAGTTACTGATATATACAGTTCTTCAAGCAGGATAACTCAGTATCATGAGTGTCCCTTTTAACTGAAAGTTTTCCAAGTAAATTGCAATGAAATATTATCTTTCTAAGCCCCAAGGCAGATGGCTCCAATGCCAGTTCTATTTTTACTCAGATTTCCCCAGAAGAATAAAACTTATGGTGGCATCGAAATCAAATTTATTCTGCAATAAGTATTTGTGAATAACACACTCTGCGTTAAAGTAGCAAACAAGCTGAAATGTAAAGTTACTGCAGCCACAGCACTATAAAATCACATCCTATACATTACCTTTCAAGATAAAAGACAGTTTCCCTGCTTTCCCACCCCTGCTTCTCACTGCAGTGTTTCTGTTGAACATTAATGACTCCCAATGTATCAGAAATAACAAACAGGAGATTATCAAAAGCTGATGAAAGAGACAAACAAGACACATGTTTCCCTTCTCCTCCTCATAACTTACAAGGGAAGACAATATGCTGCAGTTTCACTAAAATACTACTTCCTGCTAGTGGAGCCAGGCAGGTGGCTGGGATAAGCATCATATCCAAACTCGCTTCTGCATAATGTTCTGAGTTACAAAAATCTACATCCTGACAACGATTACATTTTGATATAAGAATAATTCTCAAATAAAACTGGACCATGTACCGCCTACAACACAGAACCACAACACATTTCATCAGGTCTGTGGGAGTTTTTCCCTAGAAACTTTACAGAACTTGTCAGGAAACAGGACAAGTCTCAGTGCAATTAACCAGCAAAAAAAGTACTTCCACTTTTAACTCAGGAAACTCGCTGGTAACAATTTGCCCCAGTCTAGAAAGTTTCCATTAGAGATCAAGACAGTCCCCTGAAAACTGGTGTCATTTAAACACCTTACAAAAAAACACAACCACGCAGCAGTTTTCAAAAATACCAGATCCTGAGTATTCCAAGGACACAAAACACTCCCCCATAAAATCTCTGATAACTACCCTAAACAGTGCTACTAAGTTTAGGCTGGGAAATTTCTACCCAGTAAGTGTAACAGTCCTCAATTGAGAGGGCCCCACAAACCCTCAATAAATGACTGGGAATAAGAACTCAAAAAGCATAAAGAAGATAGTGAAGGGTCTGGAGGGGAAGCCATGCAAGGAGCAGCTGAGGTCACTTGGCTTGTGTCAGGGGAGGTTTAGGTTGAATATCAGGAAAAGGTTCTTCACCCAGAGGGTGGTTGGATACTGGAACAGGCTCCCCAGAGAAACAGTCACAGCTATGGTCAAGCAGTCAAGCCTGACAGAGTTCAAGAAGTGTTTGGACAACACTCCCAGGTTGGTGGTGAGATTCCTGGGGCTGTGCTCTGCAGGGCCAGGAGCTGGGCTTTAATATTCCTTGTGGGTCCCTTCCAACTCACGATATTCTACAATTCCATGATACTGTCCAGTATGGCACAGTGGCATAAAACTGATATCTGAAACCATCCACTGCTTTCAAACGATTTTTCCATGCAAGCATTCTCTAAACATTTAGTACTGACTTTTCATAAGTTGGCATGCATAAAATTTTGCAGAATAAGTTGTATCTAATAGAAAAACAGTTCCTAAACCTTTTCCCGTGAACAACGAGGCAATGCTCAGGATTACACTGCAGTGTGTCTCATAGCTGTTTGTATACATAAGGAATGAATTAAAGCCTAAAGCTTTCCTTACAGACAAAAACAGACTTTCAGTAAGTGGGCTAAAAATTCCGGTTGCACTGTTACCAGTAATTCTGCAATTTTCTCCAATACCACAAATACTTGATGCACGGTCCTCGTTCTAACTAAGTTTTTATAAGATTCACTCTTCAGGTTCAGTTCAGTTTCCAAGGATACCTGAATACGTCACTTTTTTTACATTCCTTGTGCCTTAGCCTTCTTTCTTCCGAAAAACTAACGAGAGCCAGCTGGCAGCCCTTCGCGCTCGTTTGAGCGGTGTGCTCGGCACCGGGGCAGCGCTCGGGCCGGGCAGGGGAACAGCCCGAGCCGTGCTGGGGCAGAGCGGGTCAGCCTCGGACCCCCCGGCCCGGCCCCAAGCTCCCACCGCCGGCCCTCGGAGCTCCCGGTTCTTCCATGGGAAGTGTCCTAGCTTTCCCTGGGGACAGGCGAAGGCAAATAGCGAGGCTCCAGGGGACGGGCCCCGCAGGAGCCCCCGGGGTGCGGGAGGCGCGCAGAGGACCGGGGGTTGAGCGGTCTCGGCCCCGGCGTGGCCGGGCCGGGGGCACCGCGGGCCCACACGGACGGACAGCCGAGGATGCGGAGGGCGCGGCGCGGGGCCGGGGGTGTGTCCGGGCGGGGCCGGCCCGCAGAGCCCTCGCAGCGGGCGCGGAGGGGCCCGGGCGGCCTCAGGGCCGGGGCGGCGCGGCCCGAGCCGCGGCCGCAGGAGGGGGCGGCGGGGCCCGGCGCGCTCCCACCACCCGCAGGGCCCCCCCCCCAACCCCCGCGCGGTACCGCCACGGCGCCGGGGTCGTGCGCGGCGGCGGGGGCGGTGGATGTGGAGGCGCGGGGCTCCTCGGCGGGGCCGCGGCCCGGGCTCGGGTCCGTGTCCATGTCTGGCTCGGCGGTCCCGGCGCGGGGGCGGCCCCACCGCCCCTCCCCCGGCCCGCGCGCGGCTCTCGCGATACTGCCGGGGCCGGGCCGTGTGAGGGCAGCGCGGGGCGGGGGCGGCACCGGCGGGGTCGGGAGCGGGTCCCGAGCCCTTCCCGAGCCCTTCCCGAGCCCTTCCCGAGCGGCTCCCGCCCGGCGCTGCACAGCGCAGTCCTCGAGTCTCCTCGAGTGACACCGCAGCTCACAGCAGAGAGAGCGGCCAGGGCCGCTACGGGGAGTCGCGGAATGGTTTGGGTTGGAAAGCGCCTTGAAGATCGTCTCGTTCCGACCCCCTGCCGTGGGCAGCGACACCTTGCTATAGATCAGGTTGCTCCAAGCCCCGTCCAACCTGGCCTTGAACCTTTACAGAGATCCACATCCACAGCTCCCACGGGCAGCCTGTTCCAGTGTCTCACCACACGCACATTAAAGAATTTCTTCCTAACATCCCATCTAAATCTCTCCTCTTTTAGCTTAAAACCGATCCCCCTTGTCCTATAACTATCTGCCCGTGCAGAAGGTCGCTGTCCATCTATTTTATGTGTCCCCTTTAAGACGGCAATGAGGAATCCCTGGAGGCTGCTCCTCTCCAGGCTGGACAGTCCCAGCTCCCAGATTTTTCAGCCTTTGGAGCATTTTCATTGCCTTATCTGGGTTCGCTCCAACACGTCCATGTCCTCGTGCTGGGGACTCCAGGGCTGGATGGTGGGGTCTCACCAGAGCAGAGCAGAGGGGCAGAATCCCCTCCCTCCACCTGCTGCTTTTCACTCAGCCCAGTGGTTCCAAACCCTGTTGCAAATGGCAAGTGTGTTTTCCTAAATGCCCCAGGCTGTACTAGAGAGAAAAAACATCTCTTAGCATCTGCAGAGGTACCAGTGGAGCTCCCAAAGCAAGAATAGCTTACAGGAAAAAAACATGTTTTCTTTCTTGAGCCTTTTTGAATTCAGCAGTGTTTGCATATTTCTGTTGAAAATTACGCTAGTGAAGCCATTTGATTTAATTACTGGCAATGAACATATTTCTGACTGTCAGTGCAAGACGTTCAGATTCTCAGCCACTGAGCTGTAACCTTGGTCATACTGCTAAAGGATCCCAAAACAATCCTTGAGATGTCAGACTTTAAAAGCTGAGAGCTTCAATCAGCCATTTCACCTGGTGATTACTTACAAAGGCATTATCATGAGCATTTTGTACAGAGACAGCAATGAAACCTTAGCCCAGTAGGCAGAATGAGCAATAAAAGCTTCTTCAGTCCAGTAAAAAGCTCAGTAATTGTTATTAAGATCTTTTTGCGTAACTCAACAACTAAGCTGAGCAAATGGGCTATTGCAGCACTCACACACTGCATTTAGAAAAACCTCTGAGACCTCTTTTCCATCTATACATTGACTCCAGCAAGGTGCCAGTAACATACGTCTTAACTGTTTCCATGACTGCCTGATTACTCGGAGATTCATTACCTAGATTATGGCCCAGCACAGAAGATTTAAGTTCTAAACTCCCCTTTTTTGTGCTGCGAAACAGCTGCAAAGCTGTTCCAAATTATTCAGCCCCCTATTGCCTTCTGTGTCTGCTGCAAAGTTCACGACAAAGCAAGGCCCACGGCGTCGGCAGTAGCCCTTCCACATGATTTATTTTTAAAAGCTTTGGGAAGTACATTTTTCATAGTGCAATCGAGAAGAGTGACGTGGCTGGTTTTGAAAGAGTGCTCCAAATGGCTTTTCCAAGCAGAGCTGTCTAGAAGATTAAGTTTACCATTAGCTATGCAGAAAGTCTCTAAGGTGGGAAAATTCCAGTTTATGACGTGTTTGTTCTTAACCTTTACGGAAAATAGCTCACTAACCACTTTTAACATCTGACTTTGCTTCTCCGTTTTCAAATGTTTGTAGCTTCTGTTTATGCCAAACACGCTCAAGTGTTTGTTACAGCTTGTTTTTTCCTTGAAATTCACAGGAACATTGCATGCTGTACAAAACAACCAAGCTGCTGCTTTCTTGAAAGATCTGCTTTGGCTATTTTTTGCTTGTGTGCTTCACATTTGCATTTGACACTTTGCAGAGATGTTCTTATCTGCTTCTCTTAGACTATGCTGCGTACTCCTGTGGATCCACAGGCCACTGGCTGAAAAAAATCACTTATTATCATATGATAATCTATTTAATTGGTTTGGGTTTGGTTTTTTTTAAGTAGTGAAGTGCTTTTTTGTACCTACTTTATATATATTTTTTGCACTAATATTTGAAAAATTCCACTGAATTTGTCCAATTGATTTTTTTGTGTGTGTGTGTTGAGAGGCAGGAGGCTAGTTGTCATGTTAAAGTTGTAGATTTAGGTATTAGCTCTTTGTTTTCCCAGGTTTATTAGTCCTTATTTTAGTCTGCCAGATACATTCACCAGAGCTGAATATATAGTCTCCTACACACCAATTTATCAAGCCTCCTCTGCCCAATTCAGAAAGATGCCACTTAACATATTGTATGATGAGAATTATGTTTTATTGTCAGACTTGGAAAGAGAAATTGCATACACTTAGGCTGACTGTTTCCCACTTTTATATTTCAAACACTGCTGAAATTTGTAAACAGTTGGCATGATACAGATCCAGTAGCATTTTCATATACTATCCAGATAATTCCATAAGATTTTAAAATTTTGGACTGTGGCTGTTCAACCTTTTCAAAACAGGGGACTAATTGTAGCAGTCTCAATTTCTCTAGCGCAGATATATTGGATTTGTATAACTTTTTAAAATAAATGTTAGTATTCTGTGGAATTATTCCGTAGCCCAAGTTGTTATACAAGCCCCCTTTGTGTGAGTTGCTTTGGATGGGTTGTGTAGGGACCAACATATGGCTGTGGATTGAGAAATTTTACCAAAAAAGAGGGTGAAGGCTAAAACAGTATGTGCTAGAATCACAGAATAACAGAAGTACAGAATCACAGAATATGCTGAGTTGGAAGGGACCCACAGGGATCATCGAGTCCAACCCTCAGCCCTGCACAGGACCATCCTCAAGAGTCACACCCTGTGCCTGAGAGGATCATCCAAAGGCTTCTTGAAGTCTGTCAGGCTTGGTGCTGTGACCACTACCCTGGGGAGCCTGTTCAGTGCCCAACCACCCTCTGGGTGAAGAACCTTTTTCTAATACCCAACCTAAACTTTCCCTGACACAACTTCAGGTCATTCCCTTAGTCCTGTCTCTGGTCACCACAGAGAAGAGATCAGTGCCTGCTCTTCCTCTTGCCCTCATGAGGAGAGATAATGTGTGAAAATCCCCCAAGAACTGATAACCTTTAGAGACCAGAAGACCTGTTGAATTCACAGGAATAGAAAAACTCAGTAGACCAAGAGTCTGCCAAATCCCAACTGTTACACAAAGCAAGTAACTCGGTGTGGTAGGTGTGATCCAACCATGTGAATGCACCGTGTGGATAGTTAACTGCTGTTAGCAGTAAAAAACTTGCTTTTATAGATAACAACAGATTAAATAACAAATGTGTCTTAAATATTGATAGTGCTTTGTGTCTTCCTTGACTTGAAAATCCGATTTACAAGTGGCAGTACCGCTGTCATATGCCACCAGGTGGCAACACCGACCTGTACTCGGCTGCGGGAGTCCTGACGGGGAATCCGGCTGCCTATGGACTATTTAATATGAATGCTCCTCAGTCTTGAAACTGATTTGATCAAGAACTGGGAGGGGAATTGTAAAAATTAGCTTTGTAAACAATCTTTTACTTGCTGTTTTTTAATTATTTCTAGAACTGCATCATGCATAATCAGTACCTTCCCCTAGAATGACAAAAGAGTCTTATTAAGAAGGGCCTTGGGAAGGTTTGGGATCTGTTCACTCCCTTGTGCACATTCAGGAGGCTCTCCACTGAATGCCATAGTCCACAATCCACATCTACAACACTGGTCATTTTTAGCTTGATTGTACCATCAATGAACTCAAAGCTCAACTGTGCAATACAAGTTAGCTGTAAGCAATAAACAGCTTTACAGTTCGAAAGCAAGCAGGATCTGGGAGTAAGTGAGAAGTGCTGTCTCTGAGGTGTTTGCCAGTTGACTTTCATATTTGCCACTTTTATCTCCATGCCTACATCAGCCTCCAAGTGTGAGCCACCACAGTGCACTAACCATGTGTTACCCTGACTGCAGTACTACCATCTCAAATGCTTATATATGTTGCTATTTTAATATTTCCTTTATTAAGCTAACAGGTTATGTCTCTACAAGTAACATCAGTTATGTCCAGTGGCAAACTTCCATGCATTCTTGCATGCAGCTCTGCAGCCCTGTTTCATTCAGACCCTTATTTCACAGGTTCCCTTACAAAGTTTATCTGGTTTAGGGTTCCAGATTTTTTTTCCTTTCTCATAGGATTAGAAAGAAGCATAGGCCTCCTCCTCTCTAGATCTTACAATGCAGGAGATACTTCTCACATGAGCTCTTGGTCTATGTGTCACTCATCTGTAACCCAGGTTTTGTTGAAGATATAATTTCTGAGGATGTCCCTCGCTGCAGGGCTTTGTGGAAGCTGAGCAGATGAGAGCAGTCCAGCCCCTAAATGAGGTAATTCAGGGTTACAAACAAACGCTTACCTGATCCCCCATCATCTACAGGCACTGATGTGCTCTAATTGGCTTCACACTGAGTATTCTTTCAAAAAGAGGGGGTTGTTTGTTTGTTTGTTTGTGAAGGGTGGAGGGTGGAGTTTTTCTGGAGTTTGTTTGCTTGGGATGTTTTTTTCTCTTGGGTTTTTTGTTTTGGTGGAATTTTTTTTGCTTGTTTTGGTGGTTTTGGAGGGTTATTTGTTTGTTTGGTTGGTTTTGGTGGTTCAGGCTTCACATTCATGCATCAATTTTCTGTATCAAGTTTTCATTTTACCCAACAGACAGTCTCTGGCATTGCCAATAGGGGTTGCAAATACAAGACCACATTTAGCTTTGGGAACTATAACAAAATAGCTAATGTATCCTTTGTATCTGGTTCAAAGCGTTGATAGCAGTACAAATACTCTTTGTTTTTACAACTTTATCCCAATGTTGCATTTTTAATCCAGGCTTTAGCAGCCAAAGCTTTACTTTGGTACTGCAAAGGCTTCTCACAGAGCTGTATTTCCCAAGCACAGGGCGGGGGGGGGTTTCCCTCAACATTTTTTCACTTGGTATCCTTTTTCTTTTTTCTTTTTTTTTTTTTTTTGGCTGTGTGTTCATTTTCACAGTGGGAGAGCCAGGAACTCTCACAGTTTGGTAAATTATGAAAGTGAGAACACGGTCATCTCTTCATGGGTGTGATGAGCCAGGTTTATGTGGTCATGTTAGAATGTGTTAGTTTACCAGACCTCATCAGGAACGAATTGCAAAGGTACCTTCCTTGCCTGAATGGACACTGGTTGCCCTTAGCAGCTTTGAACTTAAAACACCTGCCCACCACACCATGTTTCTCTGCTCCAGACCCCTTGCACTGTTACTGGTGTTCCTGCAGGTGAGAAAAGGGTTAGTTCAAGATTTTAAAAAGCAAAAATTGATCCCAACAAAGCAAGTTACTATTTTTTTCTCAGATCAGCACAGCAAAACAACTCAGCTGCCCACACACTCAGGGGCCAGTGCCAATACAGCAGCAAAACAGATCCATGGCAAGATGAAGGGTGGAATTGCAGCCACACTAATTTGTATCAGTTTAAGCTACCGTAGCCCAGGCTTTAATAATCAGTTTTACAACTGTGTATTCTGTCCTGAACTCCAGATTTTGCCCACCTACAAACAATGATGTCATGAAAATTTAACAACGACCAGTGATTCCTTTGGAGGTCATAAAATATTTCCTGATGTAATAAGCTACGACTTTGCCAAAATCTGAGCACTGCCTCAAGACAGTCCCCGACCAGAAAAGTCTAGTTTCATTGGAAGTGAAAGGCACTTTAAAAGAGATTTTAGGTCAAAACAAAAGCTGTCAAAAGTTTTTTCCAACTGAAATAAATCTGAAGCATATTTTTCTGCTCACTGCAGTGGCATCCCCTTCTCCCTAACATATGCAGTCGTTTTGCAATATTGAAAACCTATAAATGATCAGTCCATAACAGAAACAGAATATTACAAAATTTTGAATATTTGTGAGTATCCACTGAGCAGGCTGGTACAGTACAGGCTTTAAATCTCTTTAATGATGGTTGAGATTCTTTCTCAGTTCTCTGCCCAAAATAATCTTTTCCTTAAGCAATAGCCTGTTTCTGTGGGTTTGATTTCATACTGTTATCCCTAAGATCATCATAGACTATTTGTAAATGTAACAGTTCTTGTTCAAAGCTTTTAGCATTCACCAGGGTTTCCTCTGAATACAGGAAATGCACAAAGGATGCTTAAATGCACAAAATCTGCCTCAGCCTTGCAAACATGGCAGATGCATTGCATAAGCCACAAGCCATCACTTCAGTTGCCACAGGCTTTACCCTGCTGTGAAAATACTTTTAATCCTGTCCTTTACATCTATTTTTACTTGCCAGCATCTACACCCTCTGGAAAACTAGACTGAACCTGTTATATTTTCCACAGTATTATCCATTTCTGCTGAAGGATCTGTTAGACAAGAGTAACTCATTTTAATTTATTCCAGTCCACATAGAATATGTTTCTGCCTTTCTCCTTGCTAGCCTTTTTTTTTTTTTCCTATTTTGCTTCCCTGACTGCCTAGGCCTTCTTTCTTCCTCATCCTGTAATGATTCTTCCTTTTTTGTAACAGTCTCAAACACACAGCTGCCATCAAAACAATCCCTCCTTTCCTGCATTTACATTCTTCACACAGGGCAACCTTTTACACACAGAGATCAGAAATCTGGTCTGTTTGCTGTAATAGCCTCTATTCAGTCATACTTAAACAGAGTAGTTCAATTGCCTGGTAGGGGAAGGTCCCTCTTTCACCCACAGTTCTGCCATCTGCATGAAAATTTCTCTCAAGTCACAGTGTAAGAGGTAGAGTTCCTGTAACTCTCAGTGAGGTATTTTTGGGCAATATAGAGAACAAAGGCAGACAGTGTCCTCTGTTAATTTTCATGGGTTTACATTCTCATCACTCTGTGGTTCTCTGTTCTCAGTAAGAACATTTTAGGAAAGCCGAGACCCTTCCTGCACTCCGTGGTGAGCCTTCCACATTTATGAGTCTGAAAATCGCTAGGCAGATATTTTTTCATTTAAACATAAAGCTACAAACTTCTTTTTCCATCAGTTTCTTCAGGCCTTCCTGAGACCTTTCTTTAAGTTTCATATCCAAACTTCTGGTTGTTCCAGATAGCCTACAGTAAATCGGTTTCGGCAAGTCCTTTAGAAAAAGACAGTTTTACATTTGCTAATAAATGCATTATTCAGCAGAATTCCAGCCCTTCCACCAGTTACTTTGCTAAACAGGAGACTTTCCTATGAGATGCTGGATGTCTGCTGCTGTTTCCCAGTGGAGGTTAGTGCCAGAGGGCGTTGGTCTGTTTTCTGAAAGGGATTGACAGAGTTCTCCCTGTGTGTCATCAGTGCTTTTGGTAAAATTAGATTCTGCCCTGTCCACAACAATAAAGGCCATACCCACATGCAGCTCACACGGTTCATATGCTTCCTGGAGCAAAACCACAGCAACGTTCAACTCTCTGTTTTTCTTTTTTTATTTTCACAATGGCTCCTGCCTTGAAATCAGGTGCCACTGAGAGCCCAGGGTGCCCAAGTGCACAGCATGAACCAGGCAGAATATATCCTGCAGACAAGCAGAACAGAGCAGAGACGTCAGCATCGGTCTGTGCTCGTGGTCAGGCTCCGGCTTCTGTAGTTAATTGCTTAAAGAACAGCAACAAATCAAGCTGCTCTGAGAAACTGTGTGCATTCCTCCATTAGACCTGATTTGTATGGTGAGGACAGGCTACTGAAAGGGAGAGAAGGGGGTGAATTATCCCCTGTGACTTTGCTAAATTTGTCCTTGTGAATGGAGAGAGGGTGGAATATCTGTCTGCAGGGGGGAGCAGAGTGGTAACTGTCAGGAACAGCTGGAACATATATACTGTGTCATGTCTTTTTGTGGCACTGGGCTGTTCTGCTTGCTGAGGGAATGCTGCAGAGGCATGTTAGCATTCTGCTGAGTAAGTGTGGTGTGAGTTCCATGTGTAAACAGGGATCAGTCGCTAGATGAGAGAAAAGGGCTGTTCTCCCATGCCTCTTGCATGCACCTTAACCTTCACCAGGCCTGTGTGGTGTTGTAAATTAAATGTGGGGCTGGATTCTCAGAAAAATATCTGCTTGTGGAAATGTCAGTCTAGATAACTCTGGTGTCTCTTCCTCCTTTAACACCTATAAATTTGTTAATGAAATAAATTCTTCCAATTTTTTCCATCTTCTCCATCCTGATTATTTATTTGTCCACAAAGTAATAAAAACTTTCACTACTCTCAATATTCATAACACCACCAGTTGTTTTGCAACATGGAAATGGACAAGCTTAAATAGCACACTTAACTTCTTTAAATCAGTGCTCTGTAGAGTCATGAAGGAGTTTCCCATCAAATGCAATTAGCCAAATGAGACAAATAGACCTAAGCAAACGTGTAATTCTACACTTTCAAACTTGCCAGCATCACAATAATATTAAGAAAATAAATTTTATTTTTAAACCTTTTTAATTGCATTTTGCCAGTAATTTCACCACTTGTATTCAAGACATACTTGAAGTCCAAAACTAAATGCTAATGGATAAATGCAAAAGCTGGAACTAAAATAGAACACCCCAAGGGTTTTGCAGAAATGTTCAGCTGAAATCAATTTTTCTTTGCTCTTCTTTCTCCTCACTTTCCATCCTCTTTCCAACGTCGGTTTGCCCTCTGCATGTGTTTTCAACTGAAAGACTTTTAAAACAAAGACTCTGTCATTCACCATCATAATGACGGATTTAAGTAAATAATTTTATATTATAAAAGTGGCTGAATAATTTGTGCATGGAGCAGGACAGAAGTGAAATCCCACTTCTTCCATCGGGATGAGATACCATCCATTTTTAAACCTCATGAATAACACTCATGAATGTCACATTATCAGCATAATGAAAGTCGTCAGGGTAAGAAAATAACTTTATTCGCTCTTTTAATGTTTGGAGCACAAATGCCAAGAAGGCACAGCAGCTTTCATAACAAACATGTTAACCCCCACATTCTCTGCTTAATTATAGCTTCCTGTATTTCTCCTCAGGCTACTGGCACTGTAAGTGAACTGGCACAGATTTTATTTGTTCTGAATATGCTGAGTGCAAGTTGTTGGGCAGGTGCTTCGCAAGCAGCTGAGCCTTTCCAGCAGTTCCAGAGGACAGGAGCCGTCTGACAGAGGAATGACACATCGAGCAGGGAACAGAATCGCTGTACCCCTCCCTGTCACCATGGCTACCACTCAGCAGGCGGTTTTTGGGCAGAAGTGCCAATTTAAGCAACTGCTGATTTCTTATTATTGCCCCTGCATCACCCCCTCCCTTGATCAGGTGCAAGTGTGTAGCAGACCATGGCATTTATCAGATAGGAAACTAGTCCTGATCCAACTGGAAAATAAGCTCTCTTTTTTTGACTCATTCTTTTCCAAACAGTCAGTTTTGTGATTCAGTTCCTCATGTAGGCACACAAATAAACTGTGTCTGTGCAATGGAAGCGATGGCAGAAGGGCAGGAATAAGTGACTTAAAAGATGGGGACTACTGGTGATTTAAGCAGCATTACCACTGACCACAGCAAAGACAGAGCCAGAGCTCTCCTTCAGGTGTGGTTTGGTATTCAGTGTTTAGATCCATCTGGTAGTCCAGGCTCCTTGTACCTGTGTCCTGTTCCCTCCCCATTCCCTGTGCTGCCTTTCTGCCAGTGGTTTTGCAGCTGCACAAGGGAACCCATCTGTCTGAAGGATGATCCAGTGGGTACTGTTAGGACACCACAAGGATAACACACGAAGTGTATCACAGCTCACTTTATTTTGGCAGATTGATGTTTTAAAGCCTTTAGGTTTAAGGCTACTGTATCCGTCAGAGTGACACAGGCAAGTCACATGTGGAAGGAAAGTGTGACTTTCCTTCCCTAAATAATTCTATGGCTGGATGCATCTCTCCAAGGAAAAGTGTTACAAAGCCTTGTTCGCAAACCTGCTATTAAACATGTGAAGTTGTTAAAACATCACTGTGAATAAAGGATAAATGGAGCTGAGTGAAGGTGGTAGTAGAATGGAAGGTTGGGAATTAAATAGTATTGTGAGACTGCATGAAAGTCACTCTTAAATAAAAACATATCGAAAGAAGTCTGAGCACATTTGAAATAAATTGTTTATAGTTTATTCATGACAGTTTTCATTTATGGTAGGATTCTTTTAAGACCAGTGATAATGTAAAGCACTAGCAACAGGAATGCTACGAGTTTGTACAGATTTATTTATATTTTTATGTAAATGTACCTAGGACCTATATTTATACATCGTGTGCCATTTATAGTACATATTATATTAAATATAATAAATACATGTTGCCACTACATTTTTGCTTAAAAACTTGAAAAAAAAACAAAAACAGTGATGGTTTCTAGTTTGTGAGATTCCAGCAGTGACACTGCAATCTGTTGTCAGCCTGCCCTGCCAAAGAGCCCCAGCAGAGACGTGAAAAATTCTGTGAAAGTATTAAACTCTCCCACTGGCCCAGTGCTGCTGATCACACCTTGCAGAGTCAGGGGCACCACGAGTGCTGTATCTGGCCAGGGGCATGTGAGACTCCTGAAATTACAGACTCCTGAAACCCAGTGAAGAATCACTGCGTCCACTTTAAGTCAAAGTTAAAGAAGACTTCTTAAAAATGAACACAAGCTGCCCTGTCCTTGAAAAGGCGGGAATTTCCCATCCTGGAAAGTGGCACTGACTACAAGGATATCAGCAAAATTATGCGTTCTGTGGGAGTATTTTTTAGTTGTGACAGTGGAATGGCAACCTGTCTCCTTGAAGGCACCTCTGAAAAAAGTCTGTTTCCAAAAATACATGATGATGTAAGAAGAAAAATCAAGTTTATTCCTATTAAATTCATACCGGGGGACTAAATCCTACTAAAAAACCTTTAAATCCACAAACCGTCAAAGTCTGGCGGATGGTGGAAGCTGCAGTGGAGGTTTCAGTGGGGACAGCAGCAGTGGGGACTCCCTCACAGGCCAGAGCCCTTCTCCGGCCATCGCGGCCAACCCCGCCGGGTCATCACGGCACTTCACGGGGACCACCGCGGTCACCGCGCCCCACGGCGCTCCCACGGCTCAGCTGTGGGGCTCGCTCACCCCGGGGCTCCGGGCAGGGATGGCCAGTAATGCCGGGGCTCCGGGCACAGACGGCCAGCATCCCCGGGGCTCCGGCCACGGGCGGTCAGCATCCCCAGAGCGCCGGACAGGGGGTGTCCAGCATCCCCGGGGCTCCGGACAGGGGGTGTCCAGCATCCCCAGAGCTCCGGACAGGGGGTGTCCAGCATCCCCAGAGCTCCGGACAGGGGGTGTCCAGCATCCC
>JAWWES010000150.1:11481821-11521863 GCA_035583135.1 Lophotriccus pileatus
TGTCCAGCATCCCCAGAGCTCCGGACAGGGGGTGTCCAGCATCCCCAGAGCTCCGGACAGGGGGTGTCCAGCATCCCTAGAGCTCCGGACAGGGGGTGTCCAGCATCCCCAGAGCTCCGGGCAGGGCTGTCCGGGGCGATGCGCGGCCGGTCGCGGGGGCCGCCCGCTGTCCGTGCCGGTGCCGGTGCCGGTGCCGGGGGTGTCGCAGGCGGCGGCGGAGAGCCCCGGCCGCCCATCACGTGCTCGGTGTGTTGCATTGTGCTGGCGGCGGAGGGAGGGCTGGCCGTGTCAGTGATCAATGTCATGACTTCCTCCGCGGGCTGGAGCCGCGGCGGAGCGCAGCTGAAGGAAGCTGATTGCTGCGGGTGCGAATTGGCTGGGAACAATACACACACCCACACACCCGCACGGGCGGACACGCACACGCACACCCAGGAGCACGCACACACGCGGGAGCGCTCACAGGCACGCACACAGCCCCGCACACACAGGCGCACACCCGCGGGCGGACACACACGCACACGCAGCCCGCACCCTGGATCCCGCGTCGCCGCTCCGCGCCGGGGGGGAAGATGAGCTCGGGGGACGTGGTTTGCACTGGATGGCTCATCAAATCGCCCCCCGAGAAGAAACTCAAGAGATACGTAAGTGCAGAGGCTGTGCTGATATTTATTTTTGCTCTGTCGCTAAAGGGATTTCGGCGTGTGCTCGCTGTCTCGTTGTCCCTTTGAAAGCTCTCGCCTGTTTCGGCTTCGCCTTGGACCAAAACAAAAAAGATTTCCAAGTCCATGAGCTTATGGAGTATTTTAGTTTTCACCGACATTCTTGTGCCCTCTGGAATTAACCTTTCCCGTCTCGTAAGATTATAGTACTTCAGTTGTTATGCAACATATCAGGCTAAAAACCACATTTTGGTTTCAGTTAATGTTGCCGTAACTAGCAGAATTGTTGTAATAGTATTGCAGATGTCACTTTTCCAGGGACGGGCAAGAACATCCTAACAAAAAAAAAAAAAAAAAAAAAAAAAAAAAAAAAAGGAAAAAAACAACCAAAAACCGCAAATCCTAATAATTTAAATTCTGAGGTTCTGCTCTTTTTAAGATGCTCTGTAATTGCTAAGACACTTGCTAAAGGCAACATCTGCAAGTTTTGTTTGCCAATGCCAGATGCAGTTGCCAGCAGAAAGCTTCACTTTTGGTCCGTGATAAAGAGGTGCTGGAAGATGCTGTTCTGTAAAGTTCCTGATAGCTGGAAGGTGAAGGGAGCTGGCGAGAATAAGCGAGCCCTGCATGGAGAGCTGCAACTGCGTTATGTGTGAAGGGGGCCCCTTGTTTCGTTCTCTATCTGCCTGCCTGTTTGGAAAAAAAAAAAAAAAAAGAAAAAGAAAAAAAAAGAAAAAAGGATGTGTGTTGCAAACATAGGAAACTGTCTCGTTGCAGGGCTGTGAGGAAGGCACTCCGGGTAGGAATAAATGACCCTTACAAATTTGCTTGGGACAGCATTAAAAATGTAAAGCCTACCGTGGCCCGTTTTGCATACTCATTTATGGTGGTTCTTCATCAGGCGTGTTGATGTGTGGTTGTGTTGTTGCACTTTTGCATTCGGTAATACACGTTTGAGTCATGCCCTTCTAACCTAACTTACCCCCGAGCTCTGTACTAGTAGGATGCCACCGTACCGTGTCTCTCGCTGCCGAGCCGAATGCATGGCTTACATCATTTGTCGTATTCACTTCTGTTTATCAGCGTTTTCTCCGGACTGCTGATGTTAGCTGTTTCTAGTAATATGAGGCATAACTGTATCGTGAAGAATGTGGTGGATATCGTTTGGTAGAATATTTTTTCTTAGCACTAAAGACTAGCAGAAAGGATAATTTCCTGATGTCAGATTTTACTTTTAACTTCTAAACCAGAGTTTCTTCTTTTAGACCACATTGAAATGGCTGAATATTTGCTTTGTTCTGTTAGCATTTTCCAATTCCAAAATAACTACCATGATGTGTCTCAGGGGAGCTGCAAATAAAATATGGGTCTCTAATTTTTTGCTATATTTTGTAATGAGTGTACTAATAGGACTGTATAGCAGACACAATGTAAGTGCCACTGATTCACCCAGCTGGTATCATTAGTAACTCTGTCAGTGAAGCTATTTTTGATGACTCAATATTCATAAAAGGGCAAAGTAGAGAAAACAGAATGTGATAAAGCTGGGATTTGAAAGCCCCCATTATACAGTCAAGATAATAGTCACAACAGGGGCTCTGATCAGCTCACAAGACTAGTTGCAATCTGCTCTGCTCAGATTTTGCACAACAAAACCGAGGGAAATTTGTTCTGTGTTATTCTCCAAACATCAACCACTAGATTAGCCAGATCTCTGCAGATTAGGCTGTTTTCTGGTTAGGAGGATAAGCTACTCCCTTGTCCATCATAAAGCAGAAATAAATCTGCTGCAAGTACAGCAAAGCTAAATGTCCTTTCTCATATGACTGGTTACACGGTGGATGCTACAAACCAAATAGAGATTGCCTCTCACCTGCTGTAGACTATTCCCCCCACTTTTCATGTAGTTTCACCAGCATGGCAGCTTGTGCATCTTGCGCTGGGGTGGCAGATAGCTCAGGCTGAACCACAGTGACTGCTTAAAAACAACAAAGCTTTAAAACAATGACTGTTTAAACTTCAGTAGGTGTCAAGTGTCAACCGCTTACAGGAGAATGGTGTTGGCTCTGGTTCTAAACTGACAACATACATAAATCCCCAAACTGTACACCACCCTTTGTGTTCAGCTGGCAGAGCCCACGGTCTGAGCTGAAGCTTCCAGGGAGCTTCGAATGCCAGCTTGGGCTGCTGCTCATGAGAGCTCTCCTACACTGCCGAGGCTCTGCTGCTCTCATGGGGTTGTCTCCCAGTTTATATTTTCCTGAGTTCAGTATCCAGTCTTTGTGAGGTCCAACCTGAGGGTCTGTTTTACACACAGAGAAATTCCTAAATCCTCCAATTCTTAAATTCTTAATCCTCCATCTATTACAATCACTAAGAAAATCCAATTAATTTCAGTTGAATCTGTAGTTAAGAAATTGGAGAAAGAGATGAATTCAGGTTGTGAGACTGGGAACTGCAGATAGTCCCACTGAAGCCACTGAGAATATTTACAGTGTTTATCAAATTAAATGAATTAATCTTTCCAAGAGTAGAGCCTAAAGACCAAAATATACCTTCATTTATGTTTGCTCTCTGATGAAAACAATTAGGTTTTCTATGCGTAAACAAGTCAGCATTTGGCTCTAGATAAGCAGAACGCTGTTTTCAAAACTTTGAAAAGCAACAAACAGGTGTTAAGAATCTATATTTTTCCTGTAACATCTTACAAAGCTGATGCTCTTAGTAGCACTATTCTTAGAAGTGTCTTATCATTCCCTAACAAAGGCTGCTCTCTTGCATGTGCAGGAAACGAACATGAGATTAATTACCCAAGTGTAACTTTCTGTAAAAACAGAGAGCTTAATGCTAAATGCACAGAATTCATTAGAAAGCACAGGGAGCTTTGCTACAGCAGGCAAATACTCTAATAGTGGTTTAGTAACCTGGGCAATGCTTTTCCCTCTGTCTGATACATGAACCATGAAACCACCACGTCAGCCTATCTAAAGAGGCCGTTGTGCAAGGAGTCTCCCAGGAGAGTATTTGGTGTGTGTTGCAGTCCTTTGTCCTCTAAGTGTGACCTGAAAGCTGTGCTGCTGTCATTTCCCCACTTGGTTCTAGCTTTTCTCACTGACCAGGGCTGTGTGGGCCTGAGGGGTGCCAAGGAACACCCAAAGCTTGGGGGAAGCTGTGTACGGGGCAGAGAGAGAGAGGAAGAAGCTGCTAACAAAAACTAAGTGGTGGTGATGGAGGTGAAGTCCATCCTGCTCCAGACCAAAAATGCTAAGTGTCAGGCATAGCTTGACATTCAGCCCCAGAGGAGGAAAATCTGGCCCCACTGGAAATTTTGGTGTTGATGTAAGTGGATCATGAGGAAATTAGATGCCATGGGAGAATCTGCTTCAAGTCTGGTGGGTTTCACAGCTCCTTATATTAGTGCTGAATACATCCATCCTAATTCTATAATGTCAGCACTGAACAGCTGGCTTTTTGATAATTTTCATATGGAAACATATCTGGTCGTTATTATTAGTTTTCTATTTATTGGTGGAGGTGGAAGGAAGAAAGGAATGGTTTCATGGCCTGGAAAACAAAGGATTTACCACAACCAGTGCAAAAAGTCATTATGAGAGGAAAAACAACATGGAAGAAGGCACAGAGGACGTCTAATGAAATAAGGGATTGGTGCCATTGAGAAGACACGTTGCTCATGTGCTGACAAGAAGATGGGATTTTTAACACACAGCTAATTGCAGCTTGTCCTTAAACCACTGTCCCATAGTTTGTCACACCAGTGAGGAACAGCAGCAGTAGCTCTGCTGAATGACACACCAGTGTTTACTTACTGTTAGTGTTAAGTTACGTGGTTTGCAGTAGTAAAGGGCTATATACAGTGCTGGCTTGTTGTGAGTCAGTGCAGCTCCGTTTAAGTCACTGCTGCACAGCTGTCCCCCAGCTGAAGAGCTATTTTTAATCTTCAGTACTATACAAATTGATGAGGGAAGACCACTTGCTCAAAAAAAAGGCAAGTTTCCCACTTTACTTGAGTGACTGGTTTCTTCAAATGTTGTTGAGAATCAAAATTCCTTGTCAGCATCTCTAGAACAAGAGTCCAAAATGGACCCCGTATTAGAAAATGTAGCCTTGCACTTCCTACCACGTTCCTTCTCGGAGTGTCTGGTCCGGGAAGACAAATAGAGGTGTAAATTAGTGTACCAGATGGAAAAAAGAGAGTAAGGCAGTGCCTGCTCCTGCTGTCTCTGTGCTTTGGGCTGTCAGAGGGGCCCAGCAAGGCGCAGGCGCAGCCCCACGTCTCTGACCGTTGGGGGATCTGCCAGGAACCGACCGCAGCACACCATGGCCAGGGCTTTGGGAGATAAGAGAACGTAGGCAACTTCTCCATTTTCGGCTGAAGTTCTGGTATTTATCGGGAGAGCAAACGGGAAGTTACTGGCCACTGAGAAGAAAAAGCAAAGTAGAATTCTGGAAGAGTTTGCTGAAGCAGTAGGAACGAGAGCCGCAGAGCACGGCCGTGGGACGCGGGGCATCTGCTCTCGCATCTAATGTTGGGCCGCTGTCAGCAGAGGATACTGCCACCCTCCCCTAAAGAAATCCCCAACTGCTACGAGAGGTCAAGTACCTCTTCTGCTGGTTGTGGGCCTTGGGGGAAGTTTCCAAAAAATAGCTAGCAAATTGAAATCTGAACTTAATTTTTATCCATTAAAAAAACCCAAACAAACAAACATGGAAGTCTTTTCATTTACAAATGCTTTCAAAAAAGTTTCACCTCTTGAGTCCTTTCCCCTCTGAATAGAGAACTATGGTCACCTTTAATACCTTTCTGGAATCAATATCCCAAGTTCTCATTGAAATAAATGTCTTTATTTAACCAATTTGCATGGGTTTTGTAACTCCAGTTCATAGTTTGGGTGGAAATAGGAGTCTCATGTGATGGAGAAAGGCATCAGAGCCTGTAGCTTGTTCTAGTTGTAAGTTCTGTACCTATGCTTTTTCTGTTGTTACTTCATTTTAAAATCCAGTGTATATTCTGGTCTATCTGGTTTGTATATTAAGAACTGAATTTTAAGTAAATGAAGGCCTTCAAACAGAAGCTCCTATGTGGCAGCCTACACGTTCCCTTCTCTGTGAAATCCTGTACAAATTGATCTCACTGGTAAAATAACAGCAGAATATTTATGTTAGGGAGGAGTTTCCATCACTGGAGTTAAGCATTTGCAATTAGCTCAGTGCAAATCAGACCATTTTCCACACTTAACCCTGTTTTGGCAGGTTGATTGTGATGTTTATTCTAGACCGTTTTCTTCCATTTTAACCGTGTTTTGATAGTTTAAATGCAGTGTTTAATGAGATAAGTTGACTTCTAAGAAAGACATAATTTCAAAAAAACACTGCTGTTCTTGGCGACCTGTGTATCAGAATAATTTCCCTTGGACTATTTATTTGGGTGGAGCCGTAATAGTCCTGAAGCCCCAGTTTAATATTTCATGTTTTCAGTGCACAGGAATGTCCAGCTATGGGTTTCTCTTCAAAACAGAAACCCACAAGTTATCAGGTCTTTGCATTCAAAAATACAGACTTGGGAAAAAAAAACCATACTAGTTTGAAACAGGGAAGGAAATGTTAACTTGAATGGCAGTCCAACTAACGCCACAGTCAAACATGGCTTAGAGGGAAAAGCATTGCGAGTCATACTTTGGTGAACTCTGTTGTAGCATGAAAGTCGTGGATAAACACATTACTTCTACCAATGATGCATTAAATTGCTATGAATGTGCATTATGAAAATTTGATAGGTTTTTATGGAAAGGGGCGAGTTTGCTCCTAAATGTCACTCAGTAGAGAAAGAGTCATTTTATTTGCTTTCTTGTCCTTTTCATTTGATTTGGAAATGAATTAGTGATGTGATAAGACAAGGAAAAAATGCCGTTTTTGAAAAAAAATTTGCATGTCAAAACATTACTTCCAGCCAGATAAAATACAGTTTCTTCTCTCTCATTTAATTGTTGAATAAAATGCAATACTTGAACTTTTAAAATTTTTTCTGCTTTAGAATATCCTTGACTTGTTTCAGTTTGTGTCACATCAGGAAAACAAATAAACAAACAGACCAACAAACACATAGCCACACAAAACTCAGTTGTAAAATCTGCTGCAACTTAGTATTTGTTAGAAAAGACCACCAAAACTGATGTCTAATTCTTGTGGCAGAAAAATGCTCCCCTTCTGAGGCTAACTCATTCATAGCTTTGTAATTGTTAGAACGAGGCAACTGTTCTTAGAGATTTTGCTATTCCCTTCCCATCTGATGCCAGAAACCCCACCTGACCCTTGCAGTCAAAACTGCATTGTAGTGTTCCACAAAAGCCCTGAACAGCACATTTCACTTATCCAGGATCTCTTCCCATAGAGCATTTTACAGAAAGTCAGTACAATGTTGTTATTAATACGAATTTGAAATTACTTGAATAAGAGTGTTAATTTAAATGGAACTTAGGTTGCCTTATGAATGCTTTCAACTTGTTTTTGGCATTTATTTTTTTTAACAGACAATCGTTTCTGTGAGCCCTGTTAGTGATAAATATTCATCCTGTGACTCCAAAGTCCCAGGGATCCGTGGGTTATGTATTCATATTTCTGTTGGACAGAATAATGGCCATAAGGGGACACTTTCTAACTTCACAACTGTTGTAGTGTCAGCAGAGCACATAGTTTCTGAACAATCTGTTTTTACATACCAGACTTGCAAACTGTTTGTAGAAGTTCAAGGATTTTACAGTTGTGAGGCCATTTTTTCAAGCTGACGTGAACTGGCCGTGCCAAGATGAAGCCAATAGCTCAGAACAAGCCTGAGCAATGTTTTACTTGCAGACTTTACAAACTGTGCAGTGAAGCCACTAAGTTTAGCAAAGAACTGAGTCTGTAAGCGCAGGGCAGGCTGACAGTGTGTCCCTGCTGTAAAGCTGAGCTTCCAAGGTCTGCTGCCGATTCCACAGAACAGCCCCTGGTGTTGAGAGGTGACTGTGCTGATCAAATCCCTATGAGAGGAGAAGAAACATCTGAAGAGGTGCCAGCTGAGTTTACAGTAGCAAGGAAGATACAGTTTCAGGAGAAGTCATACACTCCTTGTTCGAGTGCTCACTGCTGTTCCAGCTACATCATCTGTATTGTTTACTAATATTTATAGTGGAAGCTTTGCAAGCTTAAGAAGTTTTATTTTTAATAAGTTCAACATTCTGAACCCACCCTAAGAAAATAGTTGCGTTCTCACTGAGGCCTTAGTTTTAAAACTAAGAAACACTCAGGTAGCTCAGGGAATTGTGTTTTTTTTGAGATTTTTAGGTGCTTTGCTCCCACTAAATAAGAATTACAACATGTTTTCCCTGGATCCTCCCCTGACTCCCGGGCTGCTTTTACACTGATTAACTTTTCCTGTAAAACAGTGGGATTTGGATTGTCAGCTGGAAATGGCACTGTTACTCCAACTCCGCTTCATACTTTTTAAAATGTTCCTTTCTGACAGATCACTCTGACTGTCATATCACCCTTGAGCTATGAATTCTAAAATAATGGTAAACTCTTTTTCCAAAGAGAGGGAAAACCACCAGAGAAATCTCATCATTATTTCAGTGTCCTCCCCAAACTCCTGCTTTCCTCTATGCTGAGCCTGAGAAATAGTCAAGCTGAAACATCTTTAAGACAAACCAACAGAAAGGTTAAGGGACAGTTGGATTGGCATAGGAAGAGGTTGAAAACCTAATAATTCTGTCAGTTAAAGGGAAAAAAAAAAGAAGCATTTATTGAAGTGTTACTAGACTGCGATGGTTTAACAATTTTAACATGTTCGTATGTTCCTTTTTTTTTTCCTTTTTTTCAAATTCACAACTGAAAGTACTGTTGCTATGTTACTGTAGTGGTGTGTAGGCTGCTAAATAAATAGAGGGAGTTTAGTCCAGGCCAAAAATAGAAAGCCAGGTCAGAGGTGACATTTGGGACATGTTGAGAAAAAAACAGAATATATAATTATTTCTTTCCTTCCTATCATTCTCTTCAGTCTCATTAACCCTCATCTACTTAGAAGGAAATTACAACAGAATTTCTGAGCATGTGAGAGTACTAAAAAAATTACACCTTGGGAGTTCTGCTAAGTCTTTTGGCTTTTTTCTTTGCAAAATCAAATTTGCAAGGGAAACAGATAAAACCGTGGCACCTCACACTCTTCTGGATTGAGGAGATACTTGGAGGTATCAAAGGACATGGGGAACTGCTGAAAATTCACTCTGCAAAGGCTTACTCTGAAGGGAAAATCCAACAGAGGGAATAAGCTTTGAGAAAATGTGCTCCTGTGAAGCCAGAAACAGGAAATTTGAGTCCATTGTCCTTTTTGGAGTAGTCTGGCAGGTTACCAAGGACCAGATATACAAAAACGTGCTTAGGTTCTTTATGAGTAGCTCCAGTTACCTGCCTGCACCTTCAGCTGCCTCAACACCTTTGTGAGCCTGGCTCATGATCATGCAGGAGACCAGGGTCATTTTATCCCCCCTCTGGTGCTCCTGAGGCACCTCGGCACCACGAGCTCTTGTTTGAGCTCCAGAGGATGGTTCAGTAAATGGTGGGAACTGCAAGCCACTAATATGAAGACCAGAGCCCATCCCTCCCTCCATCCATGTCAGTCACGGAGTCACAGAGCATTCTGAGTTCGAAGGGACCCACAAGGATCATCGAGTCCAACCCCTCAGTGAATGGCCCACACGGGGATCAAACCCCGTCGGAGCAGAAGCAGCCCTTATCCTGGGAACGAGCCCAGCAGCCTCAGTACCCGCAAAGAGCAGCCCCTGGTTTAGTTCCACGACGTCATGGCAGATGCTGGGAGCTCTGGGCCGTGTTCCTCCAGCACAAAGCCCCTCTCCTCTCCCAGCACCGTGGTGGGCAGGCACAGCGCCCTGGTGGTCCTGCCTCGCCCTGGCCCCGCTGCTGCCCTGGGAGCGCCGGCAGCCCTGGGCCCACGGCTCGGCAGCTGGGAGCTGTCAGACCATCCCACGGGAGGGAGGTGGGACAAAGCTCGCTCGTGCATGAGTTAATTTAGCAGATCTGTAATTAATCTGGAGGATCTTTTCTCTAAATATATATGTTTACTTATAAACAAGTTATTCACGTGGCAGGGTATAAGGACTCTTATTCATTTGTGAAGCAGGGAAGAAGCCCAAGGCCATAATCTAAACCAGTTCAGTGCATGCAATCCTGTTAGAGATTTCTTGATGTTATTTTTGTAGTTCCACAAATCTGTTGCTTTTCTACAAAGAACCAAATAAATGTTCCCCCTACCCAAGAAACCTTTAGATTTGAGGCATTCCAGAAAATTCCACATTTATCATAAAACTTACAGAGGAGGATTAAATTAGAGGGTACAACAAGGGCCAGTGATGCTAAGTATGACTAGTATTGATATTACATTGCAGGGAGTTTAAAATTTTCTTTTTCTTTATTAATACTCCTTAAATGAAGGGATGGAACCTGAATGACTAGGAACATTTCCTAACATATGGAAATGGTGGATGTAAATAGCTGGCTTAATAAGAAACTTTCCTGGTTTTTCCTAATTTTCAGCCCCAAGCCAACCCCTAGTGCCTTAGACCTTGAGGGATGTCTGCAGAATTTCTGACTTTCTGTGTCAGAAAACAAATGAGTAAATTAGGATCCATCAGGGTTGTTTATTTACTTACATCAGAAGTTGCTGTTGCTGTGATTGGAGACACTGGTTGTTTTCTAGCACAACCACTATTCAGCCTCACACTGAAGGAGTGGGCGTTAGAGGCTTTCTGTCCCCTGTGGAGTTCAAACCCTCATTTGGACTCCATCAAATCCTTTACCCTTGCCAGAGACTGCATTTATCTCAAACCCTAAAGTGCAATTATTATGATTTATCAGCCTTTGGAGTGAATAAGATTTTACCAGGCATTTTCTACACAGAAGTCTCCAGCTGGGAGAAGTACAACCTACAGCCTGTCCTTTCCAGGGCTGTGTTGCCTATGCTTAGCAAACTGCCCAGTTTTAACCAGCAGCAGCAGCATTGCTAAATGGAATGGAGGATGAAGTATACCCTCTGCACTTCTGTTATGTTATCCTCCCAGGGGACATATTTGTCTTTCATTATATTTCCAGGTCCTTGAAATGATCTTCTAAAATTTGTAAGTAAACTGGGTTTGCTGGCTGGTGGATGAAAGCAGCTTACCCATCAGAGTAGTCCAAATGGGCTGCGGTGATGTCTTTGCCTGTGCTCTTGTCGGGGCAAACAGCGTGATTGCTGATCCAAATGAAATTACGTCAAGGCAGAAAATGGCAGACACGGCCAGGTTTCAGATAAGCCATATGAAGATTCACTATATTTACAATTGCTGCTTTAAATCACTAAGAACTCCCCTCACTGTGGCACTTACCTTGTTGTGGGGTCAGAGGTGCTTTGGTGAAACTTGTCGTTCCAGAACAGGTAACGCACATTTGTGAGGTGGAGAGACAGAGGGATCCTTTGCAAAGCGGGAGCTGGGAAGTCCTTTCCGGGATACAGTGATGGAGAGGGATAATCACAGAGATGCACCCCAGTGCTATGTCTCAGGAATATTTCCAGGCAGATGATTTGCATGTAGTTTGGCAACCTGAGCTATGTGAAGGCTTCAGCAGCAGTGCCCTAATTCTCATATGCTCAGAACTTACTGTGCACCCACGGGCAGGTTTCAGTTTGACTTGTTCCTCGGATTTGGAAATGGAACTGGGATCTCTATATGAGCATATTGTTGTAGATTTTAGTTCAGAGATTGGTGGGTTTTTTTAAAAGCAGCTATTTTATGTGCCATGTATGCATATGGATAAAAGATGAGGAGCAGAGGAAAGCACTATTATTGGACATAAAGCCTAAGATCAGTTTGTTGTAGGGCAGTTGGTTACTAGACCAAGTAAACATCAGCTTTAATAAGCTGCTGGAATTGTGCAGGTGCACAGTCAAACTGGAAGGTTAGATCTGAGGCTTTCATTTGCCTTTATCTGCTTGGAATACCTCTTTGTCCTCCCTGAAAAGATTTCAGGTACAAAGTATTCAGACTCACCAGAGAAAAATACCTTGAAATAGAAACAGCACCCCATGTTCTCTAGCAAAACAGGAGCTTAGGGAGAAACTAGAAGCTAAAAAATACAGTCTCAAACTCTAACCCATTATGACTGTATTTATGGGGAAAATTTAAATTATCTGAGCTGTTTTCCCTACATATTCTTTACTAACAACAGTACCTTGTGACTGGTGATCTCTCGTCTTCATTAAACACTGAACTGGAATATCAGAGTTGAGCTTGAGGCTTCTCTTCAGCTTTTGTAAGAATTGGCTGGACGCAGATCAAGCACAGAGCCCTGGTCTTCAGAAACAAGGGAATAGGAAGAGAAAAGCAGATAGGAGGATTTTGCACCCCAATGCAAATTCTCAGATCTGCCATTATCAGAGCTCCTGGTAGCTCCAGTGCCACTAGGAGAGACGGTGTGTGGTATGGGAACTGCAGCATTTACCAGCTTGTAACTGGAAATTGAAGACAATGAATTGATATGAATACATTAAAATGCACAATTTCAGTTCATTTTGTATAACATCTCTCTCACAACACTTTCCCTGAAAAGAGATTCCAGCCAGATAGCTGATGGTGAAATATAACAGCAGAGTTGCAGAGAAATTGATAACTTCTTAAGAAGAATAAACTGTCACTGAAACATCTCACTTTCTATTTGAGAGATAAAATCTATGCATGGTGCAGCCATTTTTGCTTTGCCTGGCATAGGATTTGCATGACTCATGGCCAGCAGTATGCTGAAGACCTAGAAATAAAGAATACAAAAGCAGATGCTGGCTTCTGGCTGGGGGTTTCCTGCACCATCTTTGAAATGATGACGCTGTTTGATGGAGCAAGATACAGAGTGCAGGCAAGTGCATATATAATGCTTCTCCAGCAGATGAGGTTATTAACCTGAAGGGTAAGAACAAGTGCAAAGGCTGCCAAACACTGCTGTCCTAGAAGTCAGCCCCAGCTGGTGAGGATGGATGATGTAACAGATCAAGCAGGAGAAGAAAGTTTTCAGTTAGGAGGGTGTAAAATTTGAAAGGCTGCATGTAGGAATGAGGAGTCGCAGTCCTAATTCGAGTACGCAGAGAGCTCAGCAGATGGCCCAGCAGATGAGCTGCTATGCACCACAGTATGTGTGAGAACACAGAATCACAGAGTGCCTTGGGTTGGAAGGGACCTTGCAGCTCATCTCATTCCAGCTCTCCTGCCACGGGCAGGGATGCCACCCACTAGATCAGGTTGCTCGGGGCACCATCCAGCCTGGTTCTGAACACTTCCAGGGATGAGGCAGCCACAGCTTCTCTGGGAAACCTGTTCTGGTGTCTCACCATCCTCTGAGTAAAGAACTTCTTCCTAACACCTAATCTAAATATGAGTTTGATGGTACCTTGCAGAAGCAAAGCACTGCCCTTTGGTGGTACAGAGTAACATTGGGTGCCGTGTTCCTCACCCCCGCTGGGCCCTCCCTCTCCCGTCTGGGTGCCTTGCTTGCTTGCACACTGAACTTTCCACAACAGTACTTCATTTTGCTCTTCTGCATTACAGCAATTTCCTCCCCCATGCTTTGCCTTCCCTGTCCAAACAGAGCAGAGCCATCCCAGAAGTGGAGATCCTTGTCAGCCACACTGACACCAACGTCACGGTGCTGACTCCTCCTGCCTTAGGCTGCAGCGCTCAGGATGAGCTGGCACATCCCTCAGAGGGGAAAACCTCCCACTTTGGGCCACAGAACAGCCCCACTGGCATATTTTGCGTTTATTTCCTACAATTCCATTTCCTCCAGCAGTGAAATCCAATGGCCAGAGAGATTTCATGTGCACCCTGTCTGACTTTCACCTTCCCTAACAACTACAGCTCTTTGGGAATTTTAGGAAAAAACTTCAAAAAATCTCCCAAAACCCATTCTTTGTGTAAGAACTGGCGAGTTTGCACCTGACTTCCTCCAGAGGATCTGTTTTGCTGCTTACTGTTTGTGAGTCTTTGGGGCTCCATTTGCAAATCATCCAAGCAACTTACGGCCAGATGCTGGAAGAATCATCTTTACCACTAATAGCTTAGAGTGGCCATTGCTGCCTCACAGTCACATTGTGATGAATATATTTATATGGGAAATTGCAATAATCCCTGTTTTGTGACACAGCAGAAACCTGTCTCGCTAACCAGTTTGCGTGTGACGTTGATGAAATGACTGCCCCTAAGTTGTTTCAAGAAGCTTCATTTCCAGTGTAATCTGCAGGAAAATCACGTGGATGGATCATGATGAATGAACTCAAATCACTATAATTATGCTGATAAACATCTTCTTAGATGTTCTTGGGGTGAGTGACATCTTTTTCATTTCTCTTAAACTGCTTCCGATGCAATATAAACTAAGACGGGAACAACATTCTTTTTATCAATATCAGAGTGTTCCCATGGCATACTCAAGCCAGCAGATACATGGCAGCTCAGCTGTGCTAGTAAAAATGCAGACAACCCTTAGATTCAAGCAGCAGCAACACCAGCAGTTGGTAATTCCTGCTTTCCCCCCAGATTCCTTTTATTATCTCGCGGTTTTGAGAGCGTAAGTTCAGGTTTTGTATCTCCTTTGCCTTTGGTGTATTTACTGGAATTGCAAACAAAGAAGTTCTTTAATCCCTCCTATTTTTGCTGTGGTACCTTTGACCCTGAGCTAAGACTACCCAACTCACTGAGCTCATCCAAGGATATGGTTATTTCCATCATGGGTTGGCCAATCATTGGGACAACAGTAATTTTGTGAGTCCTCCATGAAGATTCTTTGGACCAGGTGGTGAACTGGGATACATGGTCAAGGATATTTCATTACTGGACTTTTACAGAGTATTTAGCAAAAAGAATGTTCTGATCTTTCATAATTCAATTCTGTATGTACAGAAACCAACCATCAACAGAAAATCCAGATCGGTATGCACTACATGTAAAATCAAACTCTCTGAAGTGTCTCTCAGCATAAGGACTGTGAGTCAAAGGGGAAATTTCTAAGTTAGTAACAGGAAAAATTAAACATCATGCTCATCTGCCTTATTGTAAAGAAGCAGAGGGATGTTAAAAAATGTGCTATGCTGGCTGATTCTTTTTCTATGAAGATGATTTTTGGGGACATTGTAATGCTTACAGTAAAACAGTTACATAAGAAATAGTGAAATCCACTATGATATTGCATTACTTTGTGTTCAAACATACTTGTGCAATAGATTAGTCAGAAAGCAATAATCAAACTATGTTTTTTCCACGGTTGAACATTAGTGGCTGTCTGGAAAATTGCATGTTCCCTGTATTCAGTGAATTGGCTGGGTGAGGAGGTCACTTCCAAGGAAACTAAAATTAGTTTTATGTGTTTGGGTTGGTTGACTTTTGCCAGGAAGAAATATAAAGACGACACAAAAAATCTTGTTTGCTACCATTCCTCCCCAGAGATGGTGTCATTTGGCAGCAGGGTGCTAACACTGCTCAGGGACCCAGTCCCAGCCTCATGACTCACCCAGGAGCTGTCCTCAAGCAGGGATGGTGGCAACAGGCCTGGCAGGGAGTTGCCAAAGGCAGTGGAGGAGCCACCAGAGCAGCAAAGGGAAACGTTGGAAAAAAAATCTTATCCTTTTGTAGGAAGATCTTGAAGGAAGCACAGACCACTTCTGGCAAGGGCCCTGCCCATGCAGAAACCCTTTCTGCCTGTAGCAAATTCTTTGAAAAACTTTGTCTGAAACGGCCAGTTATCACTCTGCTGGTGCAGGGTGTTGCCTCTTCTGTTCCCAGTAAAAGCTCTGAGCTGTGGATGGGGTCTGTTCTGGGAACAGGTTACAGATGCTCTCCTTAGTCAGCAAATACAAGAGCCCCAGGGCAGGGAGTCAGCAACAGGCAACAGGGAGAGGGGGACACATCCAATGCCTGTTGGCAATCCAGTTATTAAAAATAAATGTTGACTTGATGAACTTCTAACCAAACACCTGCTATGTCAGAAGGGAACTCTGCTAATGCTCCCCTCCTACAGCCAGGGGTATAACTGTGGTAAATGCTGGGGACATTTCAGTAACTACAAGAGGCCCTGGCAACTTTGTCCCCTGTTTTTTTCACTCCCATGTCTGACATTACTATTTTTTCTGTATTTGCTCAGCTTTTTGGTGAAAATGTCATTAATTACTAATTTAATTCTGTGAAATGAGTGCAAAGGTGTATGCGTAGTGCATTTAGCGGTTTCAATCCTGAGCCTGTAATTGCTCTTTCCTGCAAATGATGCTGTTAGGAAAATTCCTAGTTTCACAGTGTCAAGCCATTAGTTAATCAAGGACCAAACCAGAAGCAGAGCACTATGGACAGGATTCTTAGGTATCGGAAGTCACTGACAGTAAATCTTTGTGGAAATAGTGCCTGGATGTGGTTGGGGAACTTGCCTCCCAGTTACACACTCCCATGGCTGCAAATGCAGGCCTGATTCTTTTTCCCTGGGCAAAGACAAGGCACAGCCACCAAGTCACAGAGTCACAGGTCTCTGCTCAGATGTGTCTGACACATGGAATACTGGAGCAGGACAGAGGCAGCAGCTTTGTGGTGGGAATACAACATAAAAATCCCAAAAACAGTCTTATGTTCTGTGCAACCCAGGACTCGAATGCCTCTTTAGAGGCCTTTGGTTTTCTTGCTTTTGATGATATCCAGCCAGCTCCACCTGTCCCTTTGTTGGTTTCCATGGCTAACCCTCAGCCAAGAGCTTCCCTGGCCTCCTTGGGTGGCTGTGGTCCATGCTAGCCCACATAAAAGCAAAGTAGCCCCAGGTTTAGGAGATGGCAAACAAGGAAAAAGATCTCTCATTGCTGTTTCTTTCCCTTGAACAGCAGCCTCTTGAATCACAGGCAGTAAAGCAGCTCGTGGAGCAGGATAACTTTGCCTGTGAGTCCTGGAGCTCTAGAGGAGCTGAGCTACATCTCTCAGAAGGTTTTCTAGCACAGAACACGTGACACCTATCACATAAAGCCATGAGAAGACAGTGTTTCACCTCAGATCTGAAGCACTTTGTGAAGTAGAATTAATCACAGTTATATGTCACGGGTTTTGATTTAAATGTGGATTAGAAAGTGTGCAAGCAACAATGTTTCTAAAGACATTGATTCTTTACAGAAAAAGAATGAAAGTGAAAATATCCTGAAAACCAATAAAACAAAGAGTACTATGGCCTGCAAATACCAATTTTTTTTAACTGAATGAAAGAAATTCTACTGGGAAGGGGCAGAGGATGATTTTAGTGCTTCATTCACCTTCAGTTTCAGTAGTACATTATGGGTCTGTTTTTGCACATGGTTTTGCACTCCAGAAAATCTTTAGTTCCCCTTTTAACTGTCAAATAGGAACAAACACAAAATCAGCCATGGAGAAGGAGCCTAACACAAAGTCCTTATTTAGCTGGATTCAAGGCAATTGGATTATTCTGCCTAATTTTAGTAAGAATTGAAATAAACCATAATGGAGAGGAGATTCAGGTTACAGGACCAAAATTAACATTCAAACAGATGGAAAGAGATGTCCTATGACATATTTAAAATACTAACAGGATAGCCTTCTGCTGGATTTATTAAAAGATGACTACTCAAATAAATACCCCAAATTCCTAGATAGGCTTAAAATTCTGCCTCCTTGTTTTTTTTTCAATAACTCATTGTGTAAATTATGTGTATTGTAACCTCATGACAGTAGCAGTGCAGTAATATTTGTAAGCACTATCATTCTCAACTTATGTTAAACAAATAAGAAAGTCACAGAATAAAATATGAACATATGTGATGGGTTTAAAAAAATGAATTCAAACAATCAGGAAGACCAGAAGCTCTTTTAAGTGCCAAATTATTGTTGCAGAAGCATTCTTTTTATCTGTGGGTCATGATTTCCAAGAAATGAGTGAAAAATGTAAACACTTCCAAGTATGTGCCCCTTTGGGCACAGGGTGTATTAAACAACAAAAATAAAAAATACTTCAGGGACAGAAAGGAATTGTTAACCAGGGCATTTTAGAAGAAAGCCAATAATGCCTCACTTGGTAAATAAGTAAGAAGAAAAAACTTGCAACTGGTTTTATTATCTGATTAGTGGAAGTTCTGCATTCAGATAAATTTTAAAATTAAATTCCCTTCAAGTTTAAAGAAACAAACTGAAAGCCTTTTTCTGTACCAGAACTCAAAGCAGGAGATGGTTGTGGTGATTGCTAGCACGCAAATAGTAAATACTCTCAGAGGTGAAAAACCACAGAGCTGGAAATCATGCCTTTGCTGAGTTGTGTCAGATTCCGTGCTTGATTACACGGCATGAATAAATTATTGGAAGACACACTTCAAACTCTTCTTTTCAGAAGCGAAAAAAATAATGCTAATTATTACATTTGCAAAGCAGGGTGAAGTATGCAGAAGAGCATGGCATCATTAGTTTGCTGCATTATTGATTTAGAGGTGCCCTTTTGAGTAATACAGGTACAAATTTCCCATTGCTGCCGCATTGGATGGTGGTACTTATAAGATTGTCTAAGTTATTTAAGCATCTAAATCCATTTTGTTTCCTATGTAAGTTCTTTGGTAGTGATTTGACCTCACAATAAAAGGGTAGTTGGTGTATCAAAGATAGGCTGAGCATCCATGCTGACAGAGTGAAGGAAAATCAGCATCACACAGTCTTTGATGGATGTGAACATTAAATAATGGCATCGGGACTGTTTCATCTAAAACAAGAAGCACACTAGAATTCCATGAAAATCAATATGGTTGATTTTCCTTTAAAATCTCCAGGAACCCAGCTGAGCAAACACTATAAGTTTTGGAGATACCTGGCAATAGTAATGTTTTACCTCAGGCTTTTTTCTGTCCAACTTCTGCTCTGATTGCACACAAAGGTAGCTATGGCAGCACCATAGGGAGGACCAAAATTCTTTGAGTTGTACCTGGTACAGACCAAACCCACCAGAAACCACTAATTTCAGGCAGTGTTGAGCACGAAACCAGAAAGTGGCTGCAGCTTTTTCTGTCTGTTGCAATCCTGGAAATTTCCTCAAGAAAATACAGTTTGCTGGGCAAGGAGTCGTGTCATAAAAATCTCCATTGCCTTCCTTGGAAGCTTTTTCAGTTTTTCTCTACATCCTACAGTAAATCTATCAGCTCTCTGGGTAGATTACTTTCCAGCAAACTTCCATGGTTTGACACATCACATTGTATCACTCATCTTTACCATGCACAATACGTGTGGCTTTTGTGTGTGTCTGATTATTCTTGTAACCTGCCGAAGTCAGAAAAGGAAAAACAGCTCCCTGGGATTTTGCAATGACTTTTAGCACAAACATCAAGACAGCATGACCATATGATTATTTCTGGGCTTTGTAAAGTATTAAAAAACATATTTTCTACTGAGAAAAGGCTTTTCTGTCTGCAGAAGGACTAGATCAACCATTAAACTCTCTCACAAGTTCACATTTACACTTGTCTTTTGCCATCTCTCTCAGCCTGCCTTTTAAAGGCCTCCTAAAACCATCAGCTCTGTGCCAATACCCTCTGAATGGAAGCATCTCTCTGTGGCTGAAAAACCTACATAAACTTAGATTTTAGATTCTACTTCCTTCTGGCTGATTTAGCATCACCGTTTTGGTAACACAAATCCTTGTCCTGACCAGGGGGTATTTTACCTCCCATTTAAATCCAGCGATTAGATTTAACATGTTAGCCACTGCACCAGCAACACGCAGCGTGGTGTGGCTGCTGGCTGGGGCATAGATCATACATGTTGCTTGTTACACTGCATCCTAACGAGTCAGTTACAAACTCCTTCTCATGGTAAGAAAGAGTCATAAGTGAAGGAGAAGAGTAGGAGTAATTCCGCATTCAGATCTAAATTTGTGTCAAGTGTGGGATGAAGTTTAAAATAAGAAAAGATAATAGTTGGGGTTCTGCTGTTTCTTTCCACCTCTTAGAAAAGTCAGTTTTGATCATACATTTCGCTTCTTTTAAAATGTAAAATCAGGCGATGGGTCTTTGTTAAAGTGTTCCATGAGTTAAAATTAAACTTGAGGGATAGCAGGAGGTGTTACTTGTTCTTGCATTTATTTCTACGTTATTTTTTTGTGTCTGACCAGAAAAGGGTAACATGCAAATGTCTCTTTGTGGTTAAAAAAAAATAAGCCATGAAGTCTAAAAAAGGAAAGCAGTTACTGCTTTCTGTGTACAACCACTGCTTTCAGAAGTCTCTTTTATATCTGCTGCCTGCGACTATGACTCCATTTTTACTCAACAATATTCTGCATTGTTGGGGTAGGAGGGATCAGAGAAAGGGATTTTACTCGCTTGGTTTTCTCCTTGATGGGAACTCCTGCAGTATTCTTCCCCTGGAAAACAGCAAGGACATGGGGAATGGCACAAGGACGAACCTGGTCTTTCCCCGCAGAATGTGAAAGATTTGTTATTCAAAATGTCAGTTAATCCACAGTAGGAAGCTGTAAAGGTTCCAAACACGGTGCCCATCCCCGAATGCTCCTGACAACACCCGTGGTTTTACAGAGGCCCTTTCTGTGCACTGCTCCCTGTGCTGTTGCTCTGTGCAACACCCAGGCAACAAGGACAACACCTTAAAGAAAATCTCTCTTCTCATTCAGGGCCACCCTTTTGAGGTATCCTGTGCAGGAATTATCTCAGCCTACGCAGGACAGAATTTCTCTCCTCTCTGCAACTCTGGCATCATGTCTGTAGACAGCATTTTGCACTGGTATGTTTTAATGAAAACCAGAAGAAACACTAACTTAATTATATTTTTCCTTTTTCTCTTTAGTGAATTAGTTTATTTTTGTCAACTTTGAGCTTTTGGATTTAATTTAGTTTAGATCTTGTTCAGTCAAGAAGAGGCACAGGGCTTTAGGGAACTGGGAGCTCTCACCAAGTTGGCTTGGCTGCTCCTGTTACACATTTTATTGGTCCTTGTTCTGCTGAAAGGTTTCATGCTGCCAGACTGGTGTTTTTTCCTCATGGGTTATTAGTGAATCATACAGGTCTTGTATTCTGGTCTGTTTTCTTTACTGATGATACATACCTCAGGGCCCTCTAGTTTAGCAAAATGGTTTTTATAGAAAATAAATAAAACTGCAACACAACTGAAGGATCCATGACCCTTCTCTCTGTTTAAAATATGTATTATCCTCTCTAATATATTTATTCTTCATTTGTCATTAATCTGGTTTCTCACATTGCACTTTAACCTTTGGCTTATGTACTTGGAAAGTGTCTGGTTACTGAGCCACCTTTCTCTACAATATGCTAAGGAATCAAAATAGAGGGTAATTTTTGACTTTTTTAGAGAGGCAGAGGAGTTGAAGAAACCCCTTGTGGTGAAGCAGCAACACAGTGCAACTTTCCATGAGCAAGTATATTTTGGTTAAAAATAAAACATTAAGTTTTTGACATACGAGGTAGTTAATGTGACTGCATCCTGGATTCTTTTGGAATAGCCTGCCCCTAATTTCTAATGTCAGTTTCTAATTACTGACACAGCTGATTGTGATCTGACTGCTGCTGCAGGAATAGGAAGACTGAAAGTGTAAAGGAGGTCTAGAGCTGGAACAAAGTTTTTCTCCTAACTTCAAAAAATAACTGAGAGAAGCCCTAACAGAGCTCTCGGAAACACATGGATTATGAATGCACAGGAGATCAGTTCACAGCGTTCATACAGCTCCTCAGCTCCAGTGGATTCATGGAGTGTGTGTGATGATGTTCAGTTTGGGGGCTGCCTGTTGCCCAAGGAAGGTGTGCAGCCCCACCCCTCAGCATCTCCCGTGGAAGGGGGGAGCAGGTAACAGCACCTGCACGGCGCTTGTCTGGCTGAGCATCTTCCAGGCAGCTGGGAAATGGTCTGCCTTGTTGTCCAGGCTTAAATTCCTTTTTATAACTATAGGTAAGAAAGAAGTGTGTGATTCAGAGTTTGGCTCCAGCTGACCCCTGGGTCGAGCTGCTGTTGTTTGTTTTTGTAATTACTATAGTTACCCTGGAAGCACTCTGGGCATTTAGGTATTTTCACTGCCGAAAGCCAGAAATAACTAGTTGGAATAAAAGTGTTAATAGTCTGATGGCTGTGTGTGAGTCATAGCCACAGTGGGCTTTGAGACAAAAGAGAGATTGCTCTGAGTGCAGCAGCAGAGAAAGCCCTTCCTCTGTGCAGCCATACACACTCATTGCAGGTCAAATTTAAACTTCCTTACTCAGAGCATAAACAGCTCTTCTATTTACACAGTCTGAGCTCCCATTCTCCAAGATCCCTTATCACAGAATCATAGAACCATTTAGGTTGGGCAAGATCCTTCAAAATCATTGAGTCCATTACCATTAATGCAGCAGTGCCAAGCCCACCGCTAAACCATGTCTACAAGTACCGCATCTACACATCTTTTAAATACCTTCAGGGATGGTGACTCCACCACTTCCAAAAAGATACTTAAGGAATCATTGCAAGGCTTGCAGAAGCAAACACTGCCTCACTCTCTCTGTTGAACTCAGGGCAGGCTTCTTCCCAGGCAGCTCCCAGACAGGGAGACGTTAATGATGCTGCTGGTTTTGCATGGCCCATTTGCAAAGCAAAATTAGTGGACATCAAACATTCAGCACCCAAGAAATTTTCCATGTCCCTCTGACACACACATTCGCATATGGTGCTTCCATGACTCTCAGTGGTGCATGGTTTTTGCATTAGAAGAGGAAATGTCCCCTCAGTTTCATATCATACACAACGTGTATGTGTCAGATACATACTGTGAAATAGCATTTTTCAGAAAGAAGAACTTCATTGTCTTTGAAGTGAGAAGATGGTTAAGTAGGAGCACATCACTTGGTTGAAGTCAAGATTCTCCCTTCATCTTGCCAGGCACTGCTCAGACTTTGGGCAGTGAAAAAGGCAGGATAAATTTGGACAATAGTCAAAAAGATGTGGGCTCAATTTCTGAAAAGTATGTTAATTTAAGTGAGGTTAAAGACTATTCCTGAGCTTGCTGTGAAGTATGTGCTCAAGTGCTTTCTGTAACTGAGACCTAAACTTGGAGGGCAAATTATTTGGTTATAAATTATTAGACTTTTTGGTAGCCTCAGGAAACAGCCTTTGACAGAAAAGTTTCTGTCAGGTTGAATTTCAGAGGTTGTTATCTTTTGGACATGTGAGATAGGGACTCTTCTAATTGTGCTAACCTCACTGGAGTCTCAGGATCAAAGTGCTCTATCTAGAGTGTTTGTTTGCTCTGTGCTCAAACAGCCCTTATCTCACATCACTTTTTGTGGGATTCAGTTAACAAAACCAGCGACTGTGAACTTCACGCTTCTGCTTACAGCTCCTGCCACCATCAGTGCTCTGGAGACGGAGCAGATCGTGCTGAGTTTGGTTGTCAGGTGAAGATACGGTACCAGGGGCTGTGGCATTGCCGTGGCACAGCTTCCTGCTCTGCGGGCAAGCCTGGAACCGGGTCAAACACTAACAGCAGGCGGCTGTTGAAGTGTTAGAAGGCATGTACCTTCAGGAACGGGGCAGGAGCACTCAGCTCTGTAGCCAAGCTGCAGATCTCTTTTTGCTAAGTATTCCAGAAACTCCATGAGAATGCACGTAGAAATTCAGGATGATCCAACATTTTTGCTGACTTGAAATTTGTCTGTTACTGTGAGAGAACATCTTGATGCAGAGGGACCACGCAGGGCCATGGTGTGGGATGCCTGCGTGGGTTTGTGTTGCAGTGTGGGGTTTGTGTCAGAGGCACAAGAGATCTGGATGGAAAAATAAACCCTGGGATGCTTTGTGATGGGGAGCAAAAACATAAAGAGCTGAACTCTGAAGCAAGTTTGAGTAACAGGCTCTCTCTTCTGGGCACTGTTTTTCTGCTGTAGTAGAGAAAGAGCCTAAGCCTGCAGGGAGCTGAGCTGTACTGTTTTGCATCTTCTTCTGGTGGTGTTTATTTGGGGGATTTGTTGTAGGTTTCAGTATGCTAAGACTGCTCTCACACCTACACACTACATTATGTTATGCCTAGTCAGACACTCTCATCACTGCCCTACTTTACACGTGCTCATCAAAGTGTGAACTGTTACATATATAGCATGACCTGGTCTTCAGCGGTATCAGGTATATTTGCATATCTGTTCTTACATAAAAGTCTAGCTGTGACTGTAGTCACCAGCTCAGAGCCTGCTAAGAGTCAGAGCAGGGGTAAAACCCGCCAGTACGAGAAGCTCCGCAGTGCAGTCCAGTACTGCTTCCTTTTGCTGTTTAAGAGGCCTGTGCTGGAGCTCAAAGGCCTGATGTTACACTCTTAGCATATTATACAATTACATCATAAATCACATTTGCTGATACATAACACCCTCAATTCCCTTGAGGCTGGAAACCTCTGTATGGTGTCCACGCACAGAAGTGTTAGTATGTTGAACTTGTGTGTTAGGACTTGTTTGCACCAGAAACGTGACTTGGCTTTGGGACAGCTCTGCTTTTGCTGGGCAGGAAGAGCCAAATCTTTTATTTCTTACCCACTATGAAACACACTCGTGGAACATCAGGAACTGCACAGATTCAGCCACCAGATGCAGAGGTGAGGAGAGCTGTTGTGCCTGTCCAAGCAGGGAGGGCTGATGCCAGATGCTTGAAGAAAGACAACCGAGGAGGAGATGGGACTTATAGCTGGGCTGAACTGGATGTGGCCTGAGTATTCCCTGGTACATGCCAGGGGATCCCCAGCTGGCACTGCTGTTGGCCAGAAGAGTACAAAATTACCATTTTCAGCCAAGGATCTGGCCCACCAGGTGCTGTATGTTCAGTTATTCAAAGGAATGTCAGTAAAAGGCCAAGATCATTCCTACTCCAAACTTTAAGTAAGGAGAATCAGAAGCAGCCCTAAGTAAGGGGAGTCATGCAGGGATACACCAGCATACATCTTGTACATAGTGATTTTGCCTCCTGATGAGTAAAATATAAGAAACAACTAAGAGCTCGCTTTAAAAAGTCTTTGTTTGAAATACATTTCCTTAATTCTTTGGGAGATCCCAAGAGATCTGTTGAATATTACAAGAGACCGCCTAGGTGAGGTCCTGCCTTGCCTTTACCAGCAGTGGCACCATGTGCCAGAGGTGGAAGGACAGTAACCACAGCTACAGTACTGAGCAGTCAGGTAAAACCTTTACCTAGGGGTTAAGGTGGAGTATGTCCTGCTTGCACAGGCTGGCTCTTTTTCACCTGGGAGCAACTCTTGCAGGTGCCATTACACTTCCCAGTGCACTAGTTGTGATTGTAACCACCTTGGATCGAAACCCATCATTTCGGGCTTTCATAATTTTGTCTGGTGCAACAGACATGCACGGGCCATGGATGAGGGTTGTCAAAGAGCTTTGCAATAGTATCTCTGCATCTAGCCCTTTTTTGGATTCCCAGGGACACCTGGGTTTGTCAGACTGTAGGTATTAGTCTCTTTCATGGTCAGCAAGAGAGCAGTCCAGTGCCTTTCTCCAGGTGTCCTCCCACCCCAGCCAGTGCTGGGGCCACCAGCCTAGCAAAGGTGATGAGGCTCCTCCACCTCTCCAGGCAAACAGTTCTGCTGTAAACACCTCACCTGGCAGTGTCACCTGTAAAGGCTGCCAGAAGTCAACTAAAGATGGGACAAAAAAGATGCAGAAGGGTGTCAGAAGATGCAGGAAGAGCAGAGTAGCCCTCACCTCAGCCTTGGTGGCTGCCCGGTGTCACTGCCTGAGCTGGCAGCAGAGGCAGAGGAGCACTGGAGGAGGAGGAAGGGGAAGCTTGCACAACTATTGCTTGCTCTCATCATCCCAAAGGATCAATTTTCCAACCATTACCTCCTTTCCCACACATGCAGACACACATACGTCACTGATCCAGAGGGGATTTATAACTTACCATCTGAGGAATCACTATCAAAACACAGACACCATTTGCTTTAGGGGTTGTTTGTGGTTCTCCAGTAATGGCTAATGCCCAAACCCAGAAGCAGCCCAGGCCCAGTTGTCCTACTGGGAGCAATGTACAGTGCTCTCAGCTTATTTTTCTCTGAGGCACAGCTGGTGTCTTTAGGCTCCTTTAAATCTGTCTTCGGCTTAGTCACAGAGCAGAGGCTTTCTCCGTTCCTGAGCCAGCCCGACAGACACAGCTATCTAGCGAGCCAGACTAGCCCTCTCCAGCACAATCGCAGGAAGTTATTCCAAGCCTCAGACAAATCCCATTTCTATCTCTGGAAGAGTAAAAGGTCAAAAAACACGAGGCTGTAGCTCTGCCAGCAGCACCAGCCCCAGCCGTCACAGCCCACGGCGGGGCTGAGCAGAGGGGACGCGAGGCCAGCGGCTGCCTCCCACCACAGCTCTGCCCTCCCGGCAGGATCAGTGGCTCCTGCCCACACATCTCTGGGAGGTGTGTGGGGATCCAAAAGGGCTTCATGGGCTGTGTCATTCCACAAGCAACCCCAGGAGAGGGAAGAAATAAAGCATAAGTACCAGGTTACCAAAGCAGCCTTTCCCGGGGAGCCAGCGGAGCCCTCTGATCCCGCCCACCATATTACTGTTGGCATCCAGCCACATCCCCATCCTCTCCCAGCAATAGGCAGCTTAATTAGCACAAGTCCTGATTAGCTCTTGCCCTCTGCTTGCAGTGTGCTAGCAAAACAGGAGGTTTCTAAGGCTCTCTGCAATTCTCTCTCAGCAGCCAGAGGTGCTCCAGAGCCAGCTCCCCGAGCTGCCCTGGCCGCAGCGCTTTGTGCTCTTTGCAGTGGCGGCTCCTGCAATCGAAGCAGGGATGTGAGCCATAGTCTGTCATCATTCCTCACAGTTCTCATAGGACTTCAGTAACGGCCTCTTCCCTGCTGTTGCTTTGCTGGCCTTTCTGCTTGGCTTTAGCAAAGAAGATACCTCATAACAATGCACACAATGGCCAGCCCACGGCACGATGATTCAGAATGTGATGGGGCTACTCCACCCACAGTAAAAACTTGAGTCTGATTTTGAGAACCCTTGCTGGAGGAGCCATGCCTTCCTCACCCTGGGGGCAGGGATTTGCTATTAGCCTTCCGTGGGTTGTGGCAATGTGAGCTGCTGGGGATGGAGCTGGTCCTCCGTGCCATCCTGCCCACAGAGCTGCAGAGCCCAGTCCTCTCTCTCCATGGTCCCCACAGTTCATTTTTAATTTCTCCTTCTTCCTTCAGCTTTCCTGCTCCTCCCATTCCTGTCCTTCCAATTTTCTTGCTCATTTGGGACTCCCCTACTCTCCCTTTTTAGTTCTCACTTTAACTGTCCCTTTGAAAACACTTATTTTTGCTCTGCTCTTGCTTTGCTCCTAGCACATAAACACCCTTGAATTGACCTCTCTTTAAACAAAGCCTGCATCCCTTCTCCCATCACTACAAGTGCCAACAGGCCTGTGATACCCACATGCTGTCGCTCCTGAATTAACTAGGCAGGAGCCTAAGTGGCAGAACCAGGGGGTAAAATATTGCCTGCTGAAACAGAAGCGGATTTGAGACCTGTTATAAAAAATTGAGTCCCCCGTGGTTCCCAAACACCACATTACAACTGAGGGCAGCCACAGGGAAAGTCTTTGTTTTTCTGCAATAGACTGAACATTGTAAGTTCAGCGCAGAGCCAAGGATGTTGCATATGGTTTCTTGGTTGTAAATTTGTCTGTGTCCACACCCTCCATAAGACAAATGTTCTGAGCAAGGGTTTCTGAGCCAGTGTGAAGGCACTGACTATCCAGGATCTGCACTCTTTAAAGCAAGCTGAAAGCAAATTGTTGGGCACAAACCCTCAGTTATTTAACTGTACTGTGGCTGGGGCATCACTGGTGGGAGAAGGAGAAGAATTCAACAACAGAAGGGAGTGCAGTGTCCTCAACAAGAAGGGAGGGCCCTGTGGATTAAGTCTGCTTGCACATTCAGCTGATCAGGAAATGGTTATATCTGTGAAGAATTTGGAGTTTTTATGTGTGTACGTTGTGGTTGGAGCAGATCTCAGTGTAAAAGGCTGTCTTGGCATTTCTGCTGCTAGTTTCTCTGTCTTCATGAATCTTTCCCGTAGGATTAGAAGCAATAAAACACACTTAAAAACTGAAGATGAGGTTGTATGGTCTCAAAAGTCAGCAGAGGAACTCCAAGCCAGCCAGAATTTCACTTCAACTCCTGTTTTGCAGTTCAAGTTGACAGCATTGAGGCAGCCTAAGCATTAGCATCAGCCACCCTTACATTCACTTCCTTCAGAAGCATATGCAAGCACTGCAGGCTGTGCAGAGGACTGTATGCTTTTGGTGTTGAAGATTTACAAATTTGGGCTGGGTGAGATATGGTTTTAAGCCAATTGACCAACTCTTCCCATCAGAGGAAAGCAGAACACAGACTTCTTGGTCATGACCAAGGTCTTTCACCTCAACACATCAGCGTGGCCTCACCATCTTGTTGGGACTGCCTTATCCTGGGAAGCCCTGCAGCCCCAAGAGGGCTGGAGCCAGATGTGATTCAGGTTCCCCAGGTGTGTTTCAGGTACTCCCCCCATTTCAGGGCACAGGGGGAGCAGAGGTACAGACATTTACCTTAGGGCAGAAGGCGTGAAGGTGAATGTCACACAAAGATGCTGACTCTGACCTGCCATGACCAGCCATGAGGGGCTGCCCAAGGCACAGGGGGCTGGATGTCACACTCAGGTGAGGCAGTGTAACAGAGAGGAAAGGGGATGGCCAAGGAGCTTCTGGACCTCTTCGTATTCCCAAACCTTGGTATAGGGGAGGGTGGCTGGGTGGAGGTGTGACAGACCCCTCCAGCCCCACATTCCTGTGACACAGCTATCTAGGTCTGAAGGATCCCTCATTCCCTAGCTGCAGACACCAGGAGGGCACAAGCAGGCACCTCTCCCTGCAGTAGAATCCCTTTTGTCTCTGGGAAGCACCGATGCCATGTGTTTCTCCAGTGCCTGTTCAACCAGCGCCAGCAGCAGAGGGGGTGGGACATCCCCACACAGCAGCAGTTCAGTCTCAGTGCCTTCTCCTCCTTCCTGGTCCTTCCCCTGGCTGCCTCCAGGGAGCCCTGGTGCGGGGAGGCAGCCGGCAGCGTGCACACAGCAATGATGCAGTCACAGACTGCATCCACATCCTTACTGCTCCCTGGTGACCTCATTCTCTGGGTGTAGCTCAGAGTGCATAAACCACAGGAAAAAAAAAGAAAGGGGATAGGGAAGGGAGGAGAAGAGATAGAGAAGAAGTTGCAGAAAAGCAGAAATAAATGCTGTCGTTTTGAAAATGCCTGTGGAAAAACCCAGCTGGCTCATTGTCCTCACTTTTGTAACAGTAACATTGATCCTATTTCACCATCCCACAAGCACATGCTCTTCTGATAGTTTTATGGTTTAAAAAAGATGTAGATCCAGATAGGCTGCACAACACCACTGCCTTCAACCACGTTTACCAGTTTACTTTTACTAAGAATCTGGCTTTGGTGTTTCGTAGATTAGTGTGCTGACAGGCTGAAAAATGATAGAAAGGGAGCTATTACCCTTCTCCCACATTGCTCATATTTAAGACATTGCTGAGCACATTAATTGCACGTTGTTCTCAATAGATCAAGCTGAACTTTCATTTCTGAAATCTGTTTTTACTCCCAAATTGTTCCACTATTTGTGGAGTTTGGCAGTGAGTTTTACTCCTGCTGTACTCACAAAAAATCTGCATTACAAACCCCTGACAACTGGATGAATATAACCCCAAAGAGAAGGCACCTGCTGAGGAAAGCTAGCGTGTCCTTTTGCAAGCTGCAGCTTCATCAGCTCACAGCAATGACCCCTTCTGGATATGAAATCCTTGGGGTTCTGCAGAAATGAGCATTTTTATTTCTTTTCTCCCTCTCTTTTCCATTTGGGGAGCCCCTGTTGACCTCCCTGGCACCCAGCAGCCCTCCCAGGATTTCACATGCATGGGACCCGGCTTTTCACCCGACATCACACCTCATCCTCAGGCACATTCCTGTGCTGCACCATTGTGCTGCCCACAGGCCACCAGCAGGAAGCTTGTTTGGGGAATCCTGAAGTTCCTGCCTGGGTGTGAATTGTCTGGCCACCTAAAATCCACACTCTACAGGAAAAGCTGGTGTTCGGCAAGCCTGGGGCATTTCCTAGGAAATAAATCAGTTGTTCTTGATGCTGCTGTGATCAGAGTGCAAGCCTGTAAAAATGCAGGGATGCCAGAATTCTGAGTGTTAGGGATAAAGTATGCAACATGCCAAAAGTAGTTGTTTTCCTTCTGCAGCCTGTTATATTCAGATGTTGAGGAAATGATTTAATATTTCTGAATATGTTGTGATTTCATCATTTCGTTCAGCAAGGGAAGCTTGAGAAGTCATGCAAATGTTGATAAACATTAAATACACTGTTAGGGCTTTGTTTGCCACACCGTGTGTTTTCAGCAGCAGTGCTATATAGTGTATGCCAGCCCTGGATACATCAGTGTCTCCAAACAAAAGCTGCAGTGGTAACAGGGGACTAAAAAAGCTAAACCTACATGTGACTTGCAATTGGAAAAACCTGTCTCAGGAGGTGAAAAGAAAGAGGACTGAGGATGGTGACCAGTGAGAGAACCAAGGGAACAACATGAAGTTGTGTCAGGGGAGGTTTCGGTTGGATATTAGGGAAAGGTTCTTCACCCAGAGGATGGTCACACACACTGGAACAGGCTTCCCAGGGAAATGGTCACAGCACCAAGGCTGCCAGAGTTCAAGAAGTGTTTGGACAGTGCTCTGAGGCACATGATGTGACTCTTGGGGATGATCCTGTGCAGGGCTAAGTGTTGGACTCGATGATTCCTGTGGGTCCCCTCCTGCTCAGGGTGTTCTAGGACTCTACGACCATACAGCTCAGGATCCAGACTCACAGTCCCGAGCCTGTGCCAGAGGGTTTGTGCCCTGGTGCTCATCCCCAGCTCCACTGGGGCATTGTGCTCCACAGGCCGGTGTGAAGTAGGCAGAGCACTGAGAGAAAAAGCGCAGGTCTGCAGAATTTCACAGGCAGCGTCACCTTCCCACAGCAGAGAGGGGGAACACGCAGTTATCTCCTGAGCATGGGAAGTTTACACAATGAATGTTTGGATACTCAAGCTGACTTTAACCAGCTGACTTTGTGAAAAGCACCTAAAATGTGAAGGGAAATGGAGCTTGCAGGGTGCTATTTCTTCAAACCATTAGTCCTGAAACCTTGTTTTCTTGGAGGAGACACAGAGCGCAACAGCAGCAAAAAGGACGACTCAGAGAGAATTCTTAAACAAACAAAAGAAAACCTGGCACAAGGAGCATTGTTTATATTTTTCCTAACATTTATGTGTTTTAAAATAAAAAATGACAGGCAGTGGGTGCTGTATATTATGGGCCATGTGAGTGATGACCACTTTTACACAAACTAAGGAGAAAAAAAAAAAATCAGCCTAAAAATGTTTAACAACCAGCTCCACCTCCTCTGAAGTGTAAAGCAGAAACTAATTTAAGACAGCTTTTAAAGAAGAAAACCCAGGCCTGTAGATGTAACACTGCCTAGCAGAATCCTTTAGGGTTAAGCAACACAATTTAGTTGATGAGAAGAAAGCTAAAAATACCAGAACTGCAATCAAAATAGATTTTTAAATTCCTTTGTGTAGTTGGTTTTCTAATAGTGTACTTTGAAATGAGCAAATAGGTGTAAAACCACCTATTGAGCACTCTCAGCCTCCTTCAGTGTCGTTGAGGTTCAACTCAACCCCCTTTAGAGGAAACATGGGCCACCTAAATATAACCTATTTAAAACACATCTGTAGTTGCGTACACACAGCATAGAAACAGATTTCAATCCAATTTTCATTCCACTGTCTGTTTTGGTCTGTGTCTTACCCACACACTTGGTGTACTCTCCAATACAATTATACTATTTACTAAATAGGTCTGACAAATAACTCTTAGTTTATAATCTGGTTTGTTTTCTGTAAATATTCACTGAGGGAATCTGACCGGTGAGGAGTGGCTTCGTCTGAGCATCTGAATCACGCAGCACCGTTTCCAGTTTGAAGCTGGAGAGACACGATTTCTCCAATCTGTGACAAGTACAGACCTTTCCAAACTGCAACTTATTTCACCATAATTCATTTGTTTTCTGGTTGCATTCTGATGGCCCTCACAATGCACCAGACACCCTCTGCTCCCTCAGGAGCACTGGCAGCCTGCCCTGGTACCCAGCCCGCTGCTCTGCCCCGTGTTGCTGTCAGCTGGTGTTTGTGCTGCATGATGCCTGCCCTGACCAGGCATGGCCAGGGTAAGAGCCATGAGGGCAGCCTGCCAGGGCTTTTACCATGCCTGAAGTCACCAGTAGATGTTTGCTCTCTGGCTGCAAAGAAAGTAGTGTTGAGGACAGCCTGTGTGCAACCCACAAAACCCAGGCAAGACCCATGAAGGGAGAGTTCATCCTCTGATGTGGTTGATAGAAACGCTCCTCATCAGTCCACAGGCGGATTTTCTTTATGCAGATCGTTTCTTCATATCGTGTTTCCATTTTTGGGAATCTGCATTTCTCAGGGCTTCCTGTCAAGAGGAGGACCTGGCCCCCTCGGAGCAAATGGGAGCGTTGCCATTTACATCAGTGGAGTTTAAATGTCACCGCAAAGGCCGGGTGGTTCCCGTGGGACTGATTTCCAGCCAACACGTAGATCCCAGTGGAGATCTTGGAGTCTGTATAGCTAGAAGCATGCAATGAAATCAGTGTCCCCCTCCACATGCCTAAAACCAGAGCTCATTTGGATACGAGCTGTTATGATGTTGGACCTGTTCCTATTCTTCTTCCTATCTTTGTACATATGTGCAGAGAGGTTGATTTTTATTTTCAACAAAAGTGACCTGTTCTCTACAACAAGTCCTCCCACACATGTGCGCCTCCTCCCTGTTTTTCTGCTTGCCTCCTGCACACTTCCTTTCTCCAGGCAATTTTAGGAGTGAAATGAAGTGCAAAGGTCAAAGTCTTTGCAGCGCGTAGCCGTGAAGTCAATAAGGATGTAAAAAAGAACAGTGGCCCACAGTGGATGTGGAGGATATGGCTTTTCCCCCCTGTGCTCACCCAGATCAGCTGAGCAGAACACCAAACACTGCTGCATTTCCTGACTCTGGACCACGTTGTTATGATCAGCCAAAAGTGTTACAGCCTAAACATTTGCGGCTGTTATTCTGATCCTGCCGGCTACTCTGCTTTTCTTCATTAGATCTGACAGCGTGTTGCTGAAGGGTTCAGGTTTTTTTTTTTTTTAAAAAAAAGCAGTGTTGTGGTCCCCTAATAAAAGAGTCACTTGCCCAATTTCCTGTTTATGCTGGAGCCGCGGCATCATGTGAGCACAGGCAGTTGTAGATAGGCTGGCGACTGTTGCTGACCTCACACCACATGTTCAGTTAACAAGGTGAAACAGCAAAATTTGCTCTGTTTGTGTAAAGAATACTGAGAAAACTGCCAGTTCCAAGTAAAATAGAGGGAGAGGGACTCCCGATAGCTTAAGGCAGGGCGCAATCTCCAGGCAGTTCTTTCTAGTCTTTAACTGCCTTGCACATCTGTATTCACACTGTGCTTGCAAGTGACGAGAAAGGGGATTAGCCCCAACTCTATTTCTTTCTTTAGTGAAGCAGGTTTGGAGTCCTTCCATAAAAGCTATTAGTTTCACAAATTTGCTCAAAATTTTTTCAAACTTCAGTCCCTTTGATATATGCATTTTCCTATACTTGCTTCTAAAAATGATTGAAGACTGCTGTGACTTAGCTAGCTTCAGTTTTCCAGCAGATGTTTATACCCAGCATTTGTATTTCAGAACTGTTGCTTCTTAAACAACCTGGGAGCAACCTATTTTTTATTAAGATCTCAAGGATCCATGCAGAATCTTCTAAAAATCCTCTAAGATTATGCAAGACTTTTGGATTAAAGCCTTTCTAAGAAATCGAAGTTTACCTCTATTCAGGATTATGTCTTATCACTAAAGTTGGTATTAAAGAATTTATTATGAACAAGTAAGAGTTTCCAGGCCATTTGACACAACTAGCTTTCATGTAAAGTAGGAATTCCTATCGGGCAACATAAGGTTTCAGTGGCACTTTTCCCACTAACAGAAAACAAAGTTAATTGTTAAATCCAGGAAGACCCGTGTCAGTGTATTAAGTCTCTCTTTTCTCTCTGTTTTCAACTTGTTTCTTTAAAAAGCCCAATTCCTGTATCCTGAGAAATCCGAATTTTATTTTTTACTGACTAGAGGAGTGGCACCAAGCCAGACCAGCAGTCCTCTGTCCATCAACCTCTGCTGCCTTATGCAGGTAAAAAAGGATTTCAGATGCAAAAGTTTCACTGCATATTGTCTGAAACCAAACACACAGGTGGGAGTGCATCCCTGTGGGTGTATGGAGAAGCATCCCAGTTATCAGGAACACAGTGTAACTTCAGAGGCAGGTGTATCCCTGTGACAGGTGAACAAATCACAGCATATGCAGGCTGTAATGATCATGTACCAGTTGTCAAGTGCTTTAGGATTCAAAGGTGAAAAAAGGCACTCCAGAAATTTAAGCTGCATTCAGGATGATAATGTCATTTTAGATACTACATATAAACATGGAGGGAGGGAATATGGAACTAAAACTCTTGGCTAGCTGGAGAGCCTGTAAACATCCTCACATAAAGAGTCATGCCTGTAAGTCTTCACTGTCAGGGAGCTTAAATGCCTGCAAAAATGTAGCAGCAGTCAGGTGGTGTCATTTTGGGGGCAGTTTAAAGGCATTACTGTTTCACTGTGCCTGCCCTCAGAAATTAAAAAATGAGCTGGAGGAGCGGAGAGCTCTGGATGGGAGGAGATCCTTAAAATGCTTGGATCACTCCAGTGCTGTCTTCTGCTGTTGGGACCTCTGCTCTGAGCTGTGACCTACTTTACACCCCTGTGAAAAGTGAAAAAGAGAGACAAAACGAAACAGAGACTATGAGGATGCTCACGGTGTGAGTCACGTCCACCCCTGGTGCCCCAGCAGTTTGGTTCCCCCCACCCAGCATCAAGGCTGCCTGGGCTGAAATGTGCCAGGATGAAGGTGGGACAGGGTCCTCCTGCCTGCTCAGGGCAGGGACAAGGTCAGCTGGCCAGAATCAGCTTCCCTTCACCCAGGGCTTCTGCTCACCCATCACAGCATCCCCTTGATGAGAGCTGGTGGCCCAGTGGAAGTGCTGGCAGCCCAGAGGGAAGGTGGCCATCCCGGGGCCAAGGCTGTTCCCTTCTGCAGATCTCACACCACAGCTGGCTTTCTTTTTCCTCAGCCTGATTTTTCGTCAGGTCTCCAGATCCCTTTGGGCGCAGCTTTATAGCGATGCCGAGTCACAAAAATTCCGGTTGTTTCCTGAAAGCGTGTGAAGAACGTCTTTACCGTCTTGTTAGTCCCAATGAAACGCAGCCAAGTGCAGCTGGGGAGTTACTTCATTTCTTTATTAACACCAACTGTGGCTTTTTCCTGGCGCCCTGCAGATGCTGCCGAGATTGCCGGCTGGCCCTGGTCTCTTGGTGCTCCTGACAAACCCCACTCAGCCACAAGCCCCTTCCTGGGAGGTGCAGCTCTCTGGGGCAGGGCTGGGCTCCTGCCCTGTGCTGGAAATTAGCCCTGTGGTGGAAATTAGCCACAATTTCATAATGACTGATCCTTATGCGTTCTATAAATGAGCTCAAGGAGGCCTGCACATATTGGCAGGGCAGCTGCTAACAAGGAAAGCTCCAAGCTTTCAGCACCATTGCTGTTAAAACAGCAGGAAGAACAGAGAAGTGATGCCCTGGGTTGGCAGTCGGGAGGGCAGCTCGTTGACTCCATGCCTGTGTCAGGATGTCACTGTTCAAGAAAAGCACTGAAATAGGATTGCCATCCTGCCACCACTTCTTCAGTGTTTTGTTGCTGTGTATTTTACAGGTAGGGCTTTACCAGCCCAGAGGCACTTCTGTAGCCACGGGACACTAGTAGGGAGTGAGCTCTGTGAAGCCTTCTTGGGGCAGTAGGGTCTTGCCTGCCCCACATGTCCCAGGGCAGGGCCTTTCAAAGTTGTGTGACATATTGAGCTCCTCTAGATGAGGTGTGATGTTTTCCTGCTGCGGTAGGGTTTGTTATAGCTGGCATCAAAGCCAGTGGGTTTCTCCCTACAGCAAGATCTTGTGGGATGAGATGCTCCATCAGCATCTTCCCCTACAAAATCCAGAGGCCCATCTGGGCAGCATGACCACAGCACCAGCATTTCTTCTCTGCGGGACAGCCCCTTGAGATCCACCCACCAGGAGCCATGGGAAAAGCCAGGAGAGCAGAGCAGTGCTGCTCCGCTCCAGCCAGCAGTGTCCTCTCTAACAATTTCTACTCCTGTCAGGCAAGGGGATGCTCTGTCACCTTGCCAGTGTCCTCAGAGGAAACCTCTAATCAAAATGTCAGTGAGAAGCACAGTTTTTGGTTCTTTACTGTTCTTACTAAAGACAGGGGACATGACTGAAATGACATTTCTTCATCCAAGTGTCTGGCTCCTTTCTCCCTCCCCAAAATGCAGTGGTTTTACTATTAACTTTATTTTCAGAACTCGTTTTCTTACCTTCCACGAGGTTTTTAAGAACTTAGAACTCCCAAGTTTTTGGGTCACTACGACTTTGACCCTTCATGCCCGAACAAACCCATTAGCATTACAAAGAATCTGCTTGTTTATTAAATAGCAGTGACTCATTCTGTTGCAGATGTTTGTATATGTAAAGCACTATAAATATTATGGATTAAGATGGAGAGCTGGCAACAGGAATGTGTGTAGGTTAGCAGGCAACGTAAGACTCTGGGATTTTTTTCTCCTTTTTTTGAAGTGTGTGTCATTTTTTTCTTCACAAACCACAGGTTTCTCTTTATATAAAAAAAAAAGAACAAAGGAAACCTGTCTGCTTCTACAGGATGTCCTCTTAGATGCTTTATTACAAAGCTCTCATTGCACTTGCAGTGCAGGAAATTTTTTGGCTGGTGTTTTTCGTCAGTTGATGCAGCTGTATCACCTTGAGTGGAAGAAGGTGTTTCCCCTTGCACCATGCACCCGTCACATCTCCTCTGAGGAAGACTCATGCTGCTTTCTTGAAAAAAGGTTCATTTAGAGTCATACTGAAACTACCACAATCAGAAAGACAAGTGACTCAGTAAAGGACTCACGACGTAGCAGATGGAAATCCAGTGTTAGTCTGTGTTCTGTCCTAAACTCATGTGATGCCCTGGCACACGATGAGCCAGACCTTTTGTGCCAGTCTATGTGGGAAGTTGTTTTGTGTGGAAACACTGGTCAGCCTCAAACTTTCTTCCCATCAGAGCTGAGCCCTAACCTTGAGAAAACAAAGGGGCAGTGAGCATGAACAGGCAGGGGAAGGGAGAGCTGATGCCTTTCCAGCAACCCCGGGAATCCACCTCAACTTCCAGACACCCAAGCAAACAGTCAAAAAATTTCTCCTTCTGTTCTCTAGGTTAAACAAAATTATGTGGCTGAGAAGGCACAGGAAGGGCCTCTCTGAAATTGAGTATTTATTGATTTTTCTGTCTTAGTCATAAACCATGAGTTTCAGCCTCTCACTGCTGAAGAAGTTTGTGAGAGCTGAGAAGAAAATAAGACAGACAAAAATCCAAGAGAAGCATTAAACCAGTAGTTGATGGGCAATGAGTTCATCTGCTCCCGGAGCGCTGCACGGGGACGCACTGGAAGGGACAAGCAGGGAGAGATTTATTATGCAGAGCTGATGGGTGCTGCAGACCAGCAGCCACAACTGAAACAGCAAAACCATAACTCCAGCTGGGGGAGAGGCTGAGTGGTTTAAGAGGTCTTTTTCATCTCAAATTTCTGTGAGTGAATCAAGTGTTATTGCCGAGCCCTGCGGGCTGCCGAGCAGAAGGCGTGAGCCCTCCTGTCCTCTTGCTGTCCAAGGAGCATGAATTGCAGGGGGTTCCTCTTGAAAGAGTGGCACAAAGAGCTCCCAGCAATGTCCTCTTTGAATACAAGTATGTTTGCTGGGAGCTGGTCCTGACTCCTTCCCAGTACAGGCTCCTCTTGCAGGGACTGTACTCTGGAGTCCCAACATCTCCCACTCTGTGTAGGCAGAGAAACCTTGTTAACATATATGGTCTTAATGGGCTTAGAATCAGCTGCTTACAAACCCATCTACATGTGAATTTTAACTTCCTCTTTTAAGTCACTTATAGGAAATGTTATACAGTTCTGCCTTTTTTTTTTTCCACAGGAATATGTTTAAAAACCATTCTCTAAAAAAAGATAAGCTGTGAAAACTTGTCTCAAGTGCTGTCCTACTCCTGCAGGACCATCTTCCTGCAGCTCTGCTAGTTCTCTTGCCCCAAGGATGCCTTTGTGGGTCAAGACATGGGCCCACAGTGAGTGGCAGAAGGAGCACTGTGCACCCTGGCAGCCAGCTGTGGGAGGGAATCTCTGCCAGGCCCTTTGCTGGTGGGATTTGCTGCTCTCCTCTCTCCAAGGGACTTTGTGGGATGACACAATCCCAAATGGTCAAACCTTTTGCAGTCCCCCCCGTCACTGAGCTCTCAAACTCCTCTTTCAGCCGGAGCAGACCTGGGGACCAGCACAGGTCCTGTGCCCAGAAGCACGGCTGCAAGGCCACCAGGCAGGCAAGGAGTCAGCACACATGCACCCTTCCTTCTGCTTCCCCTTGTCATCCTCCTTGCTGCATTCTGTAAAATGAGGATTATCCTCATGGGGGAGTCATGAGCATTAATATAGCTGGCCAAGAATTTCAAGTTTGTTGGCTGTTCTTTGTTTTGTTATTAAAAGCAGAAAAAAAACAAAACCCCTCCCCCCCCGGAAAAATTACATTTCAGGCCAATTTACCTGTCTGAGCTTGTATGTGCTCCAATTAATTATTTAGATCTCAAACACTGGGTATTTTGCAAAAACAAATGAAAACATAGTCCTCAGGCAGAAGGTAAGCGATGAAGGTCCTCGGCCAAACCTTTCCAGCTTTCATTCTGCCTTGCTTACTAGCCAGCTGTTTTTCAGCACAGAATAGGTTTGCTCATGGTCTGTTTTATCCCACATTACTATGGCAGATCAAATGCTCACAGGTAAGAGCAGCCCTCTAAACCTCACACCACCTATTCAGCAGAAGCAGAGACATCAGGTTGTGGAAGGAGTAACTGCTTTCTTAGAAACCCTACTGACATGGGAACAGAGCTGTTCCTCTTCCCTTCAGAAGTGGCTCTGGAATTCCTGAAGTCAAAAATTCAGTATCAAGATGAAAACACTGATGGCTTGTGTTACACAAAGCAACGTGCTGGCGGCCGACCAAGGCTGCTGCAAATTCTTTCTTCCTTTTGGCACCAAACTATTTCACTTATGAAGGACAGATGAAAATTATTCTAGGTTTATGTTGGGTCTTGTCTGATGCTAGCTGTGTTGTTCTGATACAGGCTCTCTCTAATGTTCACAAAGCTTTGGAGGACATGTATATGTATCATCATCCTATCATTCCTCATGAAGAAAAAAATTATTTTAGGAGGCCCCCAAATAAATGTAATACATTGGTCTGGACGTGTAGATCCTTTCCATAGTGTGAGTGAGGAGCTTAGGCTGAATCCCAGGAATCAGTTCCTATTTAAGTAAATGGATTGCAGTCCTTCACCCTTAAATTGATCCAAATTCCATTGTAAATTTGGCAGCATGTGCAGCTCCAGACTAAATATTGTCAGACATTATTGGCTCTGATCAGCTGAAATAAATCCCTTCTCACTGCAGCACCACCACTCTGGCCCTGCTGCCTCCTCAGGTGCTCAGAGCCTTGTGTCGTGGTGTCAGAACAGGGAGGAAGGGGAGGGAGGCACATGCCACACCCTGTCACATCTGTGGGTGAAGGTCATGCAACACAGGCACAAAAGCAGGGATGGCAGGAAGAACTGTAACAGGGGAAGGAGGAGGCAGCCTTGTGATTGGAAAGGGTAAAAAGAAAACTACCAGGGTTGTAAAACTATGTAAAACCCACCATGCTCTGCCACAGGGCTGGGGTGTGCACTGGGGAAGGGCACGACTGGCTGCCTGGCACCCTCTGCTCGTGGCTGCAGGATCTGACTGGATCACTGTGAGTAAAAGCTGCTGCCAACGGCTTTTCTGGCCATGGCTTGCCACAGCTGGGCTCCCAGTGACCCCAGTGTGCTGCCTCCCCTTCCCCTGGGGAAAGAAGATAGCAAATTGCAGGAAAATGAGGAGAAGATATTTG
>JAWWES010000150.1:11521963-11583684 GCA_035583135.1 Lophotriccus pileatus
CAACATTTTGGGAGTAAAGCCACATGCTGGGAGAAGTTTCAGAACGGAAATGAGTCGAGAGAGACAGTGATAGGACTGGATATGTCAAATGAGAGGAGATGGTCCTTCAACCCCACCCACACAGGCAGCTGTGTCGTGTCAGCAGCTGATGCAACTTGTTCCCTAGAGAGTGGAGGACAAAGAAAGGAGCTTGGAGAAGCAAGGTGTGATTGCAGTGTGTGTGTGTGGATGCAGTCTGATGGTACAATTAAGATGATGTTAAGACATGAAGAGCAAGCACCCAGGGAAGAGCTGGTCACACCCTCTCCCACTCTCCTACCCCCTCCCTGATGCTGGCCTGTCTGTGTCCAGCCCAGGCTGGGTGATGGGGCGCTGGGCTGGCAGCACTCCTCATTTGCCAGTGTTGGATGAGGCAGTTTTGCTCCCTGAGATGGCTCCCTTTGGTGGCAGGCATGGAGCACAGGCAGTGGGTGAGCTCACCAGGCTCATTGTCCTGTGCTGCAGCCACCCTGCTGTGGCACCTGCACTGCTTTCAAGAGGGGTTGAGTGCTTATATGTCTGTGAAGATGTGAGCCTGTGCATGCTGATTCACCTGCACTGCTGACTCAGGCTGCCATCCCTCAGTGCCTCTCCCTCCCTCCCGCTCCAGGTTCAGCAGTGGGTCAGCAGCACGGGCTGGGTATTTGCTTTGGTCCCTACAGCTCACAAAATACACCAGCAGGCTCAGAGTACATTAATATTTGGGGCACTGAACAGCAGCAGCCAGGGGCAGTTGGCTTGTCTGAGCTTAGACTATCAGCAAAGGGCAGTTCCTCTGCCTCACTCCACCCCCCACCTTCCTGCATGTGTCCTACAGTCCATGTGTTACCCCCATAAGAAATATCTACTTGTTTTTCAGCTGAGCAGGGGGTTGGCTGGCTGCATGAGCCCCACCACGAGCCTGGGGAAGGTGGTGAGAGTGGCCCTGCAGGAGATGGTGGGAAGGCCCACCCTTCCCAAGGGCAGTGCAGATTTGGGCAGCTATCTGGCACTGTTTCCCCTCAGCCCTGTTTTCAGCACTGCTCCGCTACGATAGCCAGTCTTTTCTCACACAGCCCCGGCCCTGCTCTCCTCTCCCATCACAAACCACTCTGACCAGGCACCTCTCCACCTCCCATCTCACAACTCCAGCCAGACAATAAACTTGATCAAATGGTGTATCCACAGGGAAAGAGGTTAAGAGGCAGCTTCTCAGGCAGTACAAACCCAGGGCAGCAGAGCCTCAGCCACTCACACACACCTCAGCCAGCCTTTGCGTCTGAACGGATTTTTCCATGAAGCAGTTTTCTCTTCCCTCTCATCAGCTGCCTGGGCTGTCCTAAACCTGCAGACTCCTTTAGACTCATGAAAATTAAAATGCTTAGAAACAGGGATGGGTACTGGGCTGTCCTGCCTTAGAGTGTTGTACCAGCAACCCTGAACCCTCACTTTTGTCCAGCTGCCAGCCAGGCAGACTATCTACCCCATCCCCTCCCTCCTGCTTATAAATAGGTGATTTCCATCCAATTTCCATCAGCAGGAGCCTGGTGTATTTAAGCTGCAGGGGTGGCAGCCTTGAGAGAAGAATAAGAAGTAGTTTTGCACTAGATCTGATGGCTTTTTTCCCCTTTGCTGCCTTAGCAGCCTACTTCTCTGGGGTTGTTTAGGGGTAAAAGTTAGTTACAAGATGTGACCTTTCTGTCCTGATCCATATGTGGGGAGTGCATTCAGACTGTGCAGAATTTGGATTGCCTTAAGGCCGAATGGTTGCCTGTCTTTAAACTGATAGATCCACTTTGCAAAATGAGCGTGATTTTTAACTCAAACACAAGCTACCACCCAGATTTACATGGTTGTAACAAGACCTTATGCAAAGAGTTATTGAATAAGATTCAGGTAGGGAGGTTTATTCCTTGGAACTTGCATATAGCTTTATGAAGTGATGTTGCATCTGGCATCTGATGCTGCCAGGACTTCATTTAAGCCTGTATGGGATCCATATCTTCAGTCACAAGGTTCAGGTTTGGTTTGGGTTGATAGTGCCTGTGTAAATAATCATCCCTTTGTAAGGTGTTGAAATTTTCTCTTTAAATGTTACAACTTCCTCAAGGTTTGTTCTGGGCCTTCAGGAGTAACTGGCAGCTCATTAACAGCTTTTTATTAGCACTGAAAACCATAGGAGGGAAGCTGCACAGGTCATCTGGAACCCTTGGCTTTGCTAGGCAAAAGGCACTTGTTTCCAGATATGTGCAGTCCTAGGTGTTTTCATTTCACAAAGAAAAATGTCTTTGTGGAAAAATCTCTTATGTGGATGAGGTGGTGAAGTGTTGGATCATTTTGATTATACCATACAGGCAGGCTGAGGGGAACAGAGAAGTCTTGCTCCTCTTGACCTCCAAAGGAACAACCTCTTTTTCCTGGTCTCAAATGCAAGCTGATAGCAAGCACATCAAATCAAAGCCATGATTTGGCCAGTTTATCAAAACAACCATAAAACCTGAAAGAAAACAAGCATGGGGCACAAGTCCTGTGAGGAGTGGCTGAGAGAGCTGGGGTTGGTCAGCCTGGAGAAGAGGAGGCTTAGGGGGGATCTTCTTGCCCTCTACAAGTCCCTGAAAGGAGGGTGTAGCCAGGTGGGGGTTGGTCTCTTCTCCCAGGTAATAAGCAACAGGGCAAGAGGAAACGGCCCCAAGCTGTGTCAGGGGAGGCTTAGTTTGGACATTAGGAAAAATTTCTTCACCGAAAGGATGGTCAGTCATTGGAACAGGCTGCCCAGGGCAACGGTGGAGTCACATCCCTGGAATCCACAAAAACCACGCGGATGTAGGGACGTGGTGGGCTTGGCAGTGCCAGGTTGATGGTTGGAGGCGAGGGGCTTAGAGGTCTAACGAGCCCAGCTGTGGGGTGGTTGATGTGTCACATGTGTGGCACTAAAGGAGCCCTGTTTGTCCCCTTGCAGGCGTGGCGGAAGCGCTGGTTCGTGCTGCGCAGAGGCCGCATGAGCGGGAACCCCGACGTGCTGGAATACTACAGGAACAGCCACTCCAAAAAGCCCATCCGCATCATCGACCTCAATGAGTGCGAAGTGCTGAAGCACTCGGGGCCCAACTTCATCAAGAAGGAATTTCAGAACAACTTTGTCTTCATTGTGAGGACCACCTACCGCACCTTCTACCTGGTAGCCAAGACTGAGGAGGAGATGCAGATCTGGGTGCACAATATCAGCCAGATCTGCAACTTTGGACATCTAGAAGACGGCACAGGTAGGATCCTGCTGATCTTGGGGCTGGGAGAATGCCCAGGGGTGACAGGAGTCATGGGCCTTGCTGGCTGGTTGGGCTGGGCAGGTGTAGTAGGACTGTGATTCTTCCAGCTCCACCCAGCACTGAGATGCTGCTAAACCCTGATCTGAAAGTTCTCAGGGATCTCACTTCTGCTGGGTGGAAATACTAACTGGCTGCTTGGTCTCACTTTGATGAAGCCATTCCTGCTAGAACAAACAGCAAGTCCTTAATAAGGTACTGTTTATGTGAAAATCTGACTTATCTTCTGGGGCCATTTATTTCATTACATGTTCTGTATTTATTTAGTTTGGCTTAATGTAAGACACCTGTTCCAGCAAAGTGTCCTGCAAACCTCCCATTTTCTCAGGCATTGCTGGATGTGGAATGTGCACAGACTTGGGTGTATATGCATGTACATAAATCAATGACAGAAATAGTAAGCTGTCTTAGTCTGTTAATAAGACAAAATAAAGAAAAGGCAGAGGATAGGAGAGCATTAGAAGTGTGTGTCTAGGCTTGAGAGATGGTCCTACCAGTGAAGCATAAAGGCAGCTGTTTTGCCAGGCCCTACACCTGTATATACTCAGCAGGGTGAATTTCTTGGAAAGCTTCCAAGAATTAACCACTCCAAGATGGATGTAGCCAGTAATTAAAGTCAGAACCTGTATCATCATTAACTTACCTTTTAAATGAGACAATTGGGCTCAGATAACAGCAATTTGTCTTTCCCCTGACATTTCCAAGGGGCAGATACAGCAGCAATCTGAGAGTTTTAGAGGAAGTGAGTCAGAATGAAGTCCTTCAGTATGATAAGAGGCAGTGCAAGAGCAGAAAAGGGTGGCAGTGGAGGGACTTGATCCCAAGGGCAGTAATATGTTTGGAGGTATTGTAGTGTGGCCAGGCAGGTTATCTTGCCGTGGTCTCTGTGCTGCTGCACTCAGAGTTCTTCTGCTGTCTGCAACTGCTGCGTGGCCACATCATTACCTCATAACTTGAAAGGAAACAAAAGGCTATGGGAGAGGTTTTATTTTAATATGTCATGGTTCCTGGCATTCCTTAACCTTCTCTTGAGTAGTGTCTTCTGAGGGAAATGTGAGTGTGAAGAACACTGCAGTGGTCCTGTGATAAATGTGATATCTGTTCTTTTCCCATTTACTTTAGAAACCACCAGGAAAGCGTGCTGACAGATTTTTGTGTCAGTACAAGCTGCCCATGAATACAAATTCCAAACCAGAGCTGGTAGCTTTGAGGCATTGGCATTAACAGCCCTTTGGAGCTCGGATGTATTTAGGGATATTCAGTAACCACCTTCTTATTGTTCTGCCTTTGTTGACACTGAGACGTTGCTCTTGCACTGGTACTTCTGGTGAAGGATTATTTTAGATATAGTTTTACCAATTACTCTGAAATCAAGGTAAGCCCTTCCACGTAAAACAGAAGAGAGAAAAGTATTTTTTGTCCCTCAAATGCATAGGCAGCCTTCTCCCGGCACTGTGTAAAGATGTGCATAGGGAGATGTGATCTGTAGCAGAGGAGCCAGGACACTGGATGTCCCTGGATAGAGGTATTATCCTGGGAAGTGCCTGTTTCTGTTTTGCTGTTGCAGTGCAGCATTGCCTGTAAGACTTGCACATGGGCAATACTCATAATATTAGACAGTCGTGTTTCTCTCCCAGCAAAAATTGCCGGTGTAGACACTGATGGGTGAGAAATGGCAGCCCTTGCAGCAGCAGTTGGGAAAGATGACACCCCAGCTCTCCAAGGCAGACACTGCCCCACACGAATTTCAGCAGTGCAGAGCATTTGCCTTGGTTCAGTGCGACGTCTGGCACCTGAACTTACAGCCCTGGTCAAGGCTGGCGTGAGCTAAGCCTCCAGACATGCACTTACTGTATCTCTAATGCCAAATAGCTCATAAGAGCTTCTATTTATCCCACAGCTCATGCCGGTGAGCTCAAGACTGGGGTGTGTTCAGGTCAGGCTGCTGGGCACATTCAGATCCTCTGATTTAAATCTGCACGGCTCCACAAGTTGCACATCATATTTCAAAGAGTTGTTAATTGCTTCAGCTTTTCAGAAGCTCCTAAATCCCCCAAGAGCCTGTAGATTGAAACAAATTACCCTTAAAAATTAACATTAGAAGAGAAAAGCCCTATTAAATGACAATTTTTTTTTAACTTGAATTGTACTGTGTTAAAAAAAAACTATAGTCCCCGATACGAATCATCAGCAGAAAGACACAACCATTGCAGAAAATTTAAATAAGCTGTTCTGCATATTAAAATTAAGCTAAAAGACAATATTATGTATTGTGAAATCAATCATCCTTAATCTCTGCTTGTCTGAAAATTTGCTGTGACTTTGAGGCCAAAACCCAATCTGCTGCTTTCTTTGTTCAGTGCCCGAAGTGCAGCAATAGGTTTAGGCAGTGACTCAGCTTTAAACACTGCCCTGTCAGCCCCAGTTAGCCCTTTCCAGTAGCAAGGAAGCTGGATGAACAGCTGGTTCTCCATCACCAGAGGCCTCCAGCATGGGGTGTTAGCAGCCAGATGCAGAGCAGAGTTACCAGAGCCGTGGCTCCTGTGAGGACAACTTTGTTGTCAACAGGCGAGGGACAGCTGAGAGGCAGAGCTGAAATGCGAGCTCCAGGCAGATGTCAGGAAGCACCTGGGAGGGTGGCTGTTGAGAAGGACTTGCCAGCAGCACTCAGCACACTGCAACACTCAGCTGCCACCAGAAACCGTGGCACTGGCTGTGCTGGAAATGACAGGGGAGCTGGCACCTTCGGAGGAATCAGCTGGGAGAGAGAGAAAGAGGCCTTGCTCCCTGTTTTCCTTCCATTTCTATGTGACATCTTACTTTTACCTTTGGGGAAGTCTCCCAGTAGAGACATCATTCCCCAACCCCGTGGGACCCGTGGTCATGCAAGGGATCAAGAGGATGCTTGGCCCAAGTGATTGGGGCAGGGAAGGGGATGAAATGAGGTGTCTGTGGGATATCAGGGGCACAGTTTACCCCATGTGCAAGCTGAAACCATGACTAATTGATACAATCCAATATAGCAGCTTTTCACAGGAGAAACTGCTGGAAAGGTTATTTAACCTCTTTCATTAGGAGGCCTTACTGTTAAAGATAATGCTCTCCCAGGCTATGGAGAGCATACTCTCCCATGTTTTGGCAGGCAGCTCCTCAGCCCAAGAGGGGCCTTTCATCTTGGGATTCACCTTCACGCCATCCACAGCTTCCAGATGTTGTTCCACATCCTATATAAACACCTTGCTCATTCTGGATGCATCCCTTTCCTGAAGATCCCTGCAGATCTTTATCTGTTGCTCTACTCTCTCCCACAGCACCCAGAGCCACAGTAGAAAAGGATGGAAGGCAGCAATTTTTTTGGGTTAGTACCCACCAAAGCAGTTATTTTGGCAGCTGAAGCCTCCTGCTGTCTCTCTGGCAAAGGGTAGGGCAGGCACCAAACTTATTCTCTGCCTTCTCACCGTTAAAAGTAGCCATGCATAATTTATTCTGCCCAGCTGCTGTTGCGGTACAGCTCTAATGCACAGGATTGGGTTACCAGCAGAGCTGGCAGGGGCAGGGACAGGCTGTTAGGAGCTGACTGCAGGTCCCTGAGCTCCTGAAGGTTAGAAAAGGGCAGGTCTGTACTGTCCCCATCCCTCCCTGCTGCTCACAACCGTTGCCATGTGGTCTGTAGCTCACAGCCTTTCCTGATGGGATAATCCACGGCTAAACCCTGTCAGTACCAGATGGAGTTCAGGCCTGTTCCTTCTCTGTGTTAATAACCCAGAATGTCATTAATTTGTTTCTTATGCATTGTGGCAGTTTTAGTTATTGGTTTGGGCTTTTTTTAATGTAGTCAGATGGTGATGTGAACGTGCTTTTCTGAGATCCCTAAGGAGTCAGCCCAGTGCATATTTGATCATCGTCAACTTGCAAGACAGCTCTCCGAGTCCAAGGTTTGAGAGCAGAGTTACTGTCTGAGCCAGCACGATGAACAAAAGTTATTTTTCAGATGGGAAGGCTGCAGCCCTCAGCTCTGCCTTGCAAATGTGAAACCTTGTAAAAGCCATTCCTTCCAGATGCTCACTGCTGAAACCCTGCTGTTATAAGCACCTGCTCAAAATTAAAGCAAATCCTTTGCTTAAGCTTGAATTTAAGCACGTGCTTATATGCTTAGCTGAGCTGAGGCCCACCACTGCCCCAGACCTCCAGAGCTAATGGGAAGAAGCAGCAGTGAGTGTATACTGGTAGATGGAAAGGAAAGAGGCAGCTCTCTCCCCAGCTCAAGGGGATGAAGTGTGGGATAGTGCAGGGAGAGAAGATCAGCTGTTTTATTCTTCTTCTGACTGTGATCAGAAAGATGAGGTGTGAACACTGCTGTGGTTGGCATAAGACTCCAGGTCATTAGAATCACAGAATATCCTCAGTTGGAAGGGACTCACAAGGATCACTGAGCCAAACTCCTGGCTCTCTACACGACAGCCCCAAGAACTGCACCATGAGAGAGTTTAGTTTGTGTTTAGAGATGTTGCTGTCTAACCACCCAAGTCTTGGCAGCGCTCTCCATCCCTCCTGATCTGCTTGTACATATACCCAGCACCTCCCAGGGCTGAGAAGTGACTACAACAACTTGGTACAGTGCCAAGATTTGTGGCTCTGTTGAGCTGAGGACTAGGCTGGACCTTCTGGAGCATCTCAGGACCCCATCACACAGAGCAGGATCTGGCCTGCAGGCTGCATGCAGCTGGTTCCCAGCTTTTCCAGCAAATTCTGGATATCAGCTTTAGGGAAATCTGCCATCCTGCAACACTTTGGAGATATGTTTATGCTTGGTGTGGTTTTATCAGCAGTGGCTGTTTTCTTGTGTTTGTTCTTGCCGTGGGGTTTTTCATTCTGAAGAAGGGTTTTGCAGCTTTGACTTGGACAGTGTCTGCACCTCAGCCAGAGAGATGGGCACCCACTGCCGAGCCCTGCAGGTGTTGGGGACAGGTGGGACACCCAGTGAGAACTGCCTGGTCCCTGCACAGCCCTGGTGAGGGAACTGCCATGCAGCAACCTGAAACTTCATTAGAAAAATCATATTCTCTGTCTGAGGACTTGTGGTCTTGGTGCTGCCATTCAAGCTTCCTGCCAGGAGCAGATGCTTTAGGGAGCTGCTCTGCAAAGACACTCTTCCCACTCCATCCCTCCCATGGTGGGAGGTCCAGCTGGCACTGAGGACTTGATTTTTTTGTGTTGAAATGCCCCAAAAGCTGGGCCAGAGGCTGTGTTTAGCCTTAGTTCTGTGTGGCTCAGCCATCACTCCTTCATCCCCCCAGCTCTCTAGAAGGGATGGAGGTTGGGAGAGGAACAGAACCAAACTTATCTGTGCTGCCTGGCAGTTCCCAGGCCATATGGGCCTGAATGCCTTGGCCACACACTGCCAGTGAAGGGTGGTCTTGATGGTCTGAGCTCTGGGCCAGCCCTGCTGGCTGCAGCCCAGAGCTGTTTCTCTCCTACTGCCACCCTGCTCTGTGCCAGGGTGACTGGAGTTATGCCCAGGGAAGGTGTCACTGAGAACAGTCTGCCCTGTGTCTTGTGGCCTCCAGAAAAGTAGTGTTACTTTTCTCAGCAGAGCCAAGAAACCTCCAGCTGGGCAGAAACAGCTACACCACAGCTTTTGTGGCTTTGATGTCCAGCCCAGAGAGGCATAAGTAGTTTTCAGGCAAGTTCAGAGATTGTCTGGCTACTCCATGAGCTGCAAAGCTCAGTTTTGTCCACTGAGATCTAGAAAGTGGGAAGAAATCAATCCTTTTCCTTGTCACCATTAATTTGAAGTGTTGGAGATGAATAATTAATTATTTGCATTGGATACTCAAAAATACTTGATGAAGCTGGCAGCTGTGCCTCAGCTCTTTCTTCAGCAGAGGCTGTCTTCATTGCTGGCTGCAGGAGGGATGCCACAGCCCTGCAGGAGTGGAGGACCCCAGAGGAAGAGGATTTGTACCTCCTGCAGCACTTCAATTTGACAGCTTGGGCAGGGGGAGCTGCAAAATCAGGCTGCCCTCTCCCCAGAACCAGTTTTTGCCTTGACTCACCGCCCCTCTGGGGTAAAACACCCCTGGCGCAAAAGCAAGGTGGTGACAGCCAGAAGAGGCAGTGGGCCAGGGCGAGTCAGAGCCGTGCCATCCCTTCCCGTTGCAGGTTCCGTGGAGAGCCTGTCCCACACCACCTCGTCCCCGCAGCCATCGCCGGCCGCCTCCACCCACGCCTCCCGCATCGCTGACCCCTCCTTCTCCGTGGACCACCCTGCTGCCGACGCGTCTGCCGCGGAGGAGACCCCCAGCGAGTCAGAGTCCGTCTTCCTCCCCGACTACCTCTTCCTCTCCAACTGCGAGTCGGGCAAGCTCAGCCACAACAGGTAAGTCTGGGGTCTGCTGGATGCGTCGGGCTGGAGCCACCCTCTGCCTCTGCCAGCGATGAAACGGGGGCACACTGGGCTGGAGCCCTGCCCCTTGGGGTAGGCTCCTGAGCACAGCGGGGGTCTACCAGCCTAATCCAATTTGGAGGGTGCTTTTCATAGCACAGATTAGCGGTCCAGCGTCATAGGTTGGTCCTGTCCCTTTCCAGGGTGGGTGGCTGGGGACCTCACACACAGCCTCTCTCCAGACACCTGCTGCTGCCCAAAGTGCTCCACAAAGCATCCCAGCTCCTCATCCAGCTCAGGGGGGACCCTCCACAGTCACAGGGAAGGGACAGATTTTGGCCTGAACTTTAGGGTTGGGTTTTTTGTTTGCTGTGTTCTTGCAACCAGGAGAAAAGGAAAGCTCAGTTCCTGGCCTCTGACTCTTGCAGGTGTGACAGCTGGTCAAATTCAGACAGATCTCTGGAGCAAACATCATCGGACGATGTTTTTGTTGACTCCTTGCAATCCCAGCCCTCCTTGTACCTTGTACAGCCGACCAGTGCTGGCACTGTGCACCAGGATGGGGCCCCACTGGCAAATCCCAGCACCGTGTCCAGGAACACAGACATTAGTGGGCCATCCAGTGACTTTTCCTCCTCTTCTCCCCTGCTGGGGACGCCACTGACACCAACCTTTCAGATTGACAAGAGCCAAAACGCGCTGCCCTACGGTGTAACCCAGCTGGATGTCCTGTCCAACACGCCTCCACCGCGGCCCCCCAAGCCCACCCACTTCTCGGACAGGAGAGGGGATGAGGTGTGTGGTGGGGCCCTCCAGAACGGGCACGCAGGGATCTGCAGGGCTCAGGTCGCTCTGGTGCCCAGGAGGATCTCCCTGTCCAGCTTAGACAACATGAAGAACTGGAAAGGTGAGTGCACTGCCAAGAGCTGGCAAATGTGAGGGATGTGAGGACCAGTGTGAGGGATGCAGCTGTCCACAAGCACAGAACAAGGGACAACTTCCAGCTGTGCCTTTCTGTCCTCCCCTCTATGGAGTCATACAGCATCCAAAGCAACACCAAATGCTTCTTTCAAATGAATTAACAAGCAGGATTCAGGCCTGTCCCTCATGCTCAGCTCCTGCTCTGTAGAAGCCCCTCAGTGTGCGTACACATGGGCAGCTCTTTGGCCATGATCCCTTCAGGGTGCCTTATGGCTTGCTAGTTTTCCATGCCCTCTCCCTCTCCAAAAGGCAAAGCAGTAAAAACCACCAAAATTAAAAGTCAGCCACTGAATCAGGCAATGCCAACATCTCTGTTTATGCAGGTCAAAGTGTGGGCTTGCACATGGGAAATTCCTTTGGAGCTGTGCTGCTTCGCTACATCCAGCCCATTCCACGAGAGCAGCATGTCTTTTTGCAGCTTAGAGGAAAGACCAGGAAGTCAGGGAGACGCTGGGGATGGGATGTAATCCCGGCTGAACCAGGGACTCTGTGTCCTTGAACAAATCCCACTCTGTCCTTGCACTTCAGGCAAAGTAGTCTGAAAACCTGCTGCTACAGGGTGAAGCTCGGCTGCAAAGCAGACTCTACTCTGAGCTGAGCTGGCTTTTCCACCTGTTCCTGAAACACCGTAATCACAAACAAAAATAACACCGTGGTGGTGGAAAGCAGCATAGGCAGTATGAGAAAACTTTATTATGTAGAGCCACAGAACAGAGAAAGGCAGCTGGGATACCTGGCTGGAAATCATCAAGTATACTGCAGAGATCTGGAAACTTTCAGTTTTGATGAGGAAAAAAATGTAGGTTTTTAAGGACAAGCATCCTTTAGCCTCCTGCTGTTTGAATGACCAGACAATGTTTGGGGCTGTTAGATGTTGCTCTTAAAGCTCAGAAGCTAAAGCAAGGAGATCTCTGTCCAGCCTGTTCATCAGTGTACAAACAATTCTTGGAAGGTTTCTGGAGAAACACCCATCAGTGGAATTGCTATTCTTGATTATCAGCTAGTTTTTTTTTGCTCCCTGAAAGGTGCTGCTCTTGCCTCTGCACATCTGCTCCAGCATCACTGGCGCACTTGAGCCATTCGTGTTCCTCCAACCCAATTTACACCGAAATGTTTTAAGAGGATTAAGTGGCCAAATGTCACGTTGTGCTGCCGTGCTGCAGGGTTATCTCTGCCTGACGGGGGCAGCAATGAATTAATAAGTGCTGCCACTTTTCCTTGCCCTAAGTGAAGCTGAAACTGTTTGAAAGGTTAAACTGAATTAAAATGTGTTTAACGAGAAAGATCAGAAAAAGAAACAGGGAGAAAGCAGCTCTTCCTCACCAGCTCCCACAGTGAGCCCACTTGAGTTATTTCCTTCACTTTTTGCCCTTGGCAACCTGCAAAAGATGCACAGATGGAATTAAGCCTGTGTAAAGGCAGCATGTGCTGGTGGAAGTGCTGTGAAGGGGGTTGAGCTGTACACATGTAAGGCACCTGTATCCTGGCATCTGATGGAGCCTTGTGACAAATTAATAAATAAATGTAGCTATCCCAGGACAGTGACTGTGTCTATCTTAATATACATCTGCACTAACAGAATTGCTTTGTTCTTCTTTGGTCTTTTTTGCTGGAACCACAAATGCCCTCAGTTGCAGTGCAGTACTGACATCTGCATCACAAGAGCAGAGAGTGGATTAACGTGGTTGCAGGGTTTTAAGGCATTCCCATAGAAAGGCCATTTTCTGCACAGAAAATCCCTTTCCAGGAAAAAAAAAAAAAAAAAAAAAAAGTGGTGTTTGTAAGCATCTCCCACTGCTGATCTTCTATGCACTGAGTGGTGGATTTTAGGGTTTTGGGGTTTTGCTTCAAAAATAAAATTGACCTGCACCAAGACAAAGACCCACCTGCAAAAGGGGACACTGAGATTGATAACTGTTTCTCTGGCTGTTTATTCCCCATAAGCTTGAGCCACTTGCACCACATCAGCACTTCTGGATGACAAAGCAAAGAATTTTTCTTCTACCATTGAGTTTCCCCATGCACCACTCTCTGCACAATAACACTTATTTCCATGACACCTTACATACCAGGCTCCTAAATAACTTCCAAGCAGTAAGGAAATAATATTCCCTACAGTCCCTTTTCATGTAATTTCCCCAGTCTGACAGAGAGTGACTAGAGCCTTCTGGGTTTAAAGTTCTGTTTCCTTGCTCCCACACCAGCCTTTCTCCCCAACTGCTTCTGTTGCAGGAAGCATAAGTTACAGCTGGATTATACATGAACATGTTCCTTGGTTTCATCATACATAAAATGGATGTAATCACTCTTGAAATGCTACTGAGTTGGATCTGGTCTTAAGTGTCATTGGATTTCCTCATTTAGGAGTTTTACTCCAGAATTATCTCCATAAGGTTGCACTGCCTTATCACATTTTTAATCACTTCTTTTTTCCTTGCAGCAGACATGGAAGGCAGTTCCTTAAGAAGTCGAGATAAGAGGCTTAGCTTGAATTTGGTAAGTACTCTGCTTGCACAAATTTAAAACACTGGCACATGCCAAACTTCAGAGAGTGAATCATTTCACATCCTGATACTTAATCATTCCCCTCCTGTGTTCAGCAGAAGAATTAAAAAAATGGAAGAAGCACTTGGCCTTGGGCAACTTCTGTTCTGCTGCTTTGTGGCCTCAGGAAGCTTTTGAGGGAGGAGGGAGGGGCAGGCCACAAAACTAAGCGCTCTGTTTAAAGGCAGATGAAGCTGGATCTGTTATGAGAAAGGTTACAGTAACCTCTCAGCGATCAGAAGCAACTTGTAAGTCTGTGTCTGCTCTTTCAGCGTCCACATCTGCAAAAATCTAGTGCATCAGATGTTCTCCTTTCAGATGTCTTTTGTTTGAAGGAGCCTCCCCCAGAATTACTGCTGGGAGGGGCAAGTGCAACCTCACTGAAGTCAGAGGATTTAACCTACTGAAGTCAGGGATAAGTTTGGCTCTAGTTTCCAGCAGTGGCTTGCAAAGCTCAGAAGTGGACCTCTCCAAAGCTGGGGTGTGCACCTGAACTCATGAGTCTGTCTCCTGTCTGTCCAACTGGCGCCTCTCTGGAAGGTCCCATCAGAGCTCTCCTGGACTGGGCTTGGCTCCGATCTGTTCCCAGCTCACAGCACCTCCTGGCTTGCAAAGGGGTTGGCTGTGCATTTATTGACTCATTTCTCTTTCTTGTCCTCCTTCCCTTCCGCAGCCCTGCCGGTTCTCCCCGCTCTACTCGACGGCCTCGGACAGCGCGGAGGACAGCTACGTGCCCATGCGCCCCAGCACCTCCCCCTCCGCGCCCGGCTCCGACTGCTCCCCCGACGGCTACATCCCCATGAGCCCTGGCTCAGCCACCTTCACCTTCCCCGTCGTCAGCACTGAAAAACTCACCAGCCCGTTACCTGAGCTGCCCTCGGACGTGGAGCCCCCTCCAGTGAACCGAGACCTCAAGCCTCGCAGGAAACGTAAGCCCAGCCCCAACTGCACATGGCAGCCAGGGGGTCCTGATGGCGGGGACACGGGTGGCCTCCTTTCACAGTGTCCTTGGCATGTTTTAAAGTGGTTCTTACTCCAGAAGATGGGTTAAAATGCAATGTAAGTGACTCATAATACTGTGACCAGGGATGTGCCTTCAGAGTGGTTTGTGAGCAGAAGGAGAGCATCCATGGCTACTTTCACAGTCAAATCCACTCCAACTGCAAACAACCAAAGGGACGTAGCCTTGGAGAGACAGCAGACTAAATCTGCTGCTCTGAAGTACATGTACTGCTGTCTCACCAGTTCCCTGACCTTCCAGGAATGGGGCATCCAAACTCTCGAATACCCAAACTTGATGTGTGGGCTGTTGGTTAAACCTCTGTTGGGTAGGCACAGCTGTTTGGTTACATTTGGTTACATTACATCCTGCAGATGCTTTTGCTGATGGTAATTTTCCACTCTTGGTTTTCATGGCATCTCCAAAATCTGGGTTGCACTTCTAGAGAATATGGAGCCAAAATTCAGGTTTGCAGTGGAGAAATTGCCTAAACTCAGCCTTCACTAAAGCTCATAGGGCCGCAGAGCCACAGGGATACTCAGAAATTGGTACAGGAAACATTACTGTAAAGTGGGGGCAGAAATTTAGACCATTGCCATGAAGTGAAGCAAGTTCATGTCCTTTCTGAAAAGGTTTTGAGAATGGAAGGCATGTGTACGTTGATCGGTGACAGGAATGATCTTGGATACCAATGTGTGGGGCCTTTTTGTTTAGAACAGAGCCCAAAACCTGTTATGACCCTTAGGCTGAACCAGCCTTCCAATGGCTGTGTATGCAGAGCAGATTTGGGGCAAACTCACAAATCTTGTGGAGCATTTGCCCTCCTTATGTATTTACTCTGTTATTGAGGTGATTGAGGGACTTTGCTTTCCAGCCAGCCATGACTGAAGCAGTCATTTGTTACTGATTTCTGTCTTGGTTATATATTCTGTGAAATACTCTATTAGTTTCTTTCTGTTAATATAAAACTGCATTTTTCTAAACAGTCTGTACTTTTCATTAGCTCTGCTGTTGGAAATGCAATTGCTTTTGTATCTCCTTACAGCACGGCCACCTCCTCTGGACTTGAGGAACCTCTCCACAATCCGGGAGCATGCTGCCGTGACCAGAATGTGGACTGTGCCTTAGTAAGTCAACAAGAAACCTGCCATTTCAATCTTTTCAGCATTAGCATTGTGGATTAGAGTTAAAAATAACTTATCACATCCCACAAGAAACAGTTTCCTGGCAAAGTCCACAAACAAAAATTCCCCAGGGTTCCTTCCAGCATCCCCCAGGCTTTCGCTGTCTCTAAGAAGCAAGGCTCCCTTTCACGATGGGCAGCTCCAGTGCACTCACCCTCATGCAGTGATGCTCAGTCTGTTTTGAAGGTTCCTTTTAAGAAGCCTGGAGCTGGTCTGCTGTGGCTGCTGTGCTGGCTAAAAGCTTTGCATGCCTAAACCCTTTTTTTTTTTTCAAAGTGAAAGAGCCAGTTTTGTTCCTGAAAATTATTATAGGAAGGGAGAACCAGATGAGATAAAGATCTGCCTGACTTGAAGCCTGAGCATAGAATTCTGCAGTGCCACACAGCAATTCAGACTCAAACTGCTGGTGTGGCCTTTTGTCACTGGAAATTAGTTGTTAGTAAAATGAATGCTTTTCATCTGAAGGCCCAGGTAGTATGAACAGATGATACTGTTGGGCTCCAAAGGCAGCAGAAGACTTATTTTTGGGGAAATCATGAGCAGCAGAGGACTGCAGCCTGCTGGCTGGGGGATCTTGGAACGAAGGGGAAAGCAGCTGTGCTGGAGTGTACATGCAAGAGCCAGGAATTCCCACCAACCTCCTCTGCACACCCCAGGAACTCCAGGAAATGTGGGGTTTTGCTAACAGGGGTGCCAGGCAGGGCATTTCCACTCACTTCAGGTTGTCATGTGAAGGGCAAAAGAGACACAAGGCGGGCAGTTTCTCAGTTTCAGACCCCTCTCTCAGCCCATTGAGTCCAAAGCTGGTTAAGCCCTTTGGCACTGCCTCCCAGGGAAAGCCAATAGCCTGCCTCCCAAGCATCCCTGCCAGAGCACTGGGGTTAATCAGTGCTGACACAGTGCAGAGTCCTGGAGGATAACGAGCTCAGGGGGAGCGTGCATGTTCTGCACTAACAAAGCTAAAAAAGAACTGTGCCCGGAACTAATACAGCGAAAGGAATTATGCTGTTCATGCTGCTTCAAGTGGCCACCTAATTTCCTACTGACTGACCCCACTGTGCTCGCCTGCAGTCACTTACTCACCGTGTACCTCTGACAGTTGTGGCAGTGGAAGAGATTTCTTGTGCAGGGCCTGAGTCACAGCCATCTCCACAGCAGGGATAGTGTGTGTTGACACTGTGTGCAAAGCCAGACAAGTTCCTCTGCGTGGACCTCCAGTAGCTGATTAATTCCCATCAATCTCCAAAATGCGGATACCCGCACAGCTAAGTAACTGCCCTCATTATTACCCAGTTGAATGATAGCTGTCTCTGTGCTCCTTGCTGGACAATTGCTTCAATGTTTTATGCTTTCTGTTATACCAGAAAGCAGATTTTTATAAATTCCAGGAAAAAAACCAAAATCAACAAAACCACTCATAGCAGTATAGCACACTATTTCTAGAACTAAGGAGTGGTTTTGGACATTCTCTCCATAAAGGCTGCAGCGTTAGTGTGAGTTTCTTCACCATATGGACTGTGTCAGGCTTTGGCTTCATTTCAGAGCATCTGTAAGATGCTTCCTTAACCTCTCCTGTGTTTTTCTTCATAGCAATCGAATGAGCTTTATCTCACCAGAAAGAGACGGTATTAATTCAGCAAGAATATTTGCCAATTCAGTTTCCGGAGAAGAGGAAGAAAGTTACATTCATATGGTAATCTTCATTTTCACACAGCCATCCTTTGCTTTATTCTGCTCTGTCACATTGATGGAGAATGCAGAAGTTTGTTTTCTAAGAAAAAACGTTGAGGAGGTTTGTCCTTTGCCTTCTGTTTTTGGTTTTTTTTTTTCTAAATGATGAAACGGTTTTAAACCATAGACACTGGGACCAATTTATGGAGAGATAAGGGAAGCCCTTTTCCTGCTCTGCAGAACTCAGCTGTTCGCCCACGAATGTTGCTGAGCAGTTCCAAGAGATCACAGGGATCAGCCATATTTACATGAGAACTCATTAAGGCAAAGGGAAATTAAATCTTTTCACCTTTTAAAAGTGTGCCCTGCAGAATCTCCTGGGAAATGACAGAAAGCCGTTAGCGCACTTCCTAAAGGAACACACCAAATATTGTGCAGAAACAGAACGCCCATTAAAGTCTCTTACTGCTTCTGCTTTGGCTGGTGGCACTAACCCCACTTCCCATCCCATGAAAGAACATCTGGCTTCGTGGTTTCCTTTTCTTCATTTACTCTTTAGCCATATCTTGCGAAAGACCAGAATCTTGGTTTCCTTTGAATTCTAGGTGCAAATGGATCTCAAATCCCTTTATCTGAGCCAATGTCTACAGATCTGGCTTCATAATCAAAGCTCAAGAGTAATGTCTATAAAAATATATTGCAAAACTGACCACAGCCTCCATGAAACGTAGTCTAAAATGTTAACCCACATCTCTACCAGATCAAAATGTACTCAGCAGGGCAGTTCCAGTGTTGTAACCACTCCCCATTTGATTTTTCTGGTCAAATAAACCCTTCTATGCATTTGTGATTTTCATGAGATTAATTTTCTGTTGCTAGATTTGAATAGAATTTTCACAATTTCTTCAAATTCATTGAAGGATGATGTTTAAGAGGACACCCCTGCAACTTTGAGCCTTCCAAGGGCTTGGGTTGAGAAGCTGGGCACAAGTTCTTCCTGATAAAATTGAATGTAAATCAATCTGGTTTGTTTGTTATGCCATAATTACCAGGAGAAAAAGGCTCTCACGGTTTCTTTTTATCATCCCACAATTATCATTGTTATGCTGTGTTTAATAACCAAACACACCCTTGCCATAGAAAATTAGGTGGGTTCTGACTGTCCTCACTCACATTCTACCAGGCAAATCTCACAGTTGTGGTCCTGCTCCCTTTTAGGGTCATGTCTTAAGAGCATTAAAAGTTTCTCTTCTTTTCTGACAGGAACACAGACAGGCAACATCTCCATACAGTGGTGCTTTTCCATGGACAAGGAAATCTAACCTTGATTACTTAGCACTGGATTTTAATTCTGCCTCCCCATCCCCTGTGCAGAAGGTACGAGTCATCTGAAAACTCCCACAGCCCTCTGTCTATTTGTCTGCTGGGAGGAAATCAAGACCCAGGGTCACATTCTGCCAGGTGCCCTGAGTGTCACGATGGAGGCAGTCGTGTTTCCAGCTGACTGCATTTGTGGCAGGCTCAAGATTAATATAATAAGAGCATGATTATGGTGATGACGAGGTGTCCCCAGTGTGACTCATAGGGATGCTGTTAACATGAGCTCAGCACAGTGCGTGAGACAGCTCTGGGATGTGCAGCCATGAGGGCTTGTGAGCAAGCTGGTTGATGCCTGCAGGATCTCTGCATGCTCTTTCATTTTCACCTAGTCTCCACGAAGCCTCTCCTGCTAGTTTGCCCCCAAATCTCTTTGCAGTAACAAATTTACAGCCCATGATAAATTCATGAGGTAAAACTGTACCATCTCTTGTAACATGGCAAAATGTGCATCTTTATCCAAAAGCATTTAAATTTCCTTTGCTGAGAAAATACTTTCTTTGTTCCAAAGAACTTCTAACCTGCCCAGGTGGTGGTAGGTATCACTGCAAAGAAATGAACTGTTGTCAGTTTGGGTCATTTTATGTCCTGAGTATCATTTTCCCCATCAGCCAATACTCCTGGATGCGAAAGACTCAAGACTGTCAAGCTTTCTTATTTAAGCCTTCCCTGTAGCTAAAATGCAGTTAGTTTATCCCTGCAGCAGGATCATTCAGATGGGGAGAGAATGATTATCTGCATGGAAATAGCCAGCACAGCACGTTTGCCTCGCTCACTGTGCTGGGCTGAGTGACAGGGTAACAGATGGATAATTATAGCTAAAGCAGGCTGTAAAGCAATGCTTTTGTCAGCTGATGTCACTGTGAGCTTCAAGGTGAAGTGAAGCAATCAAGGAATGAGGGAAAGGGAAAATAGAAAATCAAGACAAGTTTCACTAGCATCCCTTTTCAACCTGGAAATTAATATATTGGGTTTTTCTTCTCTGTCCCACAGAAACCTTTTCTGTCTGAGGAACAGAGGGTGGACTATGTCCAGGTAGATGAACAGAAGACTCAAGCTTTACAGAACACTAAGCAGGAATGGACAGATGAAAGACAATCAAAAGTCTAAAGGAAGAAGATTTGGGATCTGGAAGACTTTTTTTTTCTTGCACTGGAACCACAATGTTGATGAAGCAGCTATCACAGTAGAGTTCAAAGGCAGAGAGATTGTAAGATACTTACAATCTGTAGAGGCATTTTTACTGGAAACCTTTGATTTCAGCTGGAAATAGTATGTTGAGAGAGTGAGTGGTTCACTGATGATTAAAGTAATGCATTACCCTTTCTACTGCCCTTACCACTAAGCTACATGGTACCATTTTCTGGCATGATTCTGCGACGAGTCATACACTTAACGTTAACAAATCCACTACAAGTTGCATTAATCTAGTTCATCCTGCCTTCTCCGTCAGTTGCATAATTCCCAGTTGCTAAAGCTATTTTTTGATATTCCTACAAATACTGCAGGTGCTTGGAGTGCTTTTATGGCAGCGAGCATCTGACAGGTATTGGTGACTAATCAACTAAGGGCTAAAATACTGAAACAATAAAAAGAACTTTTTGAATATATAGTGCTTAAGCAAGGAGAATTTTGAAAAATATTTTTTCCCCTGGGTTTGAAAGGTCTGACTGTGAGCTGATGCTGTCAGAACTCAGAACTGAACTACGTCCCCATGCGACTGGAACGCATGGTCTTTGACCCTCTGGACGGCGGTCGTTGCATTAAGCTTCTTTTCTCCTTTGTGGCTCATACTTGTCGCCTTTCTGTCTAATTCCTACTGATGTTTTCTCCCCTATCTTGAGAAGTGTCTTCGGCACGGCACAGCACAGCTGCTCTTCTAGCAGGAGGCTGCAGCCACGCAGCTCTTGGCCGGCCAAAAAGCAGAAAGGGAAGCTGTGAGCCTGTTTCTGCAAGTCTTGAGAGAGCTGGCAAAGGATCAAGAATGCTTTCGTCTGAACGGCAGAAGAAATGCCATTGGAGTTGCTGGTAGCAGTCGTCAATCCGATTGTTTCACTAGACCCACCCCAAAAAAAAAGCAAAAGAGCGTTAGGAAGTGCAGCGCGCTCCGAGAGCGGCCGGGAGCCTGCCAAGACACAACAACAATGCGCTCCCGCGGCGAGAGGACCTCTGGGTTCAGGAAGCTTATCTACCTTGGGACTTGTTACAGGCACTATCTCAGGATCGCATATGTGTATAGTTTATAAGATATTTAACTTTAAACCCTCAGCTGCAGTCTTTATTTTAAAGTGACACACAGCCACTTGACTCATGGAAGAGGCAGTGGCGCGGAGTGACCCACACTGGATTTGGTCTCGCGGGCTTTGCTCCTGTAGGTAAGTCCCAGTAGCCATAAGAGGTCTGACCCTGTCGACATGGACAGACAGGCAGGATCCTTACAAAACATTTCTTCTCTTACAGTGCCAAGTCACTGCCCTCCCTTCATGTGCCTGTTGTTACCACATTGCATTACTGTAACCTGACATCCCAAAAATGCTGATTTACCAAACAGAGGTCGTAGAAATGTCACTGCAGAAACCACTGGCATTTCAAGGCTCCTACTCAACTTCCTCCCCTGCACTCACTCTGCTCCAACCATTCGGGCGCTCTGGGAGGCTGAGAGATGTGGCCCAGTCTCACGTCCTGTGGGAGAGGCAGCATAGCCAACAGAAACACAGTTTTCCTCCTACCTCAAGAGAGCTGAAGGGCTTGCAAGTCTTACTGCTTCTTTAGCCCAAACCCCAGGCATCTGTGGTGACCAGGCTCTCGTTAGCTTACCCTGCAAGAAAAAGGTTCACCAGCGCCTTTATTGACTCTGGGGCAAACTGGGCACCCAGTCCTGCAGGCACCAAGTGTCCCACACCAGAGCTGCTTGGAAAACAGTGGTTAATCCTACAGATAGCTGACCTGCTATCTGATTACCATACTCTGCTCCTCCTCGCCTCCTCATCAAAGCTCTAAAGTGAAAATTGACGTTCATAAAAATTTTGAAAATAATTCCAACTTTTCTGTATACATCTTGTCTGTCTGGTGTGAAATTTGTGAAAGTTTGTTAAAACCCAGGGTTTTGTCCTCAAACTGATTTAGCAGAGCTGTGAGCAACCGTGCCCTGGGAGTGGTATTGCAACAGGGGCAGTGGGTCTGGGGAGAGGCAGTGGGGATCTGCAGCTCCACAGAGGTGTCAGAGAGAGGGAAGCACGGAAGGGCCATTGATACCGAGACCTTTGACTTCCTGCTCAAAAGAATTGCCTTTCTTCCAAGGTGCACAAATAACGTGTCACTGAAAGCTCTTGCTGTATGTTGCCATACTGAAAGGGTTAAAACACCAGCTAAGAAGTGTATTACGTTAGGGACAGAAAAATCTCCGCAAAGGGCAGGTAAAGTTGTGTTCTGCTGCTGCAGATCCTGGATTGTGGAGCGATGTCAGGGCAGCCTCCGATGCAGATCAGCATCTCATACAGATCAGATTATGTTTGACTGGAGTGTTTCTTTTCATGCTGTCAGAAAATCTTCTGAAGAGGAAAAACACAGAGTTATTGGAGACAACTGACTCGCTTGTTATTCTAGTTTATTGTAAAAATATTTAAATTTCAACAAACCTGGCTAACAGAAGAAAAAAGGGCTCTCTCTCGGTATTTTTATTCCCCTAAAAGGACATAAGCATATAGCTTGGCAACCACAGTCCTTAGATCAGAACGGCCCCTTTCAACTTCCCGTGTCCCCTGCTCGCCCCCACCGCCCTCTTATCTTGATCAAGTGCTGCTCACTGGTTTCTAGCTTTCACTTTTTACCTAAGCTAAGTTCGAGGGTTTATTCAGATTTTTCGTGTAAGGTCTGTTTTTACCCTCTGCTCCAGGGTCCGTGACATGCATTCTTGTGCCAGTACAACACATGAAACAGGAGAAATTAAAAAAATACAACCAAACAAATCCAAAAGGAGAGCAGTCTTCCCCCAAGGCTTTCTTTTTTTTCTATTGTTCTGGTCAAATTCCACAATACTTCAAAGAGTATTGTGGTAATTACCTTCAAAGAGGATAAAGTGGAGGAGGATGGTAGGAAGATGACAAAGGCCAAATCTGCTGAGGCCACCCCTTCCCTAAGGATCTGGGTGTAAATGGACCCACAGCAGCCCTTGCTATACACAGTGACAAACCTGTGGGCCAGTATCCACAGAGCCAAGTTGGTGGGAGAGGAGAGAGGAGTGGAGTTACAGAGCAAAAAGGAGCCACTGTTTAGTTGTCTGTTCTTAAATCCTGATCCCTTGGCCAAAGAGGAAGGAAAACCTGAAAACTGAGTCCGCTGTTGACAGTGTCATGTCTGAAAGCACAGCCCAGGCCAGAGCCCTCGGTTAGCAGTGGCTCTGGGGACAGCCAGGCACACTCCTGGTGGTGTCTTCTTTTTGCCATGGATCTGTTATTTGTATGTGTTTTTTTCAAAAGTGTCATGAGAGCTGATGCAGAGAGAGGCTCTGCACCTAAATGAGCGTGGGGTGGCCAGTGGTCCCTTAGGAAACTCTTGTCTTCTGGGGGAACTGGCATTGCCCGGCTCAGGACCTGCAGTGCCTTCTCCAGCACTGCTGGGGCTTCTCGTTTGAAATGGAGAGAAGCTCTAAATGAGCAGAATAGTTTTTGTTTAATTGGAAATGTCACCCTGTGGAGTTGCCAGATGAAGCTTGGTTGCAGGATGATGTGGAAAATAACCAAGCTCAAGGCTCTGAGTCCTGTGGTTATTGTTGAGGCCCTCGTCTGGTTTCCCCCACTGATGGGTTTAATATGGCCTCACTCTGCACTCCTTCAGTGACCACACATCTGAGCAAGGCATAGCAGGATCCACAACTCATTTGCTTTTTGGACTAAACTGCATTTTACATTCATAATTCCTTTATTACAGGAGGCAGCATTAATGTCCTTACTGACAGACATGAACCTGAGAAATGTCAACAACCATTTGACTGGAGCCAGGTATTTTCAGCCAGCTCACTTTTGCCAGTGGCAGTGCCCCGCTTTCTTCCATGTCACTAACTACATCATAGATGTAGATTTTGGAATTGCATTCACTTGAAGGGATTCAGTGGTTCAGTAATTCAAAGACCATCAGATGCTGTGATGAGAACGAAGCACAGGGCAATGCCTTCCCTTTGTCCCCCTGTTCTGCAAAACTTGCTCAGGTTTTAAAAAAAAAACAAAAGCCACCAAAATAGCAGACTTTTGCCATGTCAAAGCCAGAATATTTTTTTTCAAATAAAAATAAACTTTTGTCTTGTGCAAATGAAGCATTATACTTTTTTTTTTGTATTTGTAAATCTGTGGGGAAGCATTAAACTGTCATCTCTGTTATGAAGGAGTTAGTCATTGCTACAGGGAAGGGGTTTGCCTTCCTCATGTTTCATTGTAATGTTTGGTGTATATATTTGCACATTAAACTGTATCTTTTTTTCTAATAAATTAATATAAAAGGTAGCTGTAATCTTTAATTATTTTAATAAGCAAAGGGGGAAACTTTCACATTTTTCATTTAATGCTTTTTTCATTTTTTAAATCTCTTATTAAGCAGTGACTTGTTCATATAAATATTTGGATGCAAATTCAAACAAATTTGTAAAGAAATGTTTGCAGAGAGATTATTTGCAGAATAATGAAGAACTATGAAGTTGTGATTTGGACTGATGTCTGCATCCCCCTGGGGCCAGGGTAAGTTGCAGCCCCCCAGCCCCAACCCCTGACCATATCCCTGCCACTGCCACAGCCACTTACTGATCCGTGATGTAGACCACAAGCACAAATTTGTTTAGCACATGCTCTGAGCTTGGATACAAAGACTAGTTGTTATTTAACCTGATCCTTTAATTGCTCTGTGCTGAGCAGTGTAGTTGCTGTTAATATCATTTCCACATGCAGCAGGCTGGGGATGTGGGATCCTTTCAATATGCACATCTTGGGATTTGGAAGATGAAATGAGGCCGTTCGTGGGAGCAGAGCTGAGCAAGTCTTGCTGTTAACAAGGCAGGTAGTTTGGAAACAGTTTATTTATTGCTTCAGGCTAATGTCACTTTCGGATCTGCATGCTTTGTAATCCTGGCTGGATACCCGTTGTGGTGGATCAAGGGACACGTAGTGCTTAGAGAGCCACTGATGGAAAATTGGCTGCACGACTCAACACACACACAGACACGTGTAATTTAGATAAACCTTTGCCTGTGGGCTTGATAGAAGGGAACTGCGTGACATTTTGTGTTCAGTCTTGTAGGGAGGGCAGGTCAGACAGATAAAAGGTCAGATAAAGTCTGACTGCTGATTCACAGCTGCTTCCGTGTCCTCTGCCCAGCAGAGATGGGAATGGCCCTTTCATCAGAAAAGTGGCCTTGCTCTGCTTCACCATCCCCCAGAGCCTCGGAGGGAGCCAACCATGCCAAAGCCACCATCACCCCTGCCTGAATGGAACGAGCCAGGAAGCCCTCAGACTTCTCACACCTCCATGCAAAGTACTTTGGTGATTGGACAACAACAACATTAAGCTGAAAAAACTGTCAGAAAAAAGTCTGGCTGTGCAGGCACTTGGTAGAAGTTGGCCCCTCTAATCATTTTCAAACCACATCAAGTATTTCCCTGAAGCAAAAAGCCTCAAAGCAGCCTGCCAGGTACCCAAAACAGATTATCTTCATGGGGCATGAAACACCCTCCCCCCCCCCAAAAAAGGCAGTAATTCCCTCCCCTAGAAGCATACAATATATCCTGAGGCAGAAGAAACCCACAAGGATCATCAAAGCCCAACTCCTGGCCCTGCACAGGACAGTCCCAAGAATCCCACCATGTGCCTGAGAGTGTTGTTCAAACACTTCCTGAACTCTGGAAGGCTTGGTGCCATGACCACCTCCCTGGGGAGCCAGTTCCAGTGCCCAACCATCCTCTGGGTGAAGAACCTTTTCCTAATATCCAACCTATTGTCCCAGTGCTTTTTGTTTCTTCAGATCTTTTGGTCAAGACTGCAATTGCTTTAGCGTTTTTTAGCCAGAGATGCTCAACAGAGCATCATCTTAAAAATGGGCATTCCTGTGTAATCCTGCCTACACCGGGGACTTGATCAACTCAAGGATACAAGTCTTGGGCCACAGTGGTGATATCTCATTTACCTCCAGGAAATCTCCAAGAGCTTTGGCAAAGGACCCATATTTTATTTCTGATTTTTCATATGGGCTTTGCAGGACAGTGACTCCCCCCAGGCCAGTGGCAGCAGCAGAGACAACACTGAGTTTGTGGGGTCTTAGCCCTGAACCTTTGCCAGCAACTAATGCAGGCTGCATGCTGTGTTTTGACAGGTCTAAAGATCTGCATTTCCCCATCAAACAGCATCTAAAGCTCCTCTTCCAGTTGTTCAGGGCAGAGAGCGTAGAGGGACTTGGCTCCATGGTTATACATATTTATGGCAGCACACTGGGTGCCAGGGTACCACATCCAGTGCAAACAAAGGATGCAGCTGGCAGAGGCTCAGCCCCTCCCCACCTGGGGAGCTGATCCCAGGCCCTGTTGTAATGCAGGACCAAGCAGGGAGCGACCCAACCTTTCATTCACTGTCCTGTTTTGTTCTACTTTGATATTTGATTTTCCTTTCACATCCGATTTTAGCATAAGCTCATTCTTATACAGTCCCAACACACTGCTCTGACAGCCTGAGGATCTCAGCACTGGCAAATCCATCACTGTATAAGAGCCTGAAAAGCGCTTGCTCTCTGGTGGGCTCTCACTGAGGTCTTTCAAGCTTAGTGCAGTTTGGGGGTGCTTTCCTTGCATGTGTTTGTGGTGGGTTTTGCAGTTCAGTTTGTTTCTTTAGTAAAAAATGCTCTGTTTTTTGTCCAGGAGCTCAATTCCTTAAAAGTGCCTCTGACTATGCCATTATCTTCAGATGCCTGGTTTTGCTATTGCTGCTGTATTTCTTAGTGTCCTTCCCCACATGAGCAGCACGTGGGGGGGGGGGACACCTTCTCTGTATTTTTCCCCACAAGGGAAAAACTCCAGATCCCTCCCATAAAGCATTCATTCTGTCACATACTCCAGGAGAATATTGCTCTGCCAGCACCTTGGTTTTCTCTGGGAAGGCACAGAGCATTTCCAACAATGCAAAAGGCAAGACATCAAAAGGAGGTTAACACTGGCAGAAGTCTACAAGTGCTTGAGGAGGTGCTAGAAGGCAAATACAGGTTTTGCCTTTAGGTTTCCAGTTCAAAGTTCAGGACAAGCTTTAAATGCAACTTTTATACAGCTTCTACAGAGAGAGCTGGAGGATTGAGAAATAAAGAGATTCACAAAATCCCTGAGGTGTCTGTAGCTCTTTGGTCTCTCTGTTTACCATTAATGTAGCTTTTGGGAAGCTGCCAGGCTTACCAGGCAAGGGGACTCAAGGTTTCCAAAAGGAGCCCTGGTGGGGCTCGGGTGCCACCACTGCTGGGGCATTCATCCCTGTGGACAGCAGGAGTTTCAGAGGCACTGAGCTGTTCCCCTTCAAAGCTGAATGGCCTTAGGAGATACCTGACCATGGACTACGCTATTCCAACACGGTTGTGACGGGGTTCAGGCAGTCCCAGGAGGGCTGGAGGGACAGATCAACTGTCTCCTGCCTCCTTCGCCTGCCGCTTCTCCTGTCAAACAGCCTGACATCCACAGAGCTGTGCCCAGGCCCCTTGGGGCCCCAAAAATCCAGAGACTGAGAGATATGCCCTTGGCCTTGACCCTTTGTCAGTCACATCTTAGGGTATGTTCATTCAAAGCACTGAGCAAGCCCAATATACTGACAGTAGCAAATGGAGCTTCCCCAAAAGGGTAAGGGCTTCCCAGCAGAAAATGTATCTGGCCTTTGGTGTATATTTTATCCATGAAGATAAGGTGGGTGGAGGAACAGCAAGGCAGGCTGTTTACAGTTCAAAAATAAAAGATATCTTTTTAAAAGTGCTTTTAAAATAAATAAATTAAAAAAAAAAAAAAAAAAGAAGAGTCATCGTTTCTTTGGTTTAACTTCCTCCACAGTTAGTCAGAAATCATCAGGAAATGGCACCGAAGGAAATCCGTCCTGTTCTGCCTGGTCAGCACAAGGAATGTGCTCACGCAGAGGAGGACGGGGAGGGGGGGGCCCTGGCTCTTCCCAGGCAGAGCTGAGCAGTGCAGCAGAGACAGCTCAAGAGCAAACTTGCATGACATGTAAAGACGAAATGACAGGGAGACAAAATAAAGATGGATTTCCACAATCAGCAGACCCAGAATCTGACTTTTGCACCAAATTAAAATTTGGAATAACTCCAGAAATGTCAGCAGTTCTTTTTTCCATGCTTATATATAGCAAAAAAAAAGTGCACATTTTTTTACAACCATGCATCTCTTCAGACTTTGCTTTTCTCTAAACAGCTCTGACTGTTAAATGATACACAAAGCTCACCCAATAGCTTTATTTCAACTGCAGACTTGCCCACCTCCCTGTGCTTCTCTCACCAGTGCCCACACTGTTACTGCCTTCACAATCCAGTGCTGGACTGTCTCAAAAAGTTCTTGAATGTTGTTGTTTACCTCCAGCTTCTCTGGGTCGAGGTGGGAGAAAGGGGTGTTTCGGTGTTATTCCATCAGATATTGTTGGTTGCCTGTACATTTTTTGGCTGCAAAAACAGAAACATCTAAGCAACAGTACCATTCTTTTCCATTGGCACCATAATGTTAATCCTCCTAAGGAGCTCTTGCTAACTCTTCTGACCACAGTTCACTGAAAACAGAGGGAGGAGCACGTACAGTGGCTGGTCTGTACTGGGAGGAGGTGAGAAACAGATGTGCAGGAGTTTTAAGCAAAGAGAAGAGCAGCTGTATCCATGAGGTTTGTTTCAATCCTGCAGATGAGACGCTGCACAGAAAAGGTTAAGTAGGTGAACAACCCCAAAACTCACTTATACAGACCAGTACAAAGTCTGTACCTTTTCTAGAAAGAGATATTCCTACCCAGAACTGCACCTGTACTGCATTACTCCATAGCAGCGAGTGTGCCAGGCTAAGGTAGTGAAACATCGTGCCTTAAATCATTCATCACTCTTTAACTCTCTGACTTGTGCTTCCCTAGAGAAGGCAGACACTGCCAGGCTCACCCTCAGGGCCTTTTTACTGTCCCAGGGAGCAGAGCCCGACCCTTGCTGCCAGGTCCCCAAGCTGCTCCCACACATATAAGGAAAACATCCTCTACAGGCAGAGAAACGGGTGTGTCCCAGCCTGCATCCAAAGTCTACCATCAGAAAGAGAAAAGGGCTCTGAATTGCATCTTGTGTTTATCAGGATTATTTTTGCTATGGTTGCCTATGATCCTGCTTCCTGGGAAGTGGTAGGTTCAAGGAGCTCTGTGGCACAAGGAAACCCCTGAGGTCCTTCAGCTGAGGAAAGGCTCAGCGTGTGCCCACCACGTCCAGTATGAGGGCGTTGGCTTTGTTTGACAAATCCATAAGCTGTTGCTTTTGCTTGGAAGCCCTGAGCGAGCTCCTTTTGCTATGTGGATTATGAGGAAAATACACCCAGCTGCCTGCACCCAAGTGAAATTCCCAGCCTCCTCCCTGGGGGAGGGAAACCTGCAGCCTCAGGAAGAGGAACTGAAAACCACATTCCGCTGGAAGACTTGCCTACAAGTATTGTATCTTAGCAGCTGCTGGGATTTGCTTTCACAATACTCTTTGAATTCTGAATGGCCAGAAAATACTTAAAAATCAGATTTCTCTGATAACGCTGACACTTGCACTGCGGCCAAGTGGAGTCCTCTGCCTGGAAAACGTTGACGCAAAGGTTTCCTGGTGCTGCTGAGCAGCGGGTCAGCGTGAGATGGGATCAGTAACTCCAACCCAGGGTTGAGCAACCTGTTTGTCAAACTGCAATCTGGCCGCTTCCCCAGGGAGGGGCTTGCTTCCCCTCCGCACCAGCCCTCCCGGTACAAAGGGCCAAGGTCAGGGCAGGCGGGGACAAACCCAGCAAGAGAAGCCACAAGACGCAGGGTGAGACAGTGCTGGGCAAAAAGCAAACCCTGCCCTGCTGTGCCCAATGCCTGCCTGCTGCTTCCACTGTGAAATTACAACCCAGGAGGTTCCAGAAAATTCAGTCTCACTTTGGTGGGAGGTTGGTGGCAGTTTTAGGATGGGCACAAGGTGTCCCAGGACATCTCTGGCTGAGTGGGTGCGAACTCAGGGAAATACAACTTCCACATCTCAAAACATTACCTTTTATTTTGGCTTGGAAAGCATGCAAATAGCTGTCCTTCAAAAGGTCTAGAGACAACCCTTATCTGATGTTCACCCCAAACAGTGCAGGGGAGACAAAAGGGAAACTCCTTTGGTGAAAGAAGGTGCTTGGTGCCAGCGAATGGCCCCCATGAAGGCTTTCAGTTGCCGTGGGATCTACTTAGTGCAGTGATTGCCTTTTTTGAATAACCAGCCATGGTTGTGTGCTCCCCCCTTTCTGCTTAAGCAATAGGCAATGGTGGTGGTTGTGATGGTTTTGGACTCCAGGAGGACAGATAACAACGCAATAGTTAAAGGTCATAAGTCTTGCTCAACAGCTGAGGGCTCGTTGAGCACGTGCCAACCAAAATACGGCTGGTATGTAAATATGAGCATAAGTCAATCATCTTACTCCATAAATAGTGGGCAGCCCAGGGCCTATTGAGCTCTCCTGCATCGCAGTGGGCTGCAGGACAAGAGCTGCCCTTGAGTAGGGACACCTCTCAAGGTTATTCCTCAAGGCTGAGAGAATCCTTATCACACCAGATACTCAGTAAGTGAATTGGAAATAAGTGTCCAGAAACTTTGAAATCTTAGCTAAATGATGGGAAGAGTTGGTTATGTACATACAGTCCTTTAGACATAAAATGTTGACCAAGCCTGGGACTAGGTCTGCATCCCAGTGCACCCAAACTCCTCTGAGAAAGGAGTCTAGAACACAAGGCAGTCCTTCCTAAACCTCATGTCTCACTGGGAGGGTCTCCCTGACACTTCTGGCTGATCTGTCCTCTATGCAGCTAATTATCAAGCATACCTTGCCATTCAATCTTATTAAACCACTGTTGCATTTACTATCAAACTTGGTTAAATCACTGGTTTATCTCAATAAATATATTGCTATGTCTCTCTTACAAGTGAAGGGTGTCACCTCATCTGCAACACCAGCCTCAGGAAGCATCACAAGGCAAAGCTATGGGGGAGAGAGAGCCAGTGCCAAGACCTGGGGTCGCAGGTAACCCCAAGATGAACCTCTGCTGCTGTCAAGGCAGAGAAGAGGAACAGCTGCTGCTGCTGCCTTAAAGACTGCTCTTCCATCTCGTCTTGTGAAACCTTTCAGAGGGAAGTGGTCAATCTCAAGCTGTTGTTTGGCGTAATTTTCATGGAAGTCTCCAAATAGATGTTATGCCTCAGTGCTGAAGACAGCAATTTTTAGAAAAATAAACAAAATGCTGTTCCCACAGGCCACATTTTGTTCAGGATGGTACTAAAGTGGATGAAGTTCAGCTGTATTCCTCTTGCTCTCTGCTCACATATGAGTGCCCGTGGCAGAGGGAAACAAGTCCAGCAGTAACTTGTGGAGCTTTGTGGAAAATGGAGGAGAAATCCAGGACTTAAGCCCTCAAGTTGAGGAAATTCACATGGATTTCTTTTCAAAAAAGAGCATTTTTCATTAGCTGGTTGGTAATCAACTGGTTAAAATCAGTCCACGTGCTGTTTTGGCTGATGCTAAATTGACTGTAGAAGCCACTCCCAGCAGTTGCCTGTTCCCAGCCCTGCAGTGCCCACTGGCAAGGTCCATGACATCCAGTCTGCTGCTGCCCACACCAAGCAACCTGACTCTTGGATTTACCAAACTAAGACAGGATTTCTAGTGCGGGTTGCTCTTCTGTAACACCGAGTTAGACACACAGGAGAGGCTCAAGGAGAGCTGGTGTGCAGGGCTTGCCTCCTCCTCCTCCTCCTCACCCCTCATGCTGTCAGACACCTTCCACGTGTGCTCATTCTTCACTTCACAACCCACCTGAGAAACTCCCAGCCCTGAGGAACTGCCAGAGAAATAGTACATACTGGAACTGAAAAACAAACACACCTCTACCTGTATAAAAGATTTTTATGTCTATAATGCATACACACATAGCTTGAGGACTCACATATGTGTATATTCTCAAGAAGCAGAAGACATCTGTCTGTCACACTGGGACCCAGAGGCATGTGGGGGCTGGCCTGGAGCTGCACCATTCCTGCAGGAAGACCAGAGTTCCCATTTCTGTGTCTGCCTGGCTGCTCAGGCTACCTAGCCTGCTGTTCCTGTGCACACCAAACCCTGTGAGTCTGTGCACACCCCAGCAGCTTGCTGTGCTGACTGAGCCAACAGGCTGGGAAGGGGAGAGGAAAATGCCTGTTTTCCCTGTCATCTCCTCCTGTGCAGAGCTGCCTGGTGGCAGATGTGTTGCCTGTGGGATTTGTTGCAATATTGGCCATTGGTTTTGGTTTGCCAGAAGTGGGTACCAACATACCAGCCACTGCTGCTGCACTGGGATGGGGCTGGTGACACTGACTCTGCAGCTCCTCACCACCAGCAGTGCCAGTGCTGCTGTCGTAGCGTTCTGGGACGCAGCAAGACAGAGGTGTGAGCTCTGAATGAGCTGGAAATGCCTTGGTATAAATATCTCTGCTGCAGTGCCTTGGGCTCCTTGTCCCAGGGAGATAACCAGCAATATCTGGCCGTGCCCAGGCACAGGGCTGCTCTGAGCTCGGATGCTCCAGCCACAGGGTGGGAACCTGGCAACACCCAGAGACTTTAAGGTGGAAGGGCCCCAAGCCACACCACAGCCATCTGCTCCATGACTCTGCTTCCCAGCGCTATCAGTTTTGCGTGCAAGAAGTTTTGCAGTCCCTTTTCTCGTTATTTTTACCACGTTTTACCTTGTGAGGCAGGCAGACAGCTGCCCATGCTAATGCAGCTGTTTTCACCCTGTGACACAGGGGCTTCTGGAGTCACTGTATGGTTCCCCACACACCCTGTGGTGTTCCCAGGCGCCAGACATGGTTACACCCATCTCTGGAGGGGAACACAGTGCCCCTCACAGCTAATCTTGGGCTGGAGTTAGTAGTCTGCCCCCTGCTCCAAACCCACAACCTGCTGCCTGTTGGACGCCAGCTCTGCACCCACGCTGGTCCGGTGCAGGCAGCACCGCTGTGAAGGTGGGCTCAGCTGATGGTGGCAGTCTCTGCAGCCCTCCCACAGCCCCATGGCCTTCTCAGCTTCTTCTGGAGGAGAAGGTGATGCCTTTTCCTTCAGGAGCTCAATTCACAGGTAGCCCTGCCACAGCCATGCTCATGCCGGCTGCTCTTGAGTGGGGTTTTGCTGCTCCCCCCCCATGCAGGGACACTGTGGCTTTCCCAAGGATGCAAGAGGGGACACAGGAACACCATCATCTTTTCTGGCACATCTTCTGCTGGGCACAGGGACACCTGCAGACAAAGACCCCTTTTTCAGGACACTACAGAGCCCAGTTCCTTCCAGTGCCTATGACTGCATCACCCTGTAACACCAACCCCACTGCTGTGTGAGGAATGGAAGCCTCATCCATCACTAACAAAGTGTGTGTACTTGCATATTAAATTCCACACTTGCATTCAGCAGAGAAAAAATGCTGTCAGAAGTGGGGATTCATTAGGGGTTGCCAGTATTCCCTTTTCACTTTTGCTGATTAATTTTATACGCAGAAGGGGAAGCCTTGCAAAAACAGGATTGCAGTTGTGCTGTGACATTTAAGGGCACAGGGATGGTGAGACACACGGGAAAAGGGATGATGTTGAATAGACATGATGGTGTAGTTGGAGAACCAGCTATTTTACAGCCAATATTTTGTACACCCGTTGTCAACTCTGGGATGATGATGGCTTGTGTAAAGAGAAGGGAAGAGTGCAGAAAGGGACATGGCACTGTCTGCTTGGCTGACTTTCTAAAAATACCATGTTCAGCTCTGTCATCTGCATGGTCAGCACGGCAGCTTCTCCCAGCCCTGCCAGGCTGATGGGATCTTATTTTCAGCACTTTTTCCTGTAAGATCACACTCCATCCAACCCCTCCCCAGTAATCCTTGAGCCCACTGCCTGTCTTACTCTCAAAGGAGTGAATGTTTGGAAAATATTAAGGTCTTGCGAATTTTGTAAGAGCAGGTAATCGGGGTGAGAAAAAAAAAAAAAGAGGTGAGAAAATGAATTAAACCCTGGGAAAGAACTTTAATGGGAGTAAGTGGCTTATTAGACACCAGAAAATCCACTCTTTAGTCGAGATTTCTCTCTCATGTGGATTTGCTGGTGTTTAATAAAGCTTGAACTCCTGTTAAAGCTTTTCCTGTGGTTGGAACATTCTCCGTGTGTGGCTTCTCTGATGTCTTTTAAGCAGTAGAGTTGTGCTGCAGCCTTGGAGAATGCAGTCAGTCCCCAGGAATAAACCCACAGAAAATTATTTACTAGTTTATTTATTAGTTCTGTGGCACATGGGACTGCTTGTTACACTCAGGACAAGTGGGAAATGCAGTTTGTGTATGGTGGGAGAAATCTTACCCCATCCCATCCAACACCAGCTCAGGCTCCTTCCCCCACTCTGACCAGCCCCTCATCTGTCTCTGGAGGTTCTCAGCTACCTCCATAAATACCCCAGTTTTGGTTAACTTCTTAGTGCTTGTGCTAAGCGCTAAATTCAGTTACCTTGATTTGGTTTATTTTAATTTGTATGACAGAAATTAGTCCTGCATTAAAAAAAAAAAAAAAAAAGTACAAAAATCTGTTGCCTGGATGATTCTGAAACCACTGTGTTTCAGTGGCATTGACTTGGTGCTTGTTCCATCAGCAAGGACAGGTAATGTGAATAAGCATTTCGGTTTCAAAACACTTGTAACTCTCCTGTTTGCATCTAATTCTACTTCTCCCTGTCAGGATCAGCTTTTCAGAGGTTTGTGAACACTCAGTAATACAGCGAGATGCCTTGAGGGCATCTCACAAGTGCCTTAACTCCTTTGTCCATGCTTTTTTTCCTAGATAAAATGTATGTGCTGCTTTGCCCTTATCTTCCATTTCACTGACACACTCAAGGAATTTTATGTTCTGAGATGGAAGGTTTTCCTTTATAAACATCTGCACCTTTTTATTTCTGCTTAGCCACATGTCTCATGTTTATCGTCATTTTTTGTCCCCATTTATTTATTTGGTATGAAACTAATGCCCATTGGGCTGCAATTTCCATGAGTGCTTTAAATTGATTTTAATACAAGATTGTTTTCTATTGGCAGTCTTATATTTTTTTGGAGGCTGCACTGTCTCCTTCCTCTGTTGCCATGGTGCAGCCCCATCAGCATCCCCCTGCCCCCCCACATCCTTCTTCCCCAAGCCAGGTATGCTCCTTTTTCTTGGCAGGGATAGAAATATTGTAGATCCGGTTTGGTCCACAATTTGTATGATTTTATTAGGCTGATGACTTTAGCTTTCTGTTTCTCTGGGGTTTATTGAGTCTGAGGTTAAAATGATCAGTGTTAGAGCAGGGAATGGCTCTCCTGCTCCTGACCCAGGGGCCTCCGAGCAGCAACCTCTGGTGTTTCCAAAACATCACTGGTTACAGCCTCAGGCCTACAGCTGCAGCACCTGCATCTCACCTTGCCTTAGCATTCTGACATATAAAGGCCCCTGAAATGAATTCCAAGGTGACAGAAACAATGGATGAATACACTGATCAGCCAAACTCTCCGAGATGTTTGGAGCAGGGCTGGCAATGCCATTTCCTCAGGTGACAATCACATTTCATTAGGTGTCTGCTAACACCAGCAGTGACTGTCCATATCAAAACTGCTCATATGGAGATACACACACATACAGGATTCTGCAAAATAAACAAGGCTTGTCCTGAGACAGTCCCAAAGCCAGAACAGAGCCCTCTCCCCATAAACCAAGACTAATCTTTCAAGACTAAACTTTGGATCCTGAATTTGTATGAGATCCCTCACTCAGCTCCCGCTTTTAAAAACCCTTCTCATAAACCTACTTAGAAAGTAAGAGACCAAACCAGGACAGGTTGAAGTAATTATATTACACCAATTGCATCATATTGTAGTATTTATTTTGGTTTCTCTTTAAAAAACAATACTGAATTGTAATGTCAAGTAGAGAAAGGGGACTTCCATGACCCTTGGCTGAATGCTCAGTAAGAACCAGAACAGCTTCTTCACCAAACAGAAACACTTTTATAGGGAAGTACTTCAGAAATAATGCAGAAATCTTCTCAAATATGTTGTTATTGACATAACCTGCAGGGAACACGATGAGCCTAGGGGCAGGAACAGCAGCCAACTGCTGCAGTGGGAACCACAGGACTCCTGCCTTTCTGCCTCCCAGAACTTTTGTAATTGTGACATAACTCCAGATTAGTTTTTCCTTCCTCTTCTTTCTTCTCCTCTTTCTTTTCTCCCTTCTCTATGCAAAGTCAGCAATTCAAAAGTTCAAACTTTACCAGCAGTGAGGTTTGAGAGGCAGAAGCTGGAGACGGTTGAGGGCTGGAGGGAGGGATCCCGGTGCCAAGCCCTGCCCAGGCCACTGCTCCTCCGTGGGGGCTGGATGGAAGGAAGGGTCAGAGGAAGCGTGACCTACCCTCGTGTGACAGGAGAGGAGAAAACCAGCACGTGGCTTTTAGCAGTCCTACGCTGTTGAGCACAAGTTTCATGTCTGCAGGGCTCTTGGAAAAGGGGCTTAAAGGCCCCAAGGATTTTGTCCAATTTTTGCATCTCGTGGGCTCCAAAACCAGCCCTGAAGCAAACCTGATCACAACACAGCACCTATTGAGTTGAGGTCCTGGAGGAAGGGGCTCATGATCTGATCTTCCCATATTTTGCAGCTATGCAAGGTTTGGATGAATTCAGCTGTAGAAAGCCCAGTTCTGGAGCTCAACTTCTTATCAACATCTTACACCTCAGAGAGAATAAAGATCTTTAAAGATCTTTAAAGACTGAATATGGTGTCCATAAATCCAAGTTCTTCAACAATATGTGGAGCTTTTTTCTCTCATCTCCATTTAAATAAGAATTAGTTAACTAACACTGAAACTCACTCTGGCTTTTTAGATGATGCTGATGACTTGTTTCTCTTCCAGAAACTTCCACATCCAGTAGCCAATTTCAACAACGCTTGACAGCAATAAAGATCCCCAAGTCACTCTGCTTGGGCAAAACTCATGGAAAACAGAAGGGACTCTCAGTGCCCCTGCAGGGAGAAAGGCTGGGGCAGGGATTCACTCATTTTTGGTGACTGGAGTGCTGGGTTAGAAAATCTGCATTAAACTCCCATTGCAGCCTCCAGGAACTCCGGCTCTTCCAATGCCACAGCTGTTTGGGATTTGTGTTTCCTTTCCTTGCAGGCTACTGTGGAATCAAGGTGCTCCTCAGACACCACCGTGGCCTGAACTGCAAGAGAAGCAGCTTTGCTTGCAGCTCACCCTTCCGTTCAGATGTCTTACTGGCCATCACGAAAAATGCTAACGACAACAGTTTATCTCTCCTGAGTTTAAACTGGGATTAAACAAGTCTGATTAAACTTAGTTTTGTCATTTCGGATCACAATCACAGTATTTACCCAAAAAAATAATTCAGTAACAATTTTTGTCTCAACTCTATCAGCAAAACAACAGCCACCAGTAAGGTAGGTTCTGCAATATTTTGGACTCAGTGCTGTTGAGCAGATGGTATTTATTGACAAACCTGCTGCTAAACTGTTTGCATTCCCGGGGCTGTAGGTGCAGTCAGCCCGAAGCGTATTCACTACTCATTACTAAAATAGTCATTTCCCTGGAAAACCATCTGTGTCATTCAGCCATGGCAGAAGCTCAGAAACATCCCTTCCCTCCACTGCCACTACCCCCCAGCACTATTTCTGTGCATCCATGCCTGGACTACAATTCCCTTGTTACCTGCCCTATAGTAAAGAGAGGGCAGCAAAATGAATGAGAGGTAAAACTGCACATATAATTTCCAGCTTTCATCTTTACAAAAAGGAACTAAAGCACAGGTGCAGGAGAGTGGACAAGGGAAAGACTCGTTCCATTAGACTGAAGGGCAGTCTCTCCTACCAAGTAACAAGGGACAGCACAAGAGAAAATAGCCTCAAGTTGTGCCAGGCGAGATTTAGAGTGGATATTAGGAAAAATTTCTTCACCAGAAGGGTTGTCAAGCATTGGAACATGCTGCCTAGGGCAGTGGTGGAGTCACTATCCCTTAAGGTATTTAAAAGACTTGTAGAGTGGCACTTAAGGACATGGTTTAGTGGTGAAATTGGCAGTGCTGGGTTAGTGGTTGGAACTTAATGATCTTAAAGGTCTTTCCAACCTAAATGATTCTGTGATTCTACCTGCAGCCATCCATGCTGTGCATAGGATGGCCTGAACCCAGAGCAAGTCAATGCACTGACTGCAGGGGGACATTTGAACTCATACTTGGGCCTGACTAGCACATCAAGTAAAGACAGAGTCATGGTAGTGGGAAAAACTCAACTCATTTTATGTGAAATTTAGACTTCCTAATACAAAATAAAATAAGTGAGTCCCTACTGGGGAAGGAAGTAGCACAGAATAGCCACCGTGCTTCAGCTCACACTCTCCTTTATTGCAAAACAGCTTCCCTGTTTAGACAGGCCCTAAGAGATGTAGACATATGTAATGTGTATTTAATCTTTCCATCTCTTCTTTTCTTACTGTTTTGATGTTTCCTCAGGCTTTGAAGATTCAAGATCTTTTCTTCCCAGAAACTACAAGCCTTAAAACAAAAATAAGGCAGCTGGAAACTGCCTGCTGCCAGCCAGACTAAAGACTTTGTAACTTTTTCCAGCACAGGAAATGTTCAATATTTTGATAGCAGTGCCCATGTTTTAATGCATTTATGCCCTTAGGGCTATAGAAATCCTTCATTCACAACGTTACCCACCCCAGTTCATAGGACTACTAATACTTGTTCAGTGTCATTGTGCTAAGAAACACATCACTGAGTGGGTATATCACATCCCCTATCACCCATAAGCATCCTGAAAGACTGAGAGATATAATGGACAGTTAAAGACTATGTTGAGAGTGTTGGACAGTGGGGCATGGAAGCAGTGGGATAAAAATTTAGCAGAAGCCATTTGGCTGGTTAACACCAGATTGGCTGAACATCCTGGTCCTGCCCAAACAAAACCCCTACATACTGTGGAAGGAGAAAAGGTGCCCAAGTACATTTAGGGAATGTTTCCTGCTTTACTGCTTATATACGTGTATTGCAATAGCAGACAGTTGAGTGTGTGTCTAGCCCACATATTTGTGGAGCATCTCACTTTAGGGATAATGTAAGCAACAGAGCTTTAATCAGTACCTTAAAATATAGTTTGACTGTCAGAAGCTGCTAGATTCTTGTTTATAACAGTCATATTCAACAGCCTCTTTATTACTCTTAGTTTTTGTGGTTTCTCTTCAAAGTTGTAACCTAAAATAACTATTGCTGTGTTCCATCTTTTATTTGTAAATGTTAAATTTGTAAATGTAAGAGTGTTCACACTTACATTAATGTACTATAAATGCAGAAGTTAAAAAAAAATACTCTTCTGTGGAATAGCATGGGAAGAGTGTTCTGACTGAGTAGTAGTGATGCTGCAATTTTTTCCTCACTGTATAAGGTTTGGCTGGGATGGAGTTAGTTTTCCCCACGGCAGCCCCCATAAGGCTGTGCTGGATATCACTAGCTGCAAAGATGTTGAGAACCCACCAGTGGTTTGGCTACAGTTTGGTAGCAGGTTGGGGGGCAGCCTCTTTGCCCAAGTAACAAGTGATAGGACAACAAGAAATGGCCTCAAGTTGTGCCAGGGGAGGTTTAGATTGTATATTAGGGAAAAAAATTCTTCACCAGGACCAGGCTCCGCAGGGCAGTGCTGGAGTCACCATCCCTGGAGGGATTTAAAAGACATGTAGATGTGGCTCTTGGAGACGTAGCTGGGCTTGGCAGTGCCAGGTTGATGGTTGGACTCTGTGAGCTTAGGGGTCTTTTCCAACTTAAATGATTCTCTAGTCCCATGAAACAGGCTTGGCACAGGAGGTTGGGCTGTTTTTTCCAAATGTTGCTTCTGCAATCAAAGTCTGCAAGAGAAAAGTTTTCTGAGGAGCTTTTATTCTTTCTCCGCAACCTGCGAGTTAGTTTCCCTACATGAGGTCCTTCCACACCTCTGCCCCCCTGCAGACGATGCTGCTGCACTGAGCTCCCCAGGAAAACTCATCCCACCAAAATCTGGAAGAACCTGGTCTACTGGAGGGTGTCCCGGCCCATGGCAGGGGGTTGGAACTAAGTGGTCTTTAAGGTCCCTTCCTACCCAGGCCATTCTATAAGTCTGTGATGAAAATCCAATCTCAAGCCCTGTTCAATCATTGCCTCTGTCACCCCTCGACAGCCCAACCCAGGCTCTGCCGCCGGTGCTTCTCCCACTGCTGGACACGCCGTGAGGACCGGGCAGGTTTTATTTTTAATGTCACACCCACACACAGAACAAAGAGCTGTCGGGCAACTCCGACAGGAGGTTGTTGCCAAGTGGGGGTTGGCGACCAGCGATAGGACAAGAGGACATAAGTCTCAAGCTGTGCCAGTGGAGGTTTAGGCTGGGCATTAGGAAGAATTCCTTCACATTGGAATGGGCTGCCCAGGGAGGTGGGGGAGTCACCGTCCCTGGAGGCGTGTAAGGAAAGACTGGACGCGGCACTCCGTGCCATGGTCTGGTTAACACGGTGATGTTCGGTCACAGGTCGGACTCGACGACCTCAGAGGCCTTTTCCAACCTAATTGACTCCGTGACTGCGGGGGCGGCGGGTCACGGAGCACCCGGGCGCTACCTGGGGAGGGGGCGGGAGGTGTCCCCGCCGCCCGCGGGACGCCTGAGGCCGGGCGGGAGGGGCGGCCCCACTCCCCGACACCCTGCCCCTCTCCTGGCCCTCTCCTGGCCCGCTCCGGCCCCTCTCCAGCCCCCTTCCAGCCCCGCTCCAGCCCCATTCCCGCCGGGCTCCGGCCCCGCTGAGGGGCGGCGGGGCGGGCGCGGGGCGGGCGCGCGGTCACCTGACGCCGCGGCCGCCGCCATTTTGTCTGCGAGCGCAAATGTGAAAGGGAAAGCCGGGGCGCACCCGCGGGAGGAGCAGCGGCAGCGCCGCCGGGAGCCGGGGGATCGCCGGGAGCACCGCCGCCGGGAGCCGGGGGATCGCCGCCGCTGGGAGCCGAGGGAGCACCGCCGCCGCCGCAGCGCGGAGCAGCGGGAAGAGCCCCCGTGGCGGCGGCGGCCGAGAGGAGCCGCTGAGGCGGAGCCCGGCGAGCGCTCCCGCCCGAGGGAGCCGCCGGCGCCCTTCCCCCGGGAGGCTGCGCTCGCCCCCGGCCTTGCGGGGGAGCCGCCGGCCCGGCCTTGTGGGGGGACCGCGGGGGAGCCGCCGGCAGGGCCGCGGCGATGATGTCGGGGCAGTCGATCACCGACCGCATCACGGCGGCGCAGCACAGCGTGACCGGCTCGGCCGTGGCCAAGGCGGTGTGCAAGGCGACGACCCACGAGGTTATGGGCCCCAAGAAGAAGCACCTGGACTGTGAGTAGGACCGGGCGGCGGCGCCGCGGTTGGAGCTCCGGGGTGGCTTTGCTGCCCTGGCGCTGCGGGGGGACGGGAGGCAAGAGCCGGCCTCTCGAACCTGGGGGTGGGGGGTGTCGTGTAAATCTGGGTGAACCTGAGCGCTGTGAGCTCCAGAACTTATTTTCCACGTGGGAGTGAGGTTTGTAACGCCCTGTGTGGCGCCCGGGAAGCAAAAATATTCCAACCCCACGAGCTCTTCCCGGTGAGAGCTTCTTAGCTCGTGTGCTTGTTAATCCGGCACCTGGGGAAAGGTGGGTTTACTGCTGTGAGCCAGAATGCAATTTTTTTAAGCATTGTTCGGCATCCGCTGGGCTGCAGCCGGTTAAGTGTTTGTCATTTCCCGAAATATCATAGCGTTTTGTCGTGCGGCTCGTGAAACGAGGTGAAAAGATTAGGAGCGAGGTAAAGGGAAGGGCGTAGGTGGACCGGTGGATTTTTCCTCGATGAGAGTATGTTGCCGCTGATATACATAATATGTCAAAACTCCTTGCTGTGTACCAAAAGGTGCAGAAAGTTACCCTTGAAGTCTATAAAAGTATCAGTGGTGTTGCTTCGCTTCAGGTTAATAACAGGATGGCGATTGGAGTTACTGTTTGCTCAGAAGGGCACTGAATGCTTCAAACCTTGCTCGTTGCGCAGCACACCCGTTCCCCAGCTAGTAAAAGTGAAATAAGTGTGTGTTTCCATTAGGGAGAGGGATAAAGACGTAAAGCCTTTTGCACGTTTCTTCAGAGGCTGGCAGATAGTTTTGCAGCCCTCGTGCAAGTTGAAGGTACTAAAGGGAGTCTGCTGTTCATGCTCTCTGAAGAAGCACTGTGGGTTTTGTGTGGTTTTAGGGTAGTTTTGCTGTGTGACGCTGTGACACTCGTCTGTTCATACAGACTTGTGTGAGACCTTCCGATGTGGATCAAACAGTTACAAATAACCAAATATATCTTTCATTTGTTACTGATCTGAATGGGTGGGATCCAGCTGCAGTAGTGAATATTGCAGCTACTGTGTTCAAATTAAAAGCTTTAAACCTGGGTAGCTGACAATATGTTTTTTAAAGACACCTTTTTGCATTACCTTATTTTATCTTGTCTTGTGTTAGAACAAGTTAATGAGGTAACCCTTGAGTCCAGAAATGGCAACATTAACAGGAAGCCAAAAAGTGGTGACAGTTTTCTCAATAGTTTGAAAGCTTCTGAATCTTAAAAGAGGTAGTATGATGTTTGAAAATGTCCTTAAAATAAGGTCATCTACCAAAAGTCACCCCCAAAAAATAAAAAAATGGAAACATGGGAAAATTCTTGAGAATAACATAAACTGAGATTACTTTTTGACTGACAAGTTCCCCTGGATGTCTTTTGATCTAAACCTGTTTAGAGCTGTCACTCAGTCTTCTGAAGGTCCCCTCCTGTGATGAGTTCCGTGTTCTGCTGTGATTCACTTGCTCAGACTTTGGTCTAAGACAAACAAAAATCTTGGGAGTAGTGTCTGAAATACAGGAATGCTTTGGTGGGGTAGAGAAAAAAAAATGTGAAATATGGTACCTCAAATATGTTTGTAAGGAGTTAAAAAAAAATCCCGGTGAACATGGTCCAATCTTCACTGAGCATACCCAGGCACTGCTTTTCAAATATCTGCAACCCTTTGAGTGGCACTTCTTAATTTTTCACTTGTATGCAAGACTTCCTTTTATTAAATGTGAGCAGGTAAATACTAAATACTTTAATCTCTGGAAAAAAAAAAATCGCACAATGTATGTTTTCCAAGATGCAGTGCAAGTACTTCCCAATTTAAGTAAATTATGAACAAAAATGTAGCTTGGATTTAATGTAAAACACTCATAGTTGTACCCTGGTCACTACATGTGCGTGTCATTCAAAATGATACACCATCTGGTATTATTTGTAATTGCTGCTCAGGAAAAAGCTTTAACATGAACATTTTTTTGAGAGTTGCTGTAGTTGTATCAGGGATTGTGGAGGGGTATCAGTTTGTGCACTCAGTTCAGATTAGTTCTGAAAATCCCCTCATTGCCAAGTTTTCTCATCAAGAAAAACTGTGATATGACAACATAGTTTTTTACAGGAAAATGTTATATATGCACTGTGTGAAATAGTATTTAAGAGTCTTGGGGTTTGTCTGACTACTAATTGTTGAGTAGCATAGTCATATTTTTCTTGAAGAGTGAAAAAACACCCACAAAAAACCCATCCCCAAAACCTAAGCAATGTCAATGGGAATACTTGGGGATTTACCTTTTAAAGTAGGTCACGGTGTCCTAAATAAGTCAGCAGATCTATTTCTGTAGTATTTTGTAATATTTTCAGATAATGTAAAATGTCATATAGAGGCTGATCTTTCCTCTTAGTGGAGCACCTGAAGGTCTTGTCTCATCTTTCCCAGGGTGGGTTCTCTCACTGCCCTCAGCCTCCTGAGGCTGGTTTGCAGGGGAGCGAGGCTGTTACGCTTTTGGAGACAAACCTCTTGTCTAACTACTGAAGAGTCATAATAAAAAAAGGATAAATTAAAGCTCTACCCAAGTTGGTATCTGGCAGAGTGGACTTCTGTGTAGACTGAAATTTAGAAAAATACAAACTCCTAAACCAATTGCATCTTAAACTTTTAAATGAACACAGTAATAATGGAAAAAGTAACTCCTGCTTAACTTGGATACAGCCCACTTAAGAAAACAGGGAATGGGACAGTAATTAAAGTAACTCATTAAAACTTAAAACTCCTATACATACACAAGCTTTGGAAATCTTGTTACAAGTGGTAATTCAGGTATACAGTTGTTTTATTTAACAGAATTGGTCTCTTAAGCGTGTTGTTTTAGGAGAAAGTTCAGGTCTCCACCAAACTATCACAAACTCTAAGTTTTGCCAATAATATCACATTATGACTGTCACAGTTTGGGGTTGATCTTGTACCTGCCCATTCTCCCTTTTGGACACCAGAGCTCTTGACAGTCAGGTAAATGCTGAGGCAGTGTTGTTCTTGGAGAGATACGCGAGTTGTCATACAGAATAAAGACATTTTCATGAACTCTGCACACACACAGGTAGCTGTGTTTAATTTGAAGTTCTTCAGTAATCACTGAAGCTTTTCAATACAGTACTTGGGGAAACTTAACTTGAACAAAAACAAAGAGTTAATATTGCTGGAATCTATCAATAAGGGTTTATGTTTAGCTTTTTAAAAAAACTTTATGGAAAGTCTATCATGTATCCTTGTTTAGTGGGGAAGTGGGACAGAATAGCTGAATTGCTTTCATATGGTAAAGTAACTGGAAGTTCAGATTTAGCTGTTATTACATAACTGAAACTTAAAGATTGCTCTCAACTGTGCATTATAAGAGCACATGGGCATAAAAATATTTGTATCAGTCAGGTGCTATCTTTTAAGCCTTACAGCAAGAATTGTTGCACTCCTTGGCTACACTGAGAAAGTTTGCTGAAGTACCTCTGATATTATATCTTTTTGTAATGTGTAGTCTATGGTGCAACTTTCAAAAAGAAAATGTATTTATTTTCAAGACTGTGTGACTGAGGAAAGTGGTCTTAATTCGTACATCTGTCTTAGAGCAGTTTCTGTCCTGTGACAAAATGGAAGAAATACGTGAATATTAAACCATTATGGTTGCCTTTAACCTATGTATTTACAGTTCTCTTGAGAGAGATTCCTGACTCAAGAAAGTTATGACTTCCTTGAAAGCTGAATAGTGTGTCAGTTTTTTTAATGCCTGGCTGAGAATTTTTCAAAAACCTGTTATATTTTGGGTTGGGTTGCTTTTTTATATCTGGATTTCTGCATGCTGCTCTCCGAAGAGCTGTATAGTTTCATAGATGATGTGCCAGTATTTCAGATGAGCTGTGGAAGAGAAATCCTCAGTACTCTTCTAGGCAGCAAGATTTCCACAGCTCTTCCAGGCTGCTTGAAAACCCCTATGGTACTCTTCTGGTTTAAAGCTGTTTGATTTTTTTTTTTCTTCCTTTTTTTTTTTTTCCTGTGTGATGTTAACATGTTTCTAAATTCCATTCTAGAAATAGCACCACAGCTTCACTTGCAGTTGAAATGATTCCTCTGGGTAATTGGCAAAACGCTTTGAGTTGTGAAGTGTTTATATAAAGTATTGCGATAAGAAAATGAGCATCACTCACCCTATGCATTTCATCCCAGTTTTTGCTGCCAATATCCATATTACAGTTGCCCAGCTGTCAGTCTCTCAGGTGCATGTGTCCCCTTATACTCCCAGATGTGTGGGTTTAATGGCCTTTTCCTCCTGTGCCACCAGCTGTAACAGATCCATACAGTTGTTTCTGTGTAGATATTCCTATTGCAGGCTTAGGAGAATTGTATTAGAGAAATGGCACTTGCTTTTCTTTTTATGTACCGCAATTGGTAGAATTGAAATGTGATGCCAGCTCTTTTTTATTACTGGCTGTAAAATATTAATTTAAAAAATTACCCTGAGTTAGGCTTATTAAAGAGTCTTTTTAAGCTTGTGCTTTTGCAACACACTCTTAAGAAAGTCCAATTTTGGCCTATAAGAGATTTTTTTTTTCTTAGTTTAGTATTTTAGAGATGTTTTGTTTGTGTAAGCCTGTCTTCTTCGGTGTTGGCAACTGTGGCTTATGTGTTTGTGTGTTGAAGGAGATTTTGGAATGAAAGATCAGGGTTGTGTTAGGTGGCATGGCTTCTTGTGGAAGTAAACTTGTGCTGGCAAGATAAGCCAAAGCTTTTTTTATGGATGTGGGGCTTAAGGAGAGGTCATCAGCTACAGCATTAGGTACAGGTGCTAACAGTAGGATTCCTGTCACATTGTGTCTGAACAGCACTGTAAGAACACTCAGTAGCAGCCTCAGACATACCAGTGTGCAAGGGATCTCCCAGGTGTTCAGCATCGTCTTGGGGTCTGCTGGAACATCTCCTGGGAGACCTTAGCTTGGGGGAGGGTGACAGGATTGAAATCCATGTGGAGAGTGCTGGCAAAATAGGAATGAAAATAGCTTGGCTAGTCTGACTGGAGAGCAGAAGGGTTTGGGTCTTAATTTGGATCTTCCCTTCCAGTTTCGTCTATTATTTAATATGCACACTTAATATTGAAAAATCTTCAGTGAAAAATCTGACTTAGTGGTTGTGTGAAGGAAAAGGACTTTGTGCGGAAATAATATTTTTCATAGGCTATCTGTGTGGTCTTTGACCTCAGCAGATCAATGGAATTTCTTTAAGTGTTTCCTAGTGGTGTTATAGGTATTGCTCTTTATAGAGTTTGGGGCATTCTTGTTGGTTGTTTTGTTGTTTGGTTTGTTTTTATAAGCTGAGAGTAGGACTGGTAACAGTCCTGTAACATTTCTGTGCTGGTTACAGACACTTCAGGCATTAATGCTTGCTTATAAACTGATTGGGTTTAGGAAGACAAACTTGCCTTAATGTGTTTTGAGACAACTACTTAGAAATGTCATAACCAAGTTCTCATTCAGTGATGAGGCTGTGGAATTTAAGATTTTCCTAAGTATAAATTACAGAATTGGAACTTGCTTCATTCCATGGAGCAGTAATTGCCTATGGATTGTTTGGACTTCTAGGTTAAAGTGACAGAGCATCTGATGATGATACAACCATGAACAGTGTCTACCAAATGGCTTGTTTTTTGAGAAACTTCACGTTTGAAAATATTGAACTATTTTAACACTACTCAGCAATAAGATTTTGGTGTATAGCTTGCTTAAAACTTCAGGATTCTTGGTTTTATGCAGTTATTTCAGCAGTTTTGCATGCTACTAATAAGGGTGAAAGTTTTCATCCCAGTTTGCATGTTTTATATATATTTGGAAGCCTTTGACATCACAGTGAAATGAGTAACTTACTCTAATTTCCATTTTATAGCTTTCTACCTGAACAAGATAATATCTAAAATTCTTTACCCGTTAAAATTACTCTGGTTATTAAATTATTTTAAACAGTGATCCTTAATCAAAGGACTTTTTTTTCCTAATAAACTGATCTTTAATTAAAATACATCTATAATATATTCTGTGCATTAGAACAGGTCTAAATTCTGAATGTAATATTTCTGCGAGGTATTTTGTCCTAAACTATCGATGTGTGAGCTCTAAGTTCACGTTTGAATTGCTTATGATAATGTAGTCTGTCCTCTACATGCTGCTTGTAAGACAGAGCAGTTTCAGTGGCTGTTTCAGTGGTGCCAGCACCTTGGAATTCAGTTGTTTCCCAGCCACCTGCCCTTCCTCAGGTCCTTATCCAGACAAGGCACACAAACAGCAATGGGCTCTGCTACCAATGGTCTGCTCACAGGCTTGGCTTAAAGGAGAGGCCACAAAGGAAGCTTTTCAAACCAGATGTTTGTTTTACTGGCCTTGCCCAGTCCTTAGGGTGTACTTTGATCACACCTGAGCCAAATTAAGTAAAGAGAGAGAATAAATGTCTGATGTGCATGTCTTGAGGGGTTTAGAGCAGTCCTGGATTCAGTTCTTTGCTCTCTTCTCAGCAAGTACCTTCTCCAGCCTTCTCAGCCAGGTGCTTTCCCATGTGTCTGCTGGAGCCTGGTCCAGTTCTGTACAATACTCAGGCTTGAAGCTCTGTCTCTGACCTCCCAGGTTAATATTCTACTGTTGAGTTTATTATCAGTCTTGGACACAAAGAGCATCTTTATACAAAAGCCTGACACCTGCCATGATTCACCACAAAATAGTCAGTAGGTTGATGATTAAGGTTTTTTTAGCTAAGTGGAAAGGTGTGTAGATGCAAGTTCTTGCTCTTAATTCTTACAGAAAGGAGGCTTATTTTACAGGTTTGTAGCATCTCATTTGCTATCGTGTGTGTCAGTACTCAGGCTTAGGTTGGAGTGGCAAAGTACTTACTGCTTGTTGATCCCAGGAGGTGTGGATGTCTCAGCTTTTCTTGCTTCTTAGATTTTTCGTTTTTTTGGTTACATTGAGTGGCCTCAGGCATCAAGCACCCAGAAAGTCTACACTGGCTTTCAGACACTAATTTGGGCTCTGTTGGGTTTCTAATGGAACAAGTTATTTGTGATGAAGTATTGGGAATCCATAAATTATTGAAATGCCTTTGAAGTTCATACTTGGGAGTCCTTCAGTAAACTGTAGTGAATTTGAGGAAGGAGGCTAAAAGAGCTGAAATATTTCTTAAACAAAGAACTGAAGTTAATGCTTCCAGTAAGAATTCTCAATGTAAAAACACAAAATAATGTGTTGATCCTCTTTGAGCATGTAACTCATTGTTATGCTTTTTTCCCCTTTAATTTAGATCTAATACAGTGCACAAATGAAATGAATGTGAATATTCCGCAGTTGGCAGACACACTCTTTGAGAGAACTGCAAACAGTAGCTGGGTTGTAGTGTTCAAAGCTCTAATTACAACACACCACCTCATGATGTATGGAAACGAGGTAAGACATGATTAGTTCTGTTAAGGTCTCCTTTATGGCTTTTAAAAAATTGTCTCAATCTGTAGGGCATTAGATATGTACTTCAGTTTTCCAGAATCTTTGTTTTTCCTCAGCTGGTGGCTGTAAAGTACTTGTCAAAAAAAAAAAAAAATCTTTCATTATTTCAATACCAAAATATATCAATGTTTGCAATTTACCTGCAGGTGCCTGGGTTGGGCTGTGAGGAAATAATGAGTGACCTTTGTAGAATGAAGACTTGAAAGACTTCTGACGAGCTTTACTTCATTAGGATAGTGCTTATCAGTAAGAGCAGAGGCAGAAGAGTCCTGTTAGCCCTCCATAAATGTGCAGCCAACCTTATAACAGATAAGGAAGAATATGTACTAAAGGGGAGAGGAATATGGTGACTGGAATATTTGATCCTGCAAGTCATCATCTGATGGGCTAAACCTTCAGATGTTGCTGTTTACATTCCTCTGAAAAGTATTTGTATTGCATTTGATTCACTTAAATTATTTCATCACAATTCATGAAATGCATCCCAGTCGGTAACATGGCATTAGAAATGCAGCCTCTTTGTACAGTCCTTACATTAAAAGCTAAACTTTGGTCAGGTGACAGGCCTGTATCTCTGTGCAGACCTAAGAAATGATTGTTGACTACCAGTAATATTGGAGTGATGACTCCTCAAGTACCTTCCAGCCATTAAACTGCTCTGAAACCTTGGTCTTTGCCTCTTCTCTGCAACACTCTGTGAACGTGATTGAGATGACCTGTAAAACATAGTGTGCTCTTCATTAACAGTTCCTCAGGTTATTTACCTGTTTAAGCTGTATTTTCAACAGATAATAGACTGAAATTAAGGAATAATGCAAAGTAAAATTCACTGCTTGGAATTTACTACTTACTACAAGTATAAAGCTAAACTGAATGCTGTAAATCCGCTTGTTTGTTCTCTCTTTTTCCAGTACAGTTCATATCTGCACAATGAAACTTGTAAGGACAAAAACCAAACAAACCACAAACTAAAGCATAGAAAAAATAAAAAAAATCAAAACTTAGAGTTGTGGGCCACGAGCCAGCATCTGTTTGCCCTTACAGTGTTTTGTAGTGGCAGAAGAGTTGAATTTTTATATCAATACCAAATCTACCCCTCAGCTTTGAACGGTGCATTTGGAATTTGAGAAAGAGTTCCTTTACACCTGCTGAGATAACGTGGCTGGAACATTGGTTCTGTAATTTCAGATGGAACACAAGTGTACTCCTCACTCTCCTAATACATTGAAAGAGGCTTTTTCTGAAGCAAATAAAAAATTATGTTGGACTTCTATTTTAAGTAGAAGTAAATATAAGAGAGGGTCAAAATGTTACCAGAGTAATCACTGTCTTACAGTTTCTTTTTCAACATACTACCTGTTTCTCGAGATGAAATTTTGGGTGAAACTCCTCTTGCCTGTGCATTTTGCAGCACAAGACCCATGACATCTGAGTAGTTGAGAGTTAGCCTTATTCCTTTTAAAATGAGATTCAGAGCAGTAGCTAATTTTGAAATATGTATGGATAGACACCTTTCAAATATCACTGTTCTGTTCCTGATCATGTTGCTGCTGTTTTGCTTCTGTATCTCTCTGAATGCAGTAATAAGATGTACAGATAAGTCAACTGGAAAACAGAATAAGAAAGAACAGAGCCTGAACTGTTGGTAGGCAAAGCTGCATGTTGTAGACTTGTGTGAACCCGCAGCTATGGGCTGAGAACACACACGGAGTTGCTGATGAGGTGGTACGTGACAAGTTGGGGAATCACTGGGAGGTTAAATTGATTTCAGTTTAAATAGTACCTGTGAGAAGGATTTTCTCGTTACTGTGCTAAGCCCTCTATTACTGTTCCCAAGAGCAGGTGCTCTCCTGAGCCTGACTGAACACATGCTGGTTTACAGAGCACAACAGTCCCAGCCTGGCAGGAGGGTGGAGAGTGAAGGAACAGGCCCTGCATTCTGTGGCAGCAGAGCATTTCAGATCAAAGCAAGTCCCTTAAGCCATATTTATCATAATTCTCTTTTATGGGCTAAAACACATACAAAGAAGCAAGAAAGTCAAGAAATGAGAATCATGGGAGATCTGTGTGTGACAGTGGCAGAGCAGCTTTTAAAACTACCTTGCTGCCTGGATATGTTTGTCTCTGATGTTATTTATGAAGCCAGCTATTAGTTGTCAAAACATAAATGTTATTTAGTCAGATCATTGCATTATGTATAAAAAGTGTATGGTTAGCACTCCAGTGGTGCTGCTGACCACAGTTCAGAACCATTATTCTTATTCACTACTTTTAAACTGTGTGATTAAGCCTGTGTTCCTCTTCTACAGCAGCAGTAGAGTTGTGCAAACTTTGGGAGCTTGGATAATGCAAGTGGTGTTTTTGTTTTGTGTTTCCCAGCTTGTCTGTTCTAAATTACAAAGTTAATGAAGCTTCCTCTAGGATTATCAGTACTTTTTTCACAGTCAGTGATGTCTTTATTAATTTGAATCTATACTTTTGCCAAATAGAGTTTTGGACTTCAGAGGCTTCGTTAGTGAGTGTTTTCAGGTTTTCCTCTAAATTTTTCCCTTTTAACCAAATTCTATTGTTGATAGAGGTTACAAGGTAAGTGTAGTTTTCTTGCTCAAACGTTTTGACACTCACAACAATTACATTCCCAACTTTCTCTTCACCAACAGCGCTTTATCCAGTATCTTGCATCCCGAAATACTTTGTTCAACTTAAATAACTACCTGGACAAAAGTGCCATGCAGGGTAAGGATCTTTCACTGAAGGAAATAACTCCACTGCTTTTCTTCCTCAGTCGTGCAGGTGTAGGTGCACTCTAGGAGATAAATGACATTTAAATTGAAGGGTATTATTTATATTGCGTGAGGCACCATGCATGAGTTCTAGGTGAGTGCTAGAAATTTGTCTGTAGTCTATGTAGCATTGCATATACAGCTGTGAACTTTAAAAGGTGAACTCTTAAGGCTCATTAGGATAAACCTGATGAATTATCAGCACAGTAATAACTTTGCCATTGCATTTTAACGCTTTGGGGGTAAATGTTTACTGTTAAGGAGCATGGAATGATAACTAGGATGTGTTGTATAAATAGTGAGAACTTCAAATCTCTAAGTCCTTTAAGTACTTGCTAATGGCAAAAAAGCATTTTTATAAAAGGTTACCAAGCTCTTCAGCATTTTACTAGGAATACATTTTTAGTTAATTTCAAGAACATCTTAACAAGAACTGCTGGGTTCTTTCCTGATATTTTATGCTTGGTTGTTGTCTAATATCTTAATGTATTTAGATGTTTATTCTCAGAATTGCAACAAATGCATTCCTAATCTTAGCAAGTTGGGAAGAAACTGTAACATCACATCTCAGGGTGAAAAATAGTGGATCTCAAGACTCTAGATAAAGTGCCTATGAAGGGCTTTTTGAGCAAGGAGATGTAAAATGGGCTAGTAAGAGGATAGTTCTTGAAAAGAACTGTAAAATGAACTGTACCCCTTTAAATTGTCTAACTTATAAATGCTTAACTTTTAGGCTATGATATGTCTACCTTCATTAGGCGATACAGCAGATACTTGAATGAAAAAGCACTTTCATATAGACTTGTAGCAGTTGACTTCACCAAAATGAAAAGAGGGTAAGACTTACTGCTTCTTTTGTCAGATCTTTCCTATGGCAGGGGCTGGAAGCCAGTTGTTCTTGAGCTTGTCATAGAAAGGTGTTCTTTCGACCCTTTGAAGCAATGTTGTATTGCTGGAACAGCGTAATGTGCTGAAGTCGCTTTGTAACTTGTAAATCTGTGTCTTTTCCGCTGTAGGATAGATGGAGTGATGAGAACCATGAATCCTGAAAAGCTTCTGAAAACCCTTCCAATCATACAGAACCAGCTTGACGCACTCCTTGATTTTGATGCAAGTACTTTAAACTCAGCGTTAAGTAAAACTCTCTCATTTTGAAGTGAGAGTTCCATTATTTTGTTAAATACTAATTTACTTTCTCATTGCTTTCTACACAGGCAAATCCAAATGAACTAACAAATGGTGTTATAAATGCTGCCTTTATGCTCCTCTTTAAAGATTCCATTAGACTTTTTGCAGCATACAATGAAGGGATTATTAATCTTTTAGGTATGTGAGAATTTTTTTAGCTTTTGAACTTGTGAAGGTATTGAGAAAATTAAAGAATATAGACAATTTCTGACTGCAGTTTCCTAATAAATTTTCTCTGCTCTATTACTGTTAAATTAAGCCTGTCCTAGTTTTAGTGGCAGGTAGCATAAGCTTGAGCATACACTTCTACCTGGAAGAATAGATGTTGAAACAAACTGAGATGAGACAATGAGTGGTGAGACTGAAACAAGGATGCCATAAATGTGCAGTGGATAACCTTTGCACCTGGACTTTTAAAAATATAGTGAGATTTGGTATTTTGAATATTTAGTCACAGTATGATTGACTTCTGTTTTCCTGTACCTTCTTTATAGCTTGACTGTTCAGCTTTAACTGGTACCTGAATCTACATGAGCTGATTAGATGACATTTAGGGTTTCTTGTAAAAGAGTGATCAGCTTTTAACAAAGCCTTTTAATTACTATTTAATCAAATTTCTGATCTGTTTGTTCTGTTAATCCATTAGTTTTACCGAGAGAAATATTTTTAAGTATACAGAACAAAACCATAAAAAATTAAGGATGTGTTTGATGCTCCTTTTGGTAGGTCAGTTCACTATTTGTAATCACTTCTGTAGCCATTCTAATGCCTTTTGGATTTTAAGCCCATCTAGAGACATCAAAATGTATTGATATTTTATCTAAAAATATAAAAAGTATAAATATATACCAGGAATATTTTCAAATCATTTGCCTCACTGCCAGCTAGTAAGCTGACTTTTTGAAAATATTCACCATAATACCTACTTTAACAATTTACAGTGATTCAAATCCATGCTTAATAAAGCTTTGCATTATAGTCTAATAGTCTGAAACAGAAAAATCAGTGGGTTTATGTTGACTGACTTAGTACAAAAGGTGCCAGATATTGAGGTAAACTTTAAAATCTGAATAGTTTTGAGTTAATCCTCTCTGTTCTCTCCCTGAAGCTTGTCTCCAATTAACTTTTATAATACTGTGTCAGCTTTTTGCTGGGGTGGGTATTATCTTACAAGAGTTTTATTTGCATCCTCAGAAAGATATTTTGATATGAAGAAGAACCAGTGCAAAGAAGGCTTGGATATTTACAAAAAATTTCTAGCCAGAATGACCAAATTGTCAGAATTCCTCAAAGTAGCAGAGGTAAATAAATCTACATCTATGGAAAGGATCTGATTTAGCTGTCTGTACTGGTACAGTATCAATATTCATAAAAACAACTTCACAACGATTGCTTGCTGTACAGTGAAGTATTCTACAGATTAGGTATTTTAAAGATTGTATACACCCATTAACATGGGATGAGATTCTTGGGTATCCTTTTTGTATTAGATAGAGAACAGAAATTTTCCTGAAGTGTTGATACAAATTTTATGAATGGTCCAGAATATATTAACTTAATGTTGCAGTCTATATGCAGGACTCTAATGTAACTGCTAAAAAATCTCATTTCAGTGAGTGGTGTGGGTGTTTCTAATGACCCCAGTAGGCTTTTCTGCATGAAAGTCAGGCAGGATGAAAAGTTGGGTTTGCCTTGAGATGCAGTTTAATGCACTTGTGATTTCTAAGATGTGTTCCTAGTGAAACTTGTACCAGTTCAGAAAGTTATGAATATCCCTTTTTAAATGTTAGTTTCTATGTAGCATTCAGATATTTGGGGGTTTTCTTTTCATTGCCATTGCATGTATTAATGTACTTTTTTTTTTCTTCATTTTTTGTAAACCCAGCAAGTTGGAATTGATCAGGGTGACATTCCAGATCTTACTCAGGTCAGTGTACACAGTATATTGATTAACCCAACTATTTTGTTCTTTGTGTTTTTAAAGGTTGGTGCGTGTCATAGTAATGATTCTTCTTGAGACTGTATTCCCTTCTATGTATTTATATATGGGAAATGTGTATGGTAACTTTTACCATGCATTAAATGTACGCAATACTTAAGCTTTGAAGCTCTTAATAAGCTCATTTTTGATTGTTTAAAGCAATAAAACTGACAGAAAGTATTTTTCAAGAACTTCTGTTTTTTTTTCCACAGAGGATCCCTGGCAAGGTAAGCCACAAGCATCTTGCCATGCCTAAACGAAAACCTTCCATTTCACTGTAACTTAATGTCTTCCAACACACTCAAAATTTACAGTGAGTTAGTTCAGCTGAGAATTGTTTCTGTCCCCTGAGGTCTGAATGTTTCTATATCAGCACTCAATTCCAGCTTCAATAGTACTCAGTGGTATGAGGGACATGCAGGGTGCAGGTTGTGTGCTGGAAAACTTACTCTGAAAGGTGGAGCTCAGGGAAACACCTTCCAGGGAGGATAAACTGAGGGGCAGAAGGGAGGTGAAAAAGGTGGTGTGACCTGGAGAAAGGAACCGCTGATAGTCCACAGAAATGAACAAAGGTATTCTGTGTGAGTTCCCTCAGCTCACAGGGGTGATGTATTTCTCACGTAGGGCCAACCCAGCAGCACAGAGGTGTTTGTTGTTGTTTCTGTACTGCAGAGTAACCTGATGGGTGGAATAAACAGCCACCTGCCAGGACACTGGGGCAATAAACTGGAGTGTCTTAGAGCTCTAGAGTACTCGAGCTGTTGAAGTGGAGTCACTGAGAAACAGTAAAAATTTAATGTGTAAGCTTTGAACAGTCACGTCTAATCCTGCACTACCTTCATGAAATTAACTTTTGTGGGTTAATCATGTAAAAATGTATGTAAGTGTGAAGATTTGCCTAAGCTTCAGTGTCTTTTTAATATGGAAATCAAATCTAAACCACAAGCTTCCATTGTTAGCTGTATTCATTACTGCCTACATATGATTTCCATCTGAAACCTTACATGCTTCAAAGTACAAATCTCTAACATTTGCTCCTAGCAGTTTATATTAATCCCTCTAAGAACTCCTAGGCCTTTGTGGTAGGAAAAAAATATGACTGTAACCATGAGAGTAAGGGCAGGTAATGAGTGAAAACAGTAGTTTGATGTTTTCTGTTGATGTTTGATGTTAGCATCTTACTTTGTCTGTTGATTAGTAGTGCAGTATTCAGCTGGTCTGTATTATGCTAATCACATTATACTCAAGTCTGAAGTTATTTATACCTCACTGGGTTTGTGTGCCCTTGTCCACTTAATTGGGTCATTATAAGGCTCTTGAAAGCAGGTAGATTTTTTTTTTTATTTACTGAGAATAGGGGGATTTAACTTCATGTTGCTGCTTTTTAATCCAAAACTTTCAGTGAGAAAATCCTTAGTTTCTACTGTTCCCACAACATTTTATTCCTAATAGCTCAGCTGTTTTGTTGTAAGTGTACTTACATGAGAAAGGTAACTTTGAACTGGTGGTAGACATCAGCATCCTGTGTATTTTGGCAATTTCAGTGCCACTGTTAAGCCTTCCACTAACATAGAAAATTTCATGGCATTTAGCATGAGTTAAGTACTTGTACATCCATTTAGTGCCACATTAAAAAGTTTTGCTATAATTTCTTAATACTGCCATTTTGCCTGTTCCTGTAAAGAAAATATTTTCTTTTGTAGATGCCCTGTTTCACAGTGATGTTGCCTGCTTTCTGTTTATAGCTGTTACTGTATTTCATGAATGTAACTGGATCATTTTCCTCTGTATGGATGTTAGTCTGTCAGATGTCTCTGTGTGGGGGGAGGGAGGCTGAATCATAAAATACAGCCTTTCTCAAGTCATAATGTCTGTATTAGCCCAGGCATCTTTTCTGACATAAAACTACTCTGTTCACTCAAAATTTGATGTTTTGTTGGATGTATGCAGCAATAAGAAAGTTCAGAGGAGGTTTGTTGGGTTTATTTCTTGTGGTTGAGGGGGTTGTTTAGAGGGTTTTAGAAATAGTAAGTATAGAATATGCTTTTCCATAAGGTAAATTTTAGAGTGGCCTTGGGAGAAAAAAAAAAAGACTAGGAAAAGCTTTCTGGAATTAGGGCTCCTGTTATTGAGATTATCAATGCGGTTGTGTCATGCAATGCCTTTTGCAAACTACTGTGCCTCCTGAAAGGTAAAAGTTTGGGGGGAGATGATTTCTTTTTTTTGGGTCCCTGATACCTTTCCAGAAGGGTGTTTCAAAATATCCTCCTTGGGGTTTCACTGTCTAGGTCAAACACCAGATTTATTCATGACCTGTTGTTGAAGTAGCTGCACTGTCTTAGCTTACCTAGCTCTACTTCAAATTAAGGTCTGAGCTTGTATTTAAGACAAGAAGTTTTATAGGATTATTCTAAGTACTTTTTTTTTTCCTTCCATCTCTTGATTCATCTAGCTTGAATTGGCCTTCAGTGAATGTGGGAATCTAGAACTGTGCTCAGTATTTCAAAGGAGAGGTTGCCAAAGCCTTATGCAAATAATATTTTTCCTCTTTCCAGGAAATGCCTTGGTCTAACTTTTGGTACATAAGGGCTACACAAGGGCAAGCTTGTTTTTCCTCAAACAATGCCTGTCATATTTGTTTTACCTACTGAAATTTGGCAAGGGGTAAGAGAGGCTTTAATGTCTCTGAAACCCTGCCAGGTGAGGGGGACTGAGCTGGCAAGTAGATTAAAACTTGAGAAGTCCATTCCTTTCATCTGAATCTGCAGGAGGATTTATTTCACTTGGAGTAATGGAGCTGGTTTGTTGTACAGTTACATGTTGAACAGCTATTCAGTCTGCAGTTGTCTTGTTGGGATCAGGGTGAATTTGATTCCCTATTTTATCAAACCCAACATCCCGCTGTAGTCAAGTGTTTCTACTACAAGCCTTTGACTGTAAATACTCAAGTAAAGAATGACTGGCTTTTTGTTGTTACATAAGAAAGGAGATCAGAAATGCCAAGTCTTTGTTTTGGGACTTCTGTGAGTTTAGGGGAGTACTGCTTAATCAGCTGTGATTATTCAGTTAATATAGCAAATGCTGTTGGCAAAACTAAGAATGCAACTTGCATGTGCAGAAGCAAACCTGCTCTGGGGGAATCCTTCCTTCATGTCTCTGTGGTCCCACTCCTTTTAAAGAGCCACTACTGAGTGGATCTGGGTGTGCAGGGTGGCAGCAAAACCCAAAGGCACAATTATTGATGCGTGTTTTTTTGTTTGTTTGTCGTGGGTGAGAAAACTCATCTGTGTGCTAAACAATGATGTGTTGATTAGAAGCGATGTTTTATAAGTACTTTTAATTTTAGGCACCCAGTAGCTTGCTTGAGGCATTGGAACAGCATTTGGCTTCTGTGGAGGGAAAGAAAACAAAAGAAGTCTCTGCTGCCAGCAGGTGAGCACATAATGAATTACAAGTGTCAATACTTAATATTTGTCATTATTATTCTAACAATTTTCAGAATTCAGCCACTTGGTATTCTTGAATATTATTCACATCTGAATGTCTCTTCCTAGAAATATAAATGAAGAATCTAGTGAGTAATAGTCTGATAGCTTAGCCATGTTTGAAATCTAGATATGTCTGCATGTGTCTACCTGATTATGCTGTAATAAACCACTGAGCTGAGACCTTGTATATTATTCTTTTTAGCTTTTACTTGTTTGAAGTCCTTTGACTTGTAAGATTTCTATGGTATTTGCATTTTGATACTCGTCTTGCCCAATCAGATTATATTTATCTTTATCACCCTATCGGATGCTATTTATCTTTATTGTTAATTGTCTACCTTTCAGACCATGAATTTATCTTAACCTGCTCATAAAAGCTCTTCAGTCTCTTCTCAGAACAGCCAAAATAGCTTAGATATTTTGTGCTGACATGAATTATGTTATTCTTTCTGTCAAGTATGGTGTCAGTATTGTATGAACAATACTTCTGACTGAAGAGTGAGAGATCTCTTTTGGCACAGACATTCTCACACAAACTTGGTAAATATTGATAATTGTATTAGTGTGAGCTACATTCCTGAGTTGTTCTCCTCAGATTTTTTTTTTCTGCTCAAAAATTTGAAGATTCACTGCCACAGGATTCTGCTCAAGTCTGTACTAAATAGGGAGTAACTCTCATGCTTTGACTGCTGTTATATAATGTACAAACAAGCTTCCTGTGCCTCTGCCATTTGAATAACATTCCAGTCTAGTCTAGGTGACTTTAAACAAAAAAGACAGCTGGCATATTCCACATTTTCCAGTTCCTACCCACTGAAACTTGAGGGATTGATTTTGTATACTCATACTGCTTTGTCACCAAACCTTGTTGTTGGGCTTTTTTTGTACCAGAGAGTAAAGGAAGAAGTGACTGGGGGGAGAATGGCACACAGCTAGGGAAGGCATTTGATCACTAAACTGTAAGTGATGTATACTTGACTGTAGTTTTTTAATAACTTTTTTTTTAATTCTTACCTTTTTTAGAGCCAGTGCCCTATCCAGTGCTGTTTCCTCACTTGCCAATACAGGAATGTCATTCAGCAGGATGGATGAGAAAGAAAAGCAGCAGGCATTGGAGGAGGAACAAGTTAGACTGCAGGCACTGAAGGTACAGTGTTTTTAACAAGTTTTCCAAGATATTTTTTGCAACTGGATACAGGTGAAAACCAGGATTAGCTTAAAAGAGGTGGGGAAGCTTGCAAGGTCACTCAGTGAGGAGCATCAGCTGTGTATAACATACACCTACGCTTTCACCTGTGCTATATAAATGCAGTGGGCCTATCTAGAGTAATGAGGGATGTAAACCTGAAATTAATGTAAACAAGGTTATTCTGTTGCCAGCTTAAGAGCAACACCACCTGGATTTTAGTGGGATGTACATTGTCACTCTGATTTCTGAACGTCTGAATTGAACTATGAAGATCCATAAAGTAGGGAGATGCATCTTCCTGAACAAAGGTCCACTGGCCTGTTTCTCTGAGTGGCTAGGGAGGGAGTCTAGACTGTAGCTTGACTAGAAGTGCTTTACTTCTAGACAGTTGTGGATAGCTTAAAAAATAATTCTTTGAAACATCAAGTCTCACCTTGAAATCTCACCTGATTTCAATTACTTTTCTGTTTTCAGAAGAATAACTTTACAGAAGAATAACTTTTATTTATTAAGACCATAATTAAAATTTCTTCTTGGAAAAGGTGTTTAGGACTGAATGGTTAATAAATTAATAAGACTAAAATTCCAACTGTCTATCTCATCTTTCAGGAGCAGCGATTAAGAGAGATTTCTGTAGTATCAAATTCTACTTCCACATCAGCATCCCCAAGCACTTTATCAGGAAAAAGTGTGAATACCACTGTAGCTGTTGACCTCTTTGCTGCACCAGCACCCACAACAAATAGGTGAGAGATACTTTACTTTCTGAAGGAAGCAGAAATTACTGCAGAAATGCTAAATTATGAGGTTTTGTACCACTATTATTGATGGGCTATTAGTGAATAGGAGAAAATGAGATTCGTGTGAGTGTTCATATAACACAAGAATACAACGCCTGTTACATATTTCTCTCTCTCTCATTTCTTATTCAGCATGCCCAACCTTTCTAGTGATCTTTTTGATCTTCAGCCTGCATTTGTTCCAACTGTGCAGAGTACTCCAGCTATATCAACATCAGCAAGCAGTGCTTGGGGAGGTGAGCTCATACCTTGATTTGGCTGTCTAAATATTGGGTGACTTCTTAGAATACAGGAAGAAAATACAGGTTCAGTACTTAATTGAATCTGCATCTTAAACATTAATTACTTTGCATCCAAACATTTCTATTCGTGACAAAATATAAAATAAATCATCTGAAAGCTCTGGCAAACTTTCTTTAAAGTGTAGCAGTAGTGTTGATGTCCAGTAGATGGAATGAAGGAGCCCTTCAATAAAAGGTAGAAGAAGTGTAACTAAAAGTAAGAGTTTAAAAATGCTGGGAAATTTAAACTAAGCAAATGTAACTGAAAAGATGCTGGACTAGTATTTCCTTTCATTAAGTAATATTTGATAGACTTTTCATTTAAAAGGTACTGCTGACTTCAAAGTTCTCATAATAAAGCTGTGTATACTAGTTTCTTGGGCACAGCATTCTCTGTACCCTCACTCATCCTTACAAAGAATGATCAGATGTCAAAGAAATGGCTCAAATGCCTAAAGAAGGCAATGATAACACCATGGTAAATGTTGGTATTTTAATAGGTGGAATTGATACTCTAATGTGCTATTTTAAAGACAGATTATTGAAGCCAAAAATGTAGTATCTGACTTCTTTGATACATGTTCTGTCATTCTCCCCTTCCCACCCAATGATAATACTAGAATTATTTTCTAGTAGAGAGAGCTATTAGGATTTTTATCTGAAACTAAGAATTTGTATCTAAATGAGCTGATCACAAGGTGGAATATTTACAATTTAACTTTGTCTAGAGATTCTCATATTCAGTCATTTCAGTCTGGTTTTCTTTTCCATTATTTGTACTCTGTATTCTTTCCTTCACTTCTGCATCTGAAAGGTCCTTTCTCGTCTTCAAATGGTTGTGTTGGTTCTCCACCTCATCTGGACATCTTTGACATGAAGCCAGTTGAAGAAGCTGTAAAATCTGCCACCCCTTTCATCAATTCTTCTTTTTCCTCCAAACAAACGGTGGAACTGTTTAGTGGTAAAAAAACCAAACAAACCCCATGTAATTTATTTGCAACTGGAGATAATAATAATGCTGATAAAGTGGGCCATGTAATCTTTTTGTGGTTTGAGGCAGTTTTCACTTTTGATTAAGAAGTGAAAACGGTGCATTAATTCCAGGTGTAGTAAATTATATGTTTCCTTAAAGTTTTATTCCTATAGCTGAAATAAATTATTATTTTGTTCAGCTTGCCCAACATAGATGTCCTAAGACTTGCAGTGGTGCTGGAATTTTTGCAGATTTCTTTCAAACTGCAAATTCCTTTCTCTTTTGTAATGGGGAATGCAGGAGTTACTTGGCTCTTCAAATCTGTAAAATAAAAAAATCTCTTTATAATATTTAAAATTTTT
>JAWWES010000150.1:11585410-11611520 GCA_035583135.1 Lophotriccus pileatus
TGGTAGACTCTGGCATAGTTTACCAGCACTGACATGGCAAGAGTCTCAGCTGTTGAAATAATCTGAAATAATCAAGAACTGCATTGAAACAGTATGTTTGTGGTCAGTCACCCTTAGCTTTTGAAGTAGTTCACTTGAGTTTTGCAATTGCTGTATTTTTATGAAGCATCATGAAAGATCTTGCAGTTGCACCAAACTCCAGTTAACCATTGTGCTGTAAGTGCAGTAATGATAGTTCAACACAAACAGAACCCCCAGACCTCATACTTAACTGTAGCAGAGATACAGAAGTAGTTACTAAAATCCTGAATGTTCCTTCCACCCATAGATTTCAGCTGTGTACATGTATTTAAGCATATTTTGGTTTCCCATTATGTTGTTGTTGCTCTCGCTGTTGCCCCCCTGTAAAAACTAATACCACAATTTCATTTTAGGTCAGACATGCAGTGGTCTCAGCCTACAGAGAAAAAACTTACTGGTGGAACTAACTGGCAAGCAAAAACAAGCACATCAACCACGTGGAACCCAACTCCCCTACCCACCATTCCACACATGGTAATTTCTGTACTATGAAGTCATACTTCATTCTAGCCTTCTCTGCTCAAAATAACTTAAAAAGAACAACCAAGGCATTTGGGACAAGACTGAGAGCAGGGGGGAGTGCTGGTAGGATCATAGAATCATACTGAATGACACAGAGATTTTAGTGTGCTTTATTTCGTCTCATTGTAAAACTTTTCCATCAGAGATTTATATCGCAAATGAAAGGCTGATTACCTATCTGAGTTCATAAGTTCTTTTTGGATTGAAAACAATTATCCCAATCCAGAAGATTCCTGATGTGCATGTTTGAGATGCTCCCACTCCCCTTCCCAGGCACATGTGCACACATATACACATCCTAAGAATGTCTTTTAAGGGCAAAACTGCTGTTCCTTCCAGTTTTTGCTCCTTTTTCAGTTTTATCACATGAAACCTGCTACAACTCCTCTAAGGCACCTTAATCTTCAGGTCAAGCAGCACTTTGGACTTTTGATGATGCTCAACAGCAGCTTTGTATTTTTAACACAGTACAAAATGCTAAAGCAGATCTTTTACAGTTATTTAAACACAGAATTTTCATTTCTTGGAGGGATGTTTGTAGGCAGCTGACTTTTCTTGTGCTTTTAAAAGAGATTTTTCAAGTGTCTTGTATTCGTACAAATCTCAGTTACATGTACAACTTGGGTCATTACCACATTTGCTATGAATTTTGGGCTGCTGTCTGACTGCATTTTGCAATAAGAATGGCTGACCTCTAATGGCTGTTTTCCTCATCTTACACGACTATGCTCATTCAGAATTAGCAAAGTTGAGTAGAATATTGCATCCAGTTTTGGACTCAAAAATTAGACTAAAAAATTTAGATGAGAGGGTGTCTCAGTTGTATGGCACTTTCATGTGAGTTTTTTGAGGCCACAACATGTCTTTAACCCCTCTTGTGCTTTAGAACATATTCATAGAGTGCTGGTGCAGCGTGGATTTGGGCTTTGTGGTTTTATTTCATGTGTTCATGTTTATTACTTTCTGGTCTAAGCATTTATCTGAGTGTTTTGTGCCAGGTGTCTGCTCATGCATTTATGTGGAACTCCAGCAATTGATGATGCACAGATCTAGCTCAGCTATGAGTACCGTTAGAATCTGTGCCCCAGTACTGGCTTGGCCTGTGGCATTCTGGGTGCTAACCCTCCAATTCATGTCTCACCTGCTTACTACTCCATAGCCAAGTGTTTTATTTAGCACTTCATTTCCAGTATAATTAGCGCTGTTTAACAAAGTGTGGCAATATGAAGTGCCTGCACCACTGTGCCTGTGAACATACCCTGATACCAGGTATATCTGGCTTAAGAATGCTCTTCATTTTTCTTCTTCCATATTGTGATATGTTGCAGACATCAGATGTTGGTATGGAGCAACATTCACATGACTGAACGTCTGTTGCTATTTGCTTTTTAAACCGAATGGTCACGGCCTTCCTTGTGTTTTTACTATGCCCTTCTCACACAGTGGGAGGAAGAAGGAATATTGCATGCTGTGCCCTCTAAAAGCTTCTCACACACATGCTTGTGCAATCAATATACTCAAATCTGGCTAGGTCTAGTAAAACCTCTAATTTTTCTGTAAGTCATATTAATGGTAGCTTTCAAAGCATAGTTACTGGTGTTACTGTTCTTGCACTTTTTTCCTCCCACTTTGATTGTTTTAATAAATGAGTTGAGCATAGTTGCAGACTGTTATGGTGCTGGACTTGAATCCATCCCTTGGTTAGAATTTCCAGTTTGAGTACCTATTAAATAATCTTATATCTTATCCTTTTGCTGTGCCAGAATGGAGTACACTATCCTGGATATGTAAGTCGATTTCTTGTAAATATGTTGGTTATTTTAAGTACTGAAAAATGTCTTTTTCAAAGTTTTATATATATTGCTAGTGTGCATGAGTTTTTCTCTAAAATATTCAACATTTTCTTGATTGAAGGTACCTGCTCCTATCACATACCCATTGACCACACCTCAAGTGCCTGTATATGGAATGGTAAGAAACATGATTGTTTTGTATTCCTGAAAGTTGTCTCCTCCAGTGGGTTTCATGGCATGCATTATTATGTTCAAATCTTTCTTCAACTTCAATATATTGACAATACCGTTTGAAATCTGATAGCTTTTTCACACCCTGCATTGGAAGAGATTACTCTAAATTTTATATAGCAGGTTTTTTAAAAGCTTTGACCTTACTCTGTGTGTTTCTATATGCTTATTTTCTACTATACTTAAATGCAAAAAGATGTATCTTGTGGAATTAGTTTGAATTTTATATGTTTGTCTTGTGGGGGGGATTGTTTTTCTAACAGGTACCTCCTCAGGTTGGAGCTGCTCCTTTGATGGCACCCCAGTCAATGATGTATACACAGCCTGGTCTAAGGCCAACAAATCCTTTTGCACCTGTTTCTGAAACTCAGGTGAACGGTGTTCTTTAATCTTGTGATGACTTTGAAACTTCTGTCTTGGTTAAAGCAACCAAATCCTTCATGAAGAGCTACTGGTGTCATTCTGTGAAAGTGAGGGGTTCCTCAGCACCTTTTGATGGTCAGGAGACAAACTCAGATGTGAGATCATACAACTGCAGGAAGCAAGGAAGAAACTAAAAATCAGAGATATAGTGGTTTGCCTCTCACTGTGTCAGTATTAAGAAATTGGGAGTGTTCAAGATATGTAGGTTTCAGACTTCCTATGACATTAGCTGGATACTTGGTTTAGTCATACTGACTAGAGCAGTGTTGAAAGCTTCCTGAAGGATCAGGGCATGGGGGAGTGAAAAAGATATGAACAGAGGTCATTCAAGCTGGAGAAACTCTGTATTCCTGTCATCCAAATATGTTGGTCTTAATGTTTTTTGGGGGTGTTCTAAAGTGCCAGAGCCTACAGACTTAACTTGTAACAAGGCAGTCGAATAGATTCATAATTCTAAACCACTGAGAAACCCTGTGTTATTTAAGCGACATTAATATGTTATCTCTGCTTCACAGATACAGTTTATGTAGAGCCACCAAAGCAACAAGACGTGAGAACAACCAAATACTGGTAAAAAAAATGAAAAGACTGAATTTCAATCTTTCCATTATGTATTCCTGAACAGGGCAACTATTTTTTTCCCTGTATAATACAATATTATTTTGAATTGCAATGCTTTAGAGATTCTTGTTTATAACAGTCACTGCAGTGTGAAGTCATGTTTGTTCCCTGATTTTTTTTTTTTTTTTTAAACTGCTCAGCAGAAAACTGTATTTTTGAGGTTGACTCAGAAGGTGCAAGCTGGATTATCATCTTCAAAGCCGAAGAGAAGGTTACATGATTGCTCTACAACCTTAATCATCAGTGGATGACCTTGGGAATTGACTGAGGATGTCAAAGCTATTTATTTTCTCCATAAATTTTGTGGCTGTTGTAACCAAGACACAACACAAATCAAGTTGAGCAATAAAATTTTTATGTGCTCTAATAAATACTCTGACAGAGCAATGCTTGCATTATCATAAAGCCAATATTGTGTGAAATCAGACAGCTTTTTCACATTAGAATAGCTTATAGTAATTTGCAAACTTTATAATGTGAGTTTGAAATGCTGTGAATCAACAAGACACATACTTATATATACACATATATAGTAAAAATAATAAATTGCTCCATTGGTATATCAGTGTTACAGGGGGAGTTAAAAGAGCCGGGCTCTGATATGGGCTGCAGGTCTGTGGTGGAGGAGGGGAAACAAGTGTGTGACAGAACAGCACCTGCAGCCTGCAAGAGGTGACAGGAGCTGCACTTCCATCAGGTACCTTCTCTGCAGGTGGCATCTTTCATCCTTCAAGGAAGAGTAGCTTGGGAGCCAGTGGCTGTGGGTGTCCCCAGCCTCAGCACACGGGAGCAATTTCTAAATCCTGTTGCCAAGTGCAATCGAGGCATGAGATCCAGTTCTTTTTAAAGTCCATTAGGTCAAAAGACTCAAACCTTGCAGTTGTGCTGACTCTTGTGAACTGGCAACTATATGGAAATTATCCAGCTGTAGACAATAGCTTGTGCTGCTTTTTTGAAATAAGAACCTAGTTGTAAACCATATAAAAGTAATTATTTTTAAATGTGTAAATATGTGCAAACTTTTAGATAATCGTTTCTTTGATGCTGCAGTAATCTTTTTCTTCTGTAGTAATTTCAAGGTTCAAATGCTATGTTAAGAAATCCAGACTCTTTTTGAGAGGAAAATCTTTTAAATCAACTAATTTATGAGGTATTGCTGTTCACAATGGGTCAGATGTGCACAGACTTCTGGCACATCTTTTGTATTTAAGAATTGTCCTCCAGAACTGAAATTGGCTATGAAAATGCCTTATCTTGTATTTTTAACTGTCTGATAAAAAGTGATAGTGTTAAGAAAACCCAATAGTTATAATAAGTAGTGGAACTGGGAACAACCTTTCCTCCAGAAGTTTCATGGCAGAACACAGTGAAAAGCTATCCCATTAAATTACTTCTCCTAATGATTAATACTAAAGCTGAGTTTTCAAAAAATGAATAGTTTTCTATTGTTACAATAAATAGACCTCCAGAGTATTTTAGTCCTTTGTCTTTTGGGGAGTCTGTAATTGCAGAAGTATCTCTGACTCTCACCATAAATGCAGGTAGGCCTGAGAATCTTGTCAAACTCTCTGGTAGAGAACTTCTAAATTGCAGCACGTTCCTCAAAGTGGGAACGTGCCTTCTCTTTTTCCCAATGCTTAATTCTGTCCAAAGAGTGCAAAAGTAGTATCTCTTAACCCTATGGAAATATTTTTGCCAAATGAAATAACGTAAAAGAAGCAAAATAAAACTCCACTCCCCAACCCTTGGAATCTGTAACTGCTGATCTCCTGGGAAATGTAACCTTTCGGAAATTTAAAATTCAGAGTTCCTTGATGTGTATTGATTTTTTTTTAAAAGAATTTGGACCAGTTTATGGCAACTTAATGTTCAAGTTTGAATTACAAAGGGCTTCAAGCTTTAAACCACCTTTACTGGGTTGAACAATTGTACAGTGTTAAGCCAATGAGTTCTTCAGTGCCTATAGTTGCCCTCCACATGACGAGGGAATAGATGCCATTTAGAATAAGTCATTGTGTTGAGGGGACTGTTTGTCTAAGAAATAGTGAATTCCACTGATTTATTCAGCAGTGAAAAGTCTTGTGTTCAAATTAAACCAGTACCTGTAGTTACAAATATCTGGGCATTAGTGACAGAGGTGAGAGCGCCACAAGCAGGCAGTTCCATGCACTGTAAGCTGTTAGGTCTCCTTCTCATACTGAGTTGTAAAAGTAATAATGCATTATTTTAATAAAATATGCAAATAAATGCCTGGCAAGCAGTATATATTTGTTATAACTTTATTGCAGAGCATTCTGAATATCTGGAATGTACTTGGCTTAGAAATGGATTTAATACTAGGTAATCGTTTGCACTACTTCTGATTTGCTCTGGATCTTTTTAATGGTTCTTTGGTCTGCTGTCTTGTAGCAAAGCTGTCTGATACCAATTTATTTAGTATTAAAAAAGGAGAAACAGCCACAAAGTACATTCTAAAAACTTCATAACCTACCTTCTTTTTAGTCTCCTTCACAGTGTTTGATACTTTGAAACACAGCATTCAGTTTGATCCTTGCGAAGCAAAGGTTGCTTCCCTCTGCACAGGAGTGCACAGGACTGGGTTTTGCCAACCTCTTCCTCGTGCATGTATGGAATGCCTAAAACGGCAGAGTATGTGTTTCAATAACATAATTCATACATCAGAAGTGAAAACCAAGGACTTGGGATGCTGTCAAGGCTTTTATGGCTCAGAAAAAAAAAAAAAAAAAAAAAAAAAAAAAAAAAAAACAAAACCACCACTTTGAAGACCAGGGTTGTTCTTGAGGAGTGACTGTAACAGCCCAAGGAGCTGCAAATAGAAGTTATGATGAGTAAAGCAATGGAGATGTATAGAAATGTGACTTTTCTTCCAGCTTGTTTGGTCAGAATCATGTTGTGAACACTTCAGAAAGCAGGTAACTGAGATGTCTCTCCATGTCTGCCTGAACAAGGAGGAAGACTCGAAGTACTCTGTGGGCTTTGCATTATTGTGCTGCTGTGGGTCATTTGAGTCTCGCTGTTGGGAGCTGGTGCTGCCACAGGCAGGCTGTCCATCCTGGCATGCAACATAGGATAACTTTGGGGGGAATTGGGAAAGGTGGATTGTGTGAGGCCTGTTGGACTTGAACGTGTGTCTCTTTTTAAATAACTGGGGTTTTCTAGATATAGTTTGACTTTGCCTCCAAGAAGTTACTGATTTTTTTTTTTTAAAGTAACAATTTTGAACATGTGTACTAGAGAAATCTCAGTTCTGTGCACAGCGGTGGAATATTTGTAGGTAAAAATAACAAACAGACTTTTGGTTTAAAAAAACCACCAACAGCAAAAACCACACGTACAGAAGTAACAAGAAGGAAACTTCTGACTGCAAGATTGAATACAGGGTGTATCCCCAGCTGGGTTTTTTGATGTGTGGCAGGGAGGGGGGGGATTACAATTAGAGTAGTAATGCACTGTGGATCGGTGCTTAATTTGTACATAAAAAGGAAAACTTTTTGTTCTGGGTAGTTTGTATTGTAAGGACAGCATCTAAAGGGCACTGTGTATCAGTCATCTATTTCCATTTAAAAGATTATATTTTTGAGTGATGGAAACTGTACATGTTATCATTTATACATTACTGATAGGTAGGAATAGAGAAAACCTGTTGCTATGACTCTGGAGATGTCTCTGACTTGTCATTGGTCTGTACATCACTGCATCTCTACCTTATGCAGATCCTCATGCTCGTTTATTTAAGGAGATTGTAGTAACTGGTACAGTTACAACAGGAATTGTAACGTCAGATCTTTCAGTATATCTCAAATGTTGTATCTTGTGGTTAAGTTTTAATCCTTTACCAAATGTTTGGCTGGAATTTCATCTTGGAGCAAAATAGGTGCTGGAACAGATTTCCCTCACCCCAACCCACACTTTATTTATTTGATAGGTCTTGTTTTGTATGTTATGTTTTCCCCCATGACAGGTTTGTGCCTTTTATTGGATATTTATTTAAAAGGAGCTGCGATAATTTAGGTTGCTTTTTTTCAGATGTATTCTTGTACAGCTGTTCCTTTATGTGAGTTCCTTCATTTTATAAGAATACAGAATGTGTGGAATATACTAGCCACAAACTGGAAAAAAATTTTGAGGGTTTATGTTCTATGAATAATTTTTTTAAAAAGAAGCCTAAGCACAAGACTGGCTGTGTTGATATTTTAATTGTGGAACTTCACAATTTGTTAATACGCAAATTGTTTGTTTTTTAAAAACTGCTCATATCCAATTATTTGATGAAATAAGTTTTGGAAAAAAATAAACTTTGGCACATGCAAGATGTGTGTATGGGATGATTTTTTCATGTGTTCGAGGGCTTCTGTAATGCTGATAACAGCTGAATTAGGGTGCTTGATTGCCTCATTACTCTGCATTTACATTGAAGAGAAGGCTCCAGGAAGAACTTAGAGCCCCTTCCATTGCCTACAGGGAGAGCTGGAGAGGGCCTTGGGACAAGGCCCTGGAGCAATGGGACATGGGAGAATGGCTTTAAGCTGACAGAGGGCAAGCTTAGATTAGATATTGGGAAGAAACTCTTCCTATGGGGGTGGTGAGGCCCTGGCACAGGTTGCCCAGAGAAGCTGTGGATCCCCATCCCTGGAAGTGTCCAAGGCCAGGTTGGATGGGGCTTCAGGCAACCTTGTTTAGTGCAAAGTGTGGACACCTAATGAATAGGACCTGCACGGGGGTGACCTCGGGCTCTGTCCTGAGGTGCCTTAACCAACACCGAGTTAAATATTTGGCTTTCTCACCATTTTGGTACCCTGAAAGTCACGATAGCAGAGGAAGCGTAAAGGTCGTTTTCGCAGCTCCTGCAGGTTACCCTGTACGAAGTCTCAATACCAAAATGCAGCGGCCTCAAAGACCGGTATCTTTAATAGTTGTATTTTTGTTTCTGGAGGTTGCAGAGGTCTCAGCTGTGAGCTTGGGCAGGTTAACAGTTCGTTACTGTTGTGTGACAGCTCTGTGTCAGTGCTGAAGGCCCCGGACCCCTCTGAAGTGCAGGACCCTCTCCCGGATCCAGACCCATCCCCTCCTGCCTCTCCCGCGCCTTCCCCGGCCCCGCCCCCTGTCCCAACCAGCCAATGGGCGCCGCTCTTTGCGGGGCGAGGCCCCACCCACCGACGCCGCGCGCCCGTCCAAGCCCGGTAGCCAATGGGCGGCCGCGCGTGCGGCGCCGACGTGATGACGTTGTGTCGGCCGCGTGCCGGCGCGGGGCGCGCGCGCAGCGTCGGTTCCCCAAGATGGCGGCGGCCGGAGGCGGCGAGGCGGCGGCGGCGCAGGGCGGGCGGCGCGGCCCGCTCGGCATCCCCGAGGCGGCCTTCGTGGTGAGCGGGGACGGGCGCCGGGCAGCCCCGGGGCGGCCGCGGGACGGGGGATGAGCGCCGCCAGGCGGCCCCGGCCCCGTGAGGCGGCACCTCGGCGGGGTCGCGGCCTGGCGGGCGGGCGGTGCCCCCTCACGGCCTCAGCCCTGGGCATATTCTTGGCTTGCTCCCGGCCTGGTGTTGTTAAGCATGAATGCACTTTACAGGAAGCTCGGCCCCCGCGTTCGTCATTACCGTGTGCTTGCACGGCCCGGCCCAGGGCGGGGAGGGCCCTCCCGTCAGTGTGCCCTGGTCCCTCCTCACCGGGCACGCCGGGCCTCACCTGGGGCACTGCCGTGCTCCGGGCACCTTCCCCGCATCTGCCTCCCAGAGTCCCGGGTGCGACTGCTGAGCAGATCCATCCCTCAGAAGGGGCCGCGTGTCCTTCCTGAAAACCAACAAACGTGTATCTTTCAGAAAACAGGCAGAACTTGTTTATCCAACTCTAGAAACTGATGTACCAGGCATTTGATGATTCTCTTGACTGGCTGAAAAGAAGGAATCGTTGGCTTATGCAGTGACACAATCTCACAATTGTTCATGTTCTGCTGTGAGCAGGCTCTTGGTGCTCCATCCTGATTGCTGCTTTATCTCATCTGATCAATAAGTATTGATCAGGGTGGCCTTCCCTGGCTGCCCTGGAAGTGTTGAGGTGTGTTCCTTGTGCTGCTTTGTTATTGAGATGTTCTCAGACTTCGAAAATCTGATCGTTTCTTAGATCTCTTATATCTTCACTAGAGCTGTTTGGACTGATCAGATTTGGTTGTTTTTGTAGAAATGCATGGGTTTGACCTGCATTTTGGTTTCCCAGGTGTAGTGCTTGTCCTGCCCAGGCCTGGGGCCTAACCCAGACACAGGGTACAGGACACTTGCTTTGAGTGCATCCAGATCTTCCCTTTCCTTTGAGGTTTTTCAGCAATCATTGGGCTCTGGCAAATCTTACTGGGCTGTAAAACCATTGCTGCTTGCAGCAAACTCCCTTACAGCCCTTGTGGGATCGACAGACACAAGTGGAAGGGAAGGGACGTGTCTTGAGCTGCCCTGTGAGACCTCACTGATCATGGCAGAGGAGAACCTGTGCTCTGTGCTGGCTCTGCAGTGGAGGTGCCACCCTGGCAGGAAACAGGAGATAACCAAACACTTTGAGGGCATCTGTCCCATCCCTCACTCTGTGCTGGTGGCTGTTGTTGCAGCTGCTGTGTTTGGTTCCAGTTGTTTCCTCTTCTTTTTCTTCAAAACATAGGTTTCTCTTTCAAAAACATTGTATCCTGTCATGATGATAAAAACTTTCTGAGCATTTGCTTGATGTTTCCCCCACCGCATACTGCATGGGCAGCCTGACTGTGAATCTTCAGAGGTGTTTTCTGTGAGTGTCTTGGTTCAGTAGCAGCTCTTCAAACAGTTTATGGCTGATGTTTCATCTGAGCCATTGATCTGTGAATTCTTGTGCCTCCCCAGGCTTCAGGTGATGTTAAGCCTTGAGTCACTGTTTTACTGGAGTCTAAGAAACACCCCAAATAGAACTTCTAGCTCTAGTGGGTTTGAGCTGTAGCCCAGATGTTTCCAAACAAAAAGCCTTCCTTGTTCTGCCTTTTTCAGCAGGGGTGAGGATGCAGATCTGCAAACACGTGTCTCTTGTCTGTTCCCTGCACATGCCCACAGGTGCTGACAGCTCTGCAGAGGGAGTGCCTGCAGTGCTCTATTTGGGTCATCCCTCAGAAGGTACCCGTAGGGATGAGTGGGAATGTGCTGTCCTGCTGCATTTCAGGGCTTTCACAGAGCATTCCTGTGCCTGGGCTTGATGTTTGCAAAGACTGTGTTATATCTGCAGTACAAAACAGGGTGTTTTGCCAGTGAATTTTCTTCCTAAAAAGATGGAGATGAGTTTTGGCTGGTCCTTGCAGAATCTATAAGGTGATTCTGCAGTTGAGATGCTGCAGGATACACCACAAAGCAGGGATCCCGATGGCATTGACACCCAGCTGTGCCTCAGAGCTGTCCTGTTCCAGCTCCAGGAAGTGACCAAGTCTCAGCCTTGCAGAGAGGCAGGTAGGTCCAAAGCCTGACCAGCAGCCTTGGAAGCTCCAGCTGGAAAACCTGAGCCCACCTTGGCTCAGTGGGAGGAGATCACCAATCTACAAGGGGCCTGGATCCACTTCCCAGCATCTTTGTTCCACAGGGACGTGGTTCTGTCTGTGCACACGGACTGAGCTGGGGCAGAGGGGGTGCCAGGCAGGGGCTGGGGGAGCTGAGCCCACCTGCCTTTGCTTTCTGCCTTGGGTGGTTCACACCAGCAGAGTCACTTCCACAAGAGGGAGTTTCATTTCACAACATCCTCAGGCCTCACTCCTACAACCCTTGTTTTCTTTGTTGGAACTTCTCTCCAATATTTGTCAGGAGCAGGAATGCTTCCTGGTCGCTCCAGGCATTCCTTGGGCAGTCTGGGGTGTGGTGTCTCGAGTTCAGATCCGCCCCCTGGGCTGTGCTGCCTGCTGCAGTCTGTGATGGAGTTTGTGTTTCTGCTGCAGATTTCCTTCATGATAAGGAAGGTGGGGACTTCTTACCAGACTCAGTAATTTCACAGTGAGTTTCTTTAGCCAAGAGTGACTCCAGCTCCAACTTTAGGAGTCATAATGAGGGGAAGCAGTTCCATATCTGGTATCACTTTTGAAAGGTATTACAGTCTTTTTCTGATGTGAAGCTTCTGGAATGGAGACAGTGAGTTCAAAAGGAGAAGCTGAAGAGGCCTGTGGTAGGGCTTCCATGGGGTTTTACTGAGCTGTGTAGACAAATAAGGGCAGAATTACTGCAGTGGTGAGTGGGGTCATCTTTAATTGTACATGGGTGAATGTAGGCAGGCCAGAAACACTTTGGCCTGATGTACCTTCCAGAGGCTGGGAACACTGTCCCCAGGCACATGAACTGCTCCTGGGAGCCTGAAGGAGCTGCATGCCAACGTCAGCATCCTTGGCAGGCTCAGGCCTGTCTTCTCTGACAGCTTTTCCAGTTGATGGTAGGACTGGCTGGAGTTGTTCTCTGGAGGTTTCCGTGGCTTCCTGCTGACTATAGAAGGAGCTTCTGAAGCCAAGCTGTTCACTGTCACAGCACCCACCTGGGCAGATACCCCAGTTTCCCCCTTTGTGTCTTTCTCTGTCACAACATTCTTGATCAGGCCATGATTCTTTTCCTTCTTCAGTTTTATCCTAAACAGCTCACAGTCAGATTAGGCACGGAGAAGCATTGTCCTGCCTTACAGGTAGGAAACCCAGGTTTAGCCCTGCTCCCAGGACACCCATCCCTGTTAGGTGTCGTTTGACATCGGCCAGGACTGAAAGCACCACTAACCAGGTACCAGCAAATACGGTTATGAAATTATCCTTGCACCTATCCCTTAGTTCCCTACCAAAAAAGGAGGGTAGGGGGAAATGAAGAGGTGTCTAAGAAAGGAAACTAAATGTTTTTGTACTCCACTCCAGAAAAAGAGTTGTACATATAAAAACCCCTCTAGATGTAGCTGCAGTAAGATGATAACATGTCTGTGTCTAGGATTTCTGTAAAAGTCTTCTAACACTGAGGGTTTCTTTCTCCCCTTAAAGGAAGATGTAGATTCTTTTATGAAACAGCCTGGAAATGAAACAGCAGATGTAGTTCTTAAGAAGTTGGATGAGCAGTATCAGAAGTATAAATTTTTGGAACTTAATCTTGCTCAAAAGAAAAGGAGGTAAGTCATAATTTTTGCAGAATTGGGAAATGTTTAGCACAGTTCTGTTCTTTTAAAAAATAAATCTAGGGTTTTTTAAATATCCCAAGAAATAAGTTGTTGTTAGGAGAGCTAATATTTATAGTACTTTTGGGAAATCCCAGCTTTTTTCTTCCCTGTTCCTGAAAATTACATGTAAAAGAATTAAGTGTTGCTGAATAGGTCCTTAGCCCTTGAGGCCAAAAAGGACTGTTGTGTCTCTTGGTTCTGTCAGTTTGGTGTAAATTACAATATGTTTCTGTCCAGTGTTTATTGTGCCAAGCCTGTAACTGTTGGTGAAGCTGGAGCTGAGCTGCCTTTACATGCTGTGTCTTTCAAACCTGCATTTGTAAGCCTGTTAAGATTTTCAAGTTTTAAAAGGGAGGTTGGATTGTATAATAAAACTGATCACTTGTTTAGGAAACTCTGTGTCTCTGTAAAATAATAAATCATGACTGTTGTTAATTCACAGGCTAAAAAGTCAGATTCCTGAAATTAAACAGACATTAGAAATTTTAAAACACATGCAGAAGAAAAAGGTAAACTATTTTGAATATCTAATGAGTATGAGAAAAGCTAACTACCTTTCCACCCTAACAGAACACATTGCAAGAAATGTTTTGGAGAGCACACTTAATATGCCTTTATAAATAACAGAATTGTTTTTGAAGGTATGTAGTACTTTTTGAAAGCTAGTTCAAAAAAAGTTAATGTTTGTAATGCAGACTTCACCTTTAATAGTGTATAGATTGCAGCTAAGCTTTGCCTTCATCTCCATTCTTTATAAAGATTTCTATGTTGTTTTTAAATATATCTTTTTTAAATGCATTATTCTTGGAGCTAAGTTTAATGTTGAATTAAAATTACATAGAGTTCTACCCAAGTTAATACTGTATCAATGGCAAAAAGCAGAAAAGTGTGCTCTTTACTGTAAGTTCTGTGTCTTTGACATAAGTTTCCAGTGAAAATAGCAATTGTAAGTTTTATCATTTGTCTTAAGGATTCCACACAACCAATGGAAACCAGATTTTTATTGGCAGATAATCTCTACTGCAAAGCTTCAGTTCCTCCTACAGATAAAGTTTGTTTGTGGTTGGGGGTAAGTAAAACAGAACTTTCTCTGAAACTGTTTTAAATAACTTTCAAAAGGCTTGTAAAAGGAAGGTTTGATTGCTGCCTCCCCATAGTTGTAGTGGCTGTGGGCACCATTCTGTTCAGGGGTGCGTGGCAGAGCCGTGCCTGGCAGCAGAGCACATCTAACAAGACAACTTCGGTGTGCTAGTGAAGGTTTCATGTTCTGTTTTATTTGGTGCCTGAACAGTAAAACTTCAGGGAATTGTCATTTTGCTAGATTGTTCTTTCCAAAAACCTTATTTGTGGTTTCCTTACCACTTCTGTCACTTTTTGGTTCAAATTATCATCCAGCATTGCCTGGGATGGGAATTGGCCCGGCAAAATAACTTAGTTTGGCAAGTAGCTTTCCATCTTCAGAATTCACAAACACTGGCTTTCATGGAGCATCCCAGGTTTATTTCATAACAGAACATCAAAGTTCATCCTATTGATAGTTCCTGTTGAAAAGCAATGGTGAAATGTCACAAGCAGTTACTCTGTATAGGTGTTCTTGGCCTTCTGCCTTTCTCCTTGGTGGTGCTTACAGTCTGTGTGTTGGGCCGTGCCTGTCACTGTTACTGGGGCAGCTCTGCCTTCCACTTCAGAAAAGAAAGCTTTATCCAACTCTGGCAGCTCTGCACAGCCTTCCCTGGAATCCTGTCAGTCCCAGCACATGGCTCTGCTCAGGGCACAGTTCTTGAATGGGACAAAGCTTCGGTGGTGCATCTTCACCTGACATTGCTCTTTTATCTCTTCCTGTGGTAGCTTCTTACTGAAAAAACCAATTGTGCATTAAAAACCACCACCACAGTATCAGACAGGACTTCTGTACCTGTTCTATCTTTAAGTACCTGTAGTAGCTCTTGTTCCAGTGCCAGTGGAACTTGGTCAGTGTTCTGCACAGAGAGCCTGAGGTTAATCCTGAGTCCAGCAAAACTGTCTCCAGAGTAGTGTGGCACCTGAAAGGTGCTGCCGAAAAACATGAGGTGTCTCACTTCTCAAATACGATGAAGGTGAGATGCTGATACCTGAAAGGCTGAATGTGATCCACAGAGAGAGAAATCCCTTCTTGCTTAGCTATGGGAAGAGAACTTCTTTAAGTCACATTAGAGGGATTTTTTATTCAGTCGCTGAAGGGGTGGAGGCCTCGAATTCTGGCATTGCCTGTCCTGAGTCTTGTTGTCTTGGCCTGTCAGGACAGTCTGCTGTTAATGTCAGATGTTATAAAAAACAGCCTAAAATAAGTTTGGCATTGCTTAGTCCTTACAATGCAAGAGTAAGAGCTCCTATGCATCTTTCTTTTTTAGGCCAATGTGATGCTTGAATATGATATTGATGAAGCTCAGGCTCTGTTAGAGAAGAATTTGTCAACAGCCACGAGAAACCTCGATCTTCTAGAGGAAGACCTGGATTTTCTCAGAGATCAGTTCACCACTACAGAAGTCAGTATCCTTTGTGTTCCTTGGTGGGGGATGTGAAAGCCAACAGGTAACAACCAATTTCCTGATATGTTTTTATCCTAGACTGGCTGCCCTTAAAATTCTGTAGCACCTGTGAACTTAACCTGTTCTAGCAGTGCAATGGAATGTTGTGTTTGTAGGGCTGAGCTGAGGGTCAGTGTGTTGGAGGTAGCAAAGCTTGTGTTTGTGTCCCCATGAAACCTCCTGCAGTGGTTGCAACCCAGACTGACTGGGGTGAGTTAGAAGTGTTTCTCTTTTCTGATTGCATGAGCTGTTTCCTTAATTCCACACCCTCAGATATGGCTAGAGTTTATAATTGGGATGTAAAGAGAAGAAACAAGCAGGACCCTTCCAAAAACAAAGCATAGTTTTGCCAATTTTAAATGTGGTATCAATTTCCAAATATTTTTTATTTAAACACCCCCAAACTTCATTCGGGACTGAGTTACTTTCAGCATTTCAGTAAATGGTAAAATAGATAAAACTAATGGTGAGCACCATTTTATTTATTTGTAAACTCGAAATTTGGTTTCATGCATGCTTCATGAAAAGAATTATTTGAAAAGGCACCACACAGTCCAGCAAAGGACATAGTATTTTGATCAGACCAGTCTGTCATAAATAAATTTCTACCTGAAAGCCTGTCTGAAAAGCTGAGGGGCACATGTGAAATGGAGCCTGACATTTTAGTGGGTTAAGGCTTTGCAGGGTTTTCATCTCTGTGTACAGCTAATGGAGTTAACTTTGACTTGGGCTGGGAAGACGTGCAGCTGTAACGTTCTGGGAAACAGAACAAATAGAGTGGAGTCTTTGGATTTTGTTTCAGTGAGGTGATGGGCAGCGTCAGTCTGCAAAGCATTCCTGGATATCCACTTTGGATAAACTTGTTTGTAGTAATTATGGGTTAGCTAACTGCCTGTTACTGAGCCCTCAGCACTTTACACACAGCAGTTTGTGATTTGTCCTCAGCAGTGGTAAATGGAGTGAGCAGCACAAGCCACGTCAAGCCTGCGGGAGCTCTCACCCCCTTCTTCCTCATACACATGCACACGTTGCTTATTTTGGCAAACGCGTTGAACAAGGACACCCCGACACCGAGAGCCTGGGAGAGCTCCCATTTCCAACCCCTTAGCCCAGGTGTCCAGTTCAGATGAGCACTCTCATCCTCCCAGGTGGAAGCCTGTGTTAGATCGGGGTGCCTGACTGGAACGTCACCCCTGGTGTTACTGGTGGAGTATTTTCTTGGTCCTTCCGAAGCCTTGCGAGATTGTTGCCTTTTACCTCTGCAGTTTCTTTCTAAAACAAAATGCTCAGTGGTGATGTCAGTGGCTAATATTCACATTCTGTGACTGAGAGTACAGGTTTCACTGCAAAATAAATGCAAATGTTAACTGTTTGATCTTCATGTAAGAAACAATATACCTGTAAATTTTTTTGTACTTTTATTTCATGATATTAAAATAGTAAAACTACACAGTTGTGGCAAACAGCTGTTTTTGGGCATCTTCCTTTGTGTGAGAATCATGAATCTGATGTGTGATCTTTTATAATGTTTCCCTCCCTTAACTGGGGGGAAGGGAGGTGAAAAATTCCATGTAAGCAGCAGACGTGAAAAGTGTGGCTGCTGGATCCTGGCGTGAATGAAAGGGGGACTGTGAGTCAGCACATCTGAACTGGTGACTGAAAGCAAGTGATTTACCAGCACTCTTCCTGTCAAAGAGCTGCAGGGAAGGGCAGAGAGCAGGTAAACCCTTAACACCATCACCAGTAAGTACCTGGGCTGGGCTTCTCTGTACCTTCCCCGGGGTGATGCTGTTTGTTTCAGTATTGTGGCTGCAGCAGAGCAATGGGAGCTCTGATGGATTCTCCAACAGGCATCTGCTATGGCAGGAGGATGTGGGGCTGGTCAGGCTGCTGCTTTCTCCATTTTGGGTTTTTTTTTTGAGCATCAGCAATGATGGAAAGGCAGCTGCAAACACGTCCTGATTTCTCTTACAATTTTCAGTTTGGATTAATGAGATCCCAACAGGCTGAAGCGCGTTCCCCGCCTCGGGCTGGTCCTAAGGCAGCAATTGCCTGCCTTTGTTGTGCACAACAAAATGACCAGTTAAGCATTTTTGCACAGCAAAAGCAGCAGTGAGCAAAATCAGCTGTGCCACTGCCAGGGACCTACTGCTGCGAGTAGGGGGGAACTGGGTGACAGCCTTAGAGCTGAAACTGCTCCTGTGTCTGGCTGCAGGGGGATGGGAGATGGCTGTGGCCATCATAACTCAGGTGTTGGGGTTTGTGTGTTTGATGTGAAGTAAAAGAAAAACCCCCAAACCTCACAGACAAGAGCCCAAGGTTCCCTCTGACCAACCCTTCTCCAGGGCTTCTCTGGCCTGTGCTGTTGAGTCTTTGCTGCTCTGTGCAGGAGCAGCAGGTCAGTTGGCAGGAGCTGTTGTAGCTGCTGTGCCACCAGTCCTGCCTGATGCTGACGAAGGCCTCTGGAGGGCCAGGGCCGGTTCTGCTGCAGCTGCAGGGAGCGGGGGCTGTCTGGGGATTGTTTCCCAATAGCTGGGCTGTCTTTTCTCAGCAAGGCAGACGCTGGTTCTGCAGAGAACGGGGAACAGCAGCTGTGAGGCACTGCCTGGGTACGGAGGTACCGAGCGGGACAGGGCGCAGCAGCTCGCTCAGAGAGAATGGTGGGGAGGGGAGAGAGGAAGGAAAAAAAGAACCCACCAAAGTTTCTTTACAAGTTTTGAATTTCACATTATCACGTAGTAACCATTTTGCTAAATACAAGCATGTTTTCAGTCACAGACAGCTAAATACAGCATTATTTTCACATTTCGTTACAGTGCATAACAAAGCGAGGACAGTGGATAGTACGCTTTTATTCTGGAGGTTCTGAGCAAGTTCAGTCTAACATGCAGATTGTTTTTAACGTGTGGCAGAGACCACAGAAAGTTAGCTTTTTCTTTTTTTTCTCTCCTTTTGTCCTAGAGTATAAGAGCTCCTGACCTTTATCCTGTGAAAGGTATCACCTTCTGATTTCTCGAAGTCCCTCTAAGTCAAAGCATTAAAACCAGTTGTTAGAAAAGAATTCTTAGCATATCCTATTAGTTCTTCATCTTAGAAAAAACATTCCAAATTTTGTACAGATGAATCTACATTTCCTATATTTTAATAAGCTGTCTAGAAAATGCAAGGAATTAGAAAAAGATGTAGATAATGATTTCTCTATCATTTAATATAACAATTTATTACCTCTAAGTAGTTAAGACTGTGTACGTTTTCTTCTGTACTGTTCCTCTTTAGAACTGCGACACTTCTGGTTTTAAATTGAAGATTTACTCTGAAGGCCCGAATGCACCTTACTGGCTTAGGCTTTCTGGAATTTCTCCCTGGGAGCAGTAAAGGGGAACATCCAAAACCCATTAAATAAAATATTGGCTGTCTCATGAAAAGTGATCTTTCCCCTCTGGCCAGGTTCTCACACAGGGAATTATAGAATTTTACTATTGCTAAAATGTCATTTGATCCAACTCCTGACTGATCCAGCTCCTTACTGCCCCTCATGTCACACACCAGCTGTCCCTGGGGCCGCTGCAACCCTTGGCCAGGCATCCCACAACACACCTCATGACCAGCTGGCTCCTGAAAAGCCCAAGTGGCTGCTTGGTGGCTTTCCATGAAGAAAATGACCCTTTGGTAGGTGTCTGTCCTTTCCCTCGTGAAAATGCAACTGACTGACCTGGTCTGAGCAAACCCCACGCTCTGCCCGGGTGTCGGCCAAGCTCCTGCAGCATTCCCTGCATCCGTCCTCTCCAGCTCTGCTCACCTAAAACAGATCTTCTAATGGGATTTTTTTTATTTTAATCTTCAGGAAACTCAGCTCGACCACAAGTGACTCTGCCTGGCATTCAGTGGGCTTTAGCACGAGGTGTTTGATCTGTTCACAGCCTATTCAAGCAGCGACAAGCTCACTGAAAAGCACCAGCCCGCTCCTGCCCCCTCCCCTCCTTGCATTTGCTCCCTATGCCCTCCCAGAAGGTGCAGTGTTGCTGTTCCCCTGCAGAGCCCAGGAACTGAAATTGTTCCTAGAACACTGAAAAAAAAAGTGTTCAAGGTTTGGGTTGTTGGGTTGGGTTTGGGTTTTTCAGCTTCAGTACAGAAACCACAGGGTTTTTTTCTCACGACGGACCCGCCCATGTGCTGCTGCAAACTGTGAGAACAGGCTCAAAGGCAGAAACCGTCTGAACTCAACAGCAGTCAAGACCCACACTTCTGTAGATGGGGTAAATTAAAAAGCTGGAACAAGTATTTTGTTCTTCTCTACTCAGAGGCCTAAAATCAAACACTAGATGCTTCCTGTGGTTTTTACCTAATCTCCTCCTCTTGGCCACTGCAGTTGGGTGTATAAAGCTTGCAAACACCAGTTAAAAAGTCACTGTAGTTTTGTTTGTTTGCTCAATAGGCTGAACTTCCCTAGTTTGCTACAGGAGCACAGTCACCTGCTGCACTTCAAAAGCTTGAGTTAAAACTTGGCAGAAGCAAAGCTTCTAAGTGGTGAATGGCACTCCCAGAAAACATCCGCCTTCATCCAGCTTTTGTAACGCGGCTGCCATCCCACGATGGCCAACCTGAGATGGATCCTCTTTTGTCAAACTAAAACATGGAGGAAAACAAATTGTACTCTTGAGCATGTTTGTGGCTTTCTTTTCCACCCCTCAGACACATCCCTGCCTTCCCAGTGGCAGTTTTCTTCCACAGAGGCCAAGAAAGAAAATGACACTTCCACAGCAGAAAGTGCAGATGGAAGCTGTTGCTTTCCATGCTATTTAACTTCTTTAAAAGCAAATCTCACCTTTTAGAATGTCTGATGCACCTGAGTTAAGCTTTTCAAGTTTTTTATTTTGTTGGGTTTGGGTTTTTTTCCTCCCTCCTTTCCATTCCTCCTTGTGACCTGGTCAGCACAGACCTGTCAGCAAGACAGAAACACTGGTGTGTCCCACCCCAGGCTGCAACACCCTGGCCTCAAGATACAACACCTGAGGACATGGTTCTCTCTTGATGCTCTTGATCACTTAATTCTACTGGAAAGCCCTGAACCTGGGGTACTTTCAAGGTACTCACCTAGGCAGTACATGCGCAAAAAAATGCACTGAATAATCACTACAGTAGCAGGAGTTGCCACTTAGATTCCTGGTTCAGCACAGCAAGAAAAGCTGTTGAGGAGGGGGATAATTTAAATAACCAATCACATAACTACAGTTTTCCTCGTTTAAATCCCACAGAATATTCTTTGCTATCGAACTAGGTTCAAGAACATAAGAAAGGAAACTCAGATGTGTGTATACCATGTCAGTAAACTTTTGCCTGTGGAACTGACCTTATGAGGAAATGGTATCTGCCTTCACACCTTCCTGGTGGTAATAAACAGCTGACACAAACAAAGATGTCCTCTTGCCTTCTCTCTTTCTGCCTGTTTGTCATACTACCAAAGTATCCATCCTGTGGCTTCAACACCCAACAGGGAGCTACAGATTTACTAAAAAGAGGACATGTACAGTACCCTGGCATGTGCCAGCCCATTCAGCTCTCTGTATACTCTCTCCTGTCTTGTGCAGCCCCCTCATTTCTGCCTCCTGTCTCCTTACAACATCTACATGCACCCTCACTCACTCTGCTTCAGATTTATAGCCCCCAGTTCTGAAAGGTTATTTGGAACAGAACATTTCTTTCTGGGCTCTGTTCTGGTGTCCAAAACAATGTGGGAGGCTGTTCCCAACGGGAGTGTTGCTCTCCCCTCTGTCACACCGAGTTCGCTTAGTAAAGTACGTTTGGTTAGTAGAGTTCATCACCACTCGCCTCACTAGAGGAGCTCAGCACAAGCACCGCCTATCTGACTTCACCACTTCTTCTGAAGAGTGCACTACGTTTGGGACAAACCCGCTCTTTACCCCTTCCCATCCCTCCTGGATTGAAATGTCCCCCCTTTTAACCAGCTCGTATATGTCCCGAGTCAGGTCAGTGAAGGCCTTCTCCACGTTAATGGCATCCCGGGCCGAGGTCTCAATGTACTTCATACCGTAGGCAGCAGCCAGTTTCTCCGCCTCGTGCCGGGTCACCTGCCGTTGCGTGTCAAGGTCACACTTGTGGCCCACCAAAACAAACACAATCTGGTAGGGCTGGACATGCACCTTGGTCTCCTCCAGCCACTCGTGGACGTTCTGGAAGGACCTGCGGTTTGTAATGTCAAAGAGCAGGAGTCCTCCCACCGAGTTCCTGTAGTAGGCTCTGGTGATGGACCTGCAAAGGAAGGAGCCACAACAAAGCATTCAGTTACCGCTGTCTGAACATCTGTCCTTCAAGAAAGCAGCATTACCACCACCCTGCCTACCCTGCAGAACACCAGGCAGAGAATGCCATTCAGGCAATGCCTTAGCACTTTTAGCTTGTGCTCTGTAGAGCTTGTCATTCAAAGAGACAATTTATCTTGGCTCTAAGATTTCACCCTTGGGTAACTGTCCCACTGATTTATTACAGCTCAGTTCAAAATCCCCACCACTTTTGGTCTCTTTTCTCTCACAGATCTCTGTATGGCCTTGGCTGTTGGGCTGAGGAGTCCCATCCACTGCCATCTAAGTTCTCTGAATACCTCCTCTAACCCACTGGTTTAGAAGCACTGAACAAATTAAGGGATTCAATTGAAACCAAACACCTGCTGTCTGACAGATACATAAAAGCAAGAAGTCACAGATTTGGAAGGCAGACCATGGGGTTGTAGCTCTCCTCCACACTCCCAGGGCCTTGGCACAGGGACATCCACCCATCCCTACATTTTCTCACACTACACCACAGTTACTGTTTATGGCACTGACAGGAGCAGCCCGTCTGACCCCCCAAAAACCAGCAAAATTATACAACAGCTTCCGAGGAGAACCTGCACCACCGCTGGTCGTGTTCCTGGCAAATAGTGACAACACTAAACAGTCACCAGAAAGACCAGGGAACTGTGGGCTGAGAAACGGAGCCCATCTCCCACAGCTCCTCCGAGCAGGGCCAGCCCAACACAGCCAGGAACAGGGAATCAGCGAGCACAGGGAATCACAGGTGAGGGAGCAAAGCCGAGGCCACGAGCCTGAGCAGAGCTACAGTTCAACGACTACTACACGTGGGAAAACCAAAAAGCTGAAAAATGGTGGTGTTTCTGCAAAGTCATGGATTCAATCTAAATCCAGAAGCAGTGATCAATTTCAGTCCCTGGAGGAATTTACACTCAGGCCTGAACTTTCCTTGCTGGAGAAATGTAAGCACTGCTGCATTTTTATCTTGCGACAAGTCCTTTTTCTGGCCATGTGAGAGTGTTGTTACCGGTTATTTGGTCCTGTAGTGTGTGTATCTGCCAAAGTCGCCCAAAGAAAGGATGAACTGGAGTTTTCCAGAATTGTTTTATCAACAGACATGCAGCAATGGGTGAAAATTCACAGGCAAAACTGAAATAAGCCAGAAGCGGGGGAAAAACCATAGTTGGCTGCGTTTGGATAATTTGTCCTCTCCAATTGTCTGGCTGAGGGACAACAGTCACTCTGCACATTTGGCACTGAGGGAATTATTTCAGCCTTTTGCTATCTAGCCAGCTGCAAACAGATATTGGCGCTTTGAATTCACCCCCACACTGTCACAGGCATTTCTGCTTCTCCCTTGTGCTCCATGCCATCAGCCCTGACTCCTCTGCCAGCATCAACAATGCCTCAGGTACTTCTGAAAGACATGACGGGATCTAAGCTGAATGCTGCTTCGAGGTAAAACTAGGTGAAGGTCTCAGTGCCTTTTCTTAAAACATTTCCCCCAGTTTCCTTACTGATCTGCAGAAAGCAAAGTATATTGCCTGCTTGTTCCCTCCCAGTTCCCTTCCAAATCTTCTGTTTTCCCTCCTCCTGCCATGCTCACATGCTGGTGCAGAGCAGTACAGGGATTTGCACCTATTTCGGTCAAGTTTTACCATAAAGGCACTGTCTCTGTCTGGGAATTCTCCCCTCTTTTGTACCCATGGTGGGGACTCGTACCCAGGTTTGTTGGAGTACTTCCCTCTCTAGCCAAGGGAGAGCTGCTGGCTGGAAGGGAACAGCTCTTCTGTAGGTGGTGGGACACAGTTCCAGGGAGCAAGAGCTGCACGTGCTTTTGGTTTTGCTAGCATTACACAACAGCACGTTTCAGGCACGGAAATCACAGTATCTGAGCAACAAGAGACGGGCAAACCCTGCTAAATCCAGGAAGAACTGGACCCTGCTCTTCTACAGCTCCAAAGATGCCTCAGTGCTGCCCCAGGCAGCATGTTTTGGGGCTGGCCTGGCAAAATAGACTGGCACATGCTTAACTGTAGCTTAAGCCTTGAGTGCATGGAAATTGCTTCAATTTATGGAGAGTGAAAGAGCTCACAGCAGGGGTTCGGGAAGAGCAGAAATGTAGCACAGCTGCCTCTCAGGGAATGCCAAGGTGTCTTCAAAATAACTACAGTGGTTTCGTCCTCGTGGGGCAGCTGTTAAACTATGCAAAGCAGACTGGAAGTGCTCAAATCAGAGAACTCCGGGGAAAAGTGGAGCTCATTCTCACGGATTTCCTTCTTAAGAAATTCCCTGTGGGAAAGGCTAAGGGTTCTGGAGAGCACCTGCTCCGTGGTGCTTCTTGCTTACGACCACAAGTCCAAGGGGCTTTGGCTTATTCCAGTAACAGCTAAATCTTGTCTTTGGCCAAGAAACATACCTTGCAGGAGGAGCCCAAGAGCTGTTGTCCTCATGGGATTTGCCACAGGACTAATAGTGATTTGAAAGGGATAAACACAAACCAGACTTTTTGCCTGACTTTCTCCATATTTCAGAGTGCACCATAAAGGCACCCGTGTTTGCTCATTTCCCTCCACCTTTTCACACCGGGAATCTCAGCCTGCACTTTGGCAAGGGCGTTTCAAAGTTGCACAGTGGGTTTTTTTCATGCCATTGACCATTCCTGCCCCTTGCACTCTTCCTGCCTTTTGCTCGCTGCTGCCCATCGCAGCAGTGCAGCTGCCCTTGCGCTGAAGGTCGCCTGCTCATCATGCTGACAACCTGAGTGCCAGGCTGGGTCAGCCCCCAGCACTGAGGGCAAGCGGCCCCCAGGGCCCCCAACTTCCTAATGTGTAAAAGAAAGGAAACTGAAGCCATCCGACAGCTCTCACTCTTCACAGCAAAGGCAGAAACAGGCAACGGCACTCAGGTGTGCTTCCTACAGACCTCAGCCCAAGATCCAAAGCTGGAAGCTGATGCAACTGCAAGCTAAAGCACCTCCTCCCTCGGTGGAATAAAGCACCAGCTCCTCGCCCGCAAGGCTGCAAGGTAGCAGAGGAAAAACCTGTCAGTGGGTAAGGACCAACTACTGCACATCCTGGGCCAGGTGCCAGCGCCACAGATGCGAGGGAAGGTGGTGAGAGGGGTGGGGGTAGGGGAGGTTTCATCTACTGAATGAAACCAAAACATTCCTCAGGCGAGTCGTTACAGCACAGAAGGAGAAGCCCTGTGAAGTTGCACAGGGATGCGGAGCACAGAAAGTGCTCCCGAAGGGAGCAGGATGAAAGAGTGGATGAGGCTTAAAGACGCATGAAAAATATAAGCCAACAGGAGGCCAGGAGCTGCGGGTGCACTCACAGCCCTCCCAAATGAGCACCGTCTGAGCAGCATGTGTCACACAGCACCAGCCCCTCTTTAGCTGGGGCCGAGCCTCCTCCAACCATGGATGCTGTTTTTATCCCACAGTTCTGTGGGAAACTTGGCACGGTCCCACATGCTGCCTTTATTTTTCCTCATCGAGATTTCGTTACTGTTGCTTAACCTCCCAAATTGCCTGTGGCCGTGCAGCGCTCGGCCTGGCACTCTCCAGAAAGCACCTGTCATCCCTGCACAGCCACAGCCAAGGGTTTGTCCCGACCTTTCCCTGTCCTGCGGAGAGCTGAGCTGTGCTGTCGCTGCAGAGCATCAAACCACATATTCCACTGCGTTTAGCGAGCATCAGCGTAAGTGTTCGGCTGAGAAACACCCCGGTCACTGCCTCCGCACCGGCGGGGAGCAGGCGCCTTCCCTGCCGGCGGCATCCGCCGATGCGCGGACACCTCCCGGCTGGCGAAACGCGGCCCCAGCGCTGCCTCGGGCCTCGTCCCCCTCCCCGGAGACATCCACACCTGCGCATCCCGCACACCTGCGCATCCCGCACACCTGCGCATCCCGCACGCGGCCATCTGGGGCGGACACGGATCCCAGGGACACACGAAACGGGGGGCAGGGTGGCACAGAAGGTGCCAATTTGACTCTTCTTTGTCTCATTCCCAAACGCCTCTCCCAACTGCGCTTCCCCCCCTCCTCGCCCTCCCCCGCCCCCCGGCCAAGCCGGGCCCGGCCCGCATCCCCGGCCCCGCGGGTCTCACCGGAACCGCTCCTGCCCGGCCGTGTCCCAGATCTGCAGCTTGATCCTCTTGCCAGGCTCGATCTCCACCAGCCTGGAGAAGAAATCCACGCCCACGGTGGGGTCGGAGATCTGGGCGAAGCGCCCCTCGGTGAAGCGGCGGATGAGGCAGGACTTGCCCACGGTGGAGTCGCCGATGACGATCAGGCGGAACTGGTACAGCCAGATCGCCTCCATCCTGCAGCCGCCGGCCCCTCAGCGCCCGCCCGCCGCCGCGCCGCCCATGCCCGG
>JAWWES010000150.1:11611771-11628779 GCA_035583135.1 Lophotriccus pileatus
GCTCCGCCGCCTCGGCGCTGCGAGGACCGCGGGGCCCTCCCGGCAGCGGCGCTGGGGCCCGGCCGCGGGTCGCTCCCCCGGCTCGCCGCGGAGCCCGCGCTCGCCCCGCCGCTCGCCGCCGGCGCCGGGATGCGGGGTGAGGGATGCGGGATGAGCTGCGATGCAATGGCGGCCGCGCTGTTACCGCACTGCCGGGAGGAGCCGCCACCCTCGGAACGCGGCGGTGCGGGAGCCGCGCGGGGGCGGGGCGGGGCGGGACCGTGCGGGGCGGCGGGGGCGGCCGGGGGGATCGGGAGCGACGGGATGCCCGGTGGCTGGGGGACCGGGAGAGAAGGGATGCCCGGTGGCTGGGGGACCGGGAGTGACGGGATGCCCGGTGGCTGCGAGGGACGCGGGCCCGGGGGAAGGGAGCTGTGCTGAGCCCAAGGCCGGGGGAGCTGGGAGCTGGCGGACCCCTAAGCAAAGGGGCGCAGGCCAAGGCTCACCTTCCCCAGCGCTTCCCCAAGGGAAGGGGTGCACACCACCTTTCTGTGTTTTAAAACCGAGTCTCGTTTCTGGAGAGTTTTAGGCTTCTCGCTCCTTCGTTCCCATTGAAATCTACGGGAGGAGCCGAAGTGCTCCTGGAACTTCTGAAGAGCCTCTGCGCTGCCCCAGGGCCACCTGCACTGGGCGAGCCTGGTCTGGGAGAGACAATGGTAAAAGGAAGGCATCTTACTCATGAAACCCAGCACATCCATATGCACACACATACATTTGTGTCTGTGTATATATATATATACACATATATTTATCTATTGTGTGTATATATGATGTGTGTACAGTCTCAAAAATTAATAATTACAGCCATTAAATACCCAGCAACTTAAATACCACAAACCTCAAACCCATTTTCCCGCGCTTTGCTCAAGCGGCATCTTGGCTCCACGGAGTGACGCACAGTGTTCAGGAACCCGAGTGGCAGGGAATGTCCCACAGTGTTCCCACAGACACCTTGGACTGTAAGCCCCAGTTCTGACCAGGCTGTCCCACACAGGCAGTGTCCCACATCGCCATGGCAGCACACGGCCACTCACCTGGCTCTGTGGGACACGGCTGAGTTTGAGTGCCTGCTTGTTCAGCACTTGCCAGAGAAGAGTTTTGATCTCTGGAAGGGAAAATAAACATGTATGTCATTAAAAATAGTGACTAAAATGTGTGTATTCAGACAAACATAAAAAAAAAAGGAGGAATATATTTTTAAAATTTATGAATGCGTTGGTGTTTTCTTTAAATAAAGATGGTTTCATTAAGAGCTCCTGCTGCATGACCACTATTAAAATAAACACATCCACAGTGGCTATTATATTCATTAGATCCTCAGGAAAAAGGGTATTTATATAGGTACAAGATAGTTAGTCACCTTGCAAATTGGACTAGGACATTAGACAGACCATTTCCAGTTCTGAGGAATAAATGGCAAAGAACTTTTTCAATATCCTTTGAAATATAATCTATTTATTAAAAAATAATAACCCCAAAAGATCCTATTTTAATGTACCTCGGGTCAGGAAAGAAAACGGATGAAGCAATCTGCACAGCAACAGAAAGAGTGCAACAGAAAAATATTAAACCTATAAATCCAAGTTAGCAGTACATTAACCAGTGACTCATTGCCAGCGAGGCTTTATGGGGACCTGGTGCACTTTACCGAGTGATTTCTGAGTATTCGATGCCCATTAGTTGAAGCCCACAACAAATTGTGGTTTCTCTTCACTGTCTTTCTCTCCTCCCCGTGTAATCTCACACACAGTTGCCCCATTCCCTTTATTCCACGAGCCTGGTGCTCAAGCACAAGGCACTCAATAGCAGCCTGTGAGTCACCCACCAGCGGCTTCTCCAGGAGCATCTCAAGGCACGGGTGCCTGTGGACCTTTCCCAGCAGCAGCCGGAGCACCCTGACTTGCAGGGCCGTGCGGAGCTGAGGAGACCACCCAGGGCTGTGCTGGTGCCCAGCAGATCCTGTCGTAGCTTAGAGGAATTCCTGGAGCACCAGGGACCTGCCTTCCCCAGCCAGTGAACCCGCAGGATCCCGTGATGCAGATATTATGTTCATCTTCCCTGAGCACATGCACGGAGATGAACGCCCGCTGCGTGACTCGGCAGCCACGGTACTAATTAGCAGGAGTGAGAAGGCAGGAGCAAATTAGATCCTGGGAGAGCCTTTGTGCTGGTACCATTTTAGGAAATGAAAAAATCTGGTGTCTGAGAGACAGTAACCTAGATTTGATGCACAAGCAGGTTTGTTGGCTGAGGGCGGGACGGCGGGTGCTGGTGAGGTGCTGTAGGAGCGGGTGCGCTGATGGCAACACTCAGAGCAGCCTCCTGGGCTGTCGGCAGCCCCAGACTAAAGGGAAAAAACCTTTCAGGTCTCCTTCCTGTGGGTTTAGGGGCAATTCCAGAGAGACCCTTTTGTCCTCAGAGCTGCTAGTGCTGGGGAGAGCTGCCTGAGAACCCCCTGAGCACAGGTGAGGGCACGGCTGAACCCAGAGCTCTTGCATTTGCTGGCAGCACCTGCGGGACTCCACAAACAGGGTCCAACCCTGCAGCCAGTGCTGCCTCGGGAGGCCCAGGGGAGGTGCCATGCAGGCAGCACTGCCCTACACCCTGCGCTGCCTGCAGCCAGACACAGGTTAAAGCCCTGCCCACGGGCACTGTGCACACCTCTGCGTGCAGCTCCTGCGCAAGGCGACAAACATCCACACACCAGCCACTGGAGCAGGTATTTCTTATTTAGTAAATTTATTTTAAGGCAGAAAAGCTCAGACAAAATGGGGTAAGGGCTGGAGAATTACTCCTTCTCTACCCTGTGCTGCCTGTAGTCTCTATCCCAGAGGGATTATGTTAACTCCCTTTTAGCATTAGATGATGAAGCCCTAATCAGATACTTGAGCTTTTGTAAGCCCAGTTCCTCAGGCTGGTGGGTGGTGATTGCTGTGCATGCTCCAAAGGCAGGAACCCCACGTTAAGGGCCTGGCACTAGCCTCAGCAGTCCCGATGGCTGGGGTGGGATGGTCTGGAGACAGGCAGCTCCTCTTGGGCAGGAGCTCTCTGCTGTGAGAAACAAAACAGAGAAGGTGTCTTGGAGCTAGACACCCCTCTGGACCCCATCAGTGCAATTTGCAGAGATACTTTACAGAATCATGGAAAGGTTTGGAAGGGACCTTAAAGTTCATGTAGCTTCAAACCCCCTGACAAGTGCAGGGACACTTTCCACTAAATCAGGTTGCTCAAAGCCCCATCCAACCTAGCCTTGGTTCAATTCCCCCTAAATAGATAGTATTTCCTCTAAACAGTTTGCCATTCAGATGTAGCTTTGTTTTTCTCCCCAGCCAGCACACCAGCAGCTGGAGGCTGAAGCCATCTCCAAGCCCTAGGCAGCACTATGAGGAGCAGAGTGCATCAGCACTGCACACACCATGCAATTTTAATGCCCTTTCAGTTTCCAAGGATACAAAAAACAATCAATGAGACACAATCCCTCTCTGCGGGGCTGCTGCACAGGAGCTGTGCCTGTGGCCCAGCCTGGAACAGTGCAGCAATCACAACACCCTCGGGACATGGAGCACCCAAACCCACAGGCTGTCACCCCCGACCCTCCCAGGTACTACATCCCAAGCACAGCCCTGGATGCATACACAGCCACACAGGCCACAGACCAGGTACTGAAAACAGTCACGGGCCACACAGCAGGATGACAGGAGTGCTGGGAGTGGGGCTGAGTAACCACACGGAGCAAACAATTTATTAGCTAGTTCCAAAAAACATCCCTGTTAAATTAGGCCTGTCCAGACGTGACACAGAGACAGATTACACTGTTGACAGGGATGTGATTGCACCCATGACCTACTAGCTGATCTGTGCCGCTGTAAAACCCAGGACAGAGGGAAGGCATTAAGCGAATTAGTGTTTATTATTTATACGATGCCCACAGTCGGTCAGGGTGGTGCAGACAAGCGTAAACCAAGGGTGCCACACAGTGCCCTGGAACTGACAGCCCAGCTGATAGCAAGCACTGGGAGCACAATTTAGGACTTTGTGACAAAGTGACAGCCTTAGAGCCTCCAACAGCAGTAGCAGGAGGGGAGGGCAGGCAGGGCTGAATGCCAGGAGGCACATGGAGGCACTTCTGTCCCACCTTGGTTTTGGCTGGGCTGAAGTGCCCTTTGTAGTAGTGGAGTTCTGTGGCAGAGGGGCAGCCTCTGTCCCTGGGAAACCTGTCTAACCTCCCTCCCCAAACACCTGCCTGTGAGCAAAATGCTTCTAGTGCTCAAGGGAGTGAGTACTGCACACCAAGGCAGTTCCAGCCATGCTGGCTGGGGCTCCAGGGGTGACATCCTGCAGAGGTACCACTGGTGTGACACTGGGATCAAAAAAAAGCAGTAAAGCAGACACAGGCTTGATAAAGAGTCATGGCTAAGTGCTGCTGGCTGTCCCATTAATGGGCCCCCATCAGTATAGGAACCCATTACCTAAATGGCTCTCCTACTCTAGGTGCCCAGGCACCTTCTGTACCCAACTGAGAGAGGTAGGAACATCCTGAGAGCTATTTATCCCACTCAGCTTGGTGGGAGGAACCATCCTCCACCACTGCTGCTCTCTCCCTTGGCTGTAGAGGAACAAAAGGCCCAGAACAGAGCAGCTGCCTGACCTCAGACAGATGGAATTGCCCCACTGCCTGAGCAGGAGGCTCTGCCTCCTCACAAGGAGCTTAACAATGCCACAGAGATGGGGCTGCAAAGCCAGCCAGGATCCATGTCAGTGGGAGAATGTGAAAGAGACACAAATGCAGAGAAACTTCAGAAATAACCAGAGAAGCCTCTTGAGTCAAGACCAGTGCTCCAGGGCAGTGTTAGCATTTGTTTTGCAGCCAGAAAGGACAGGGAAGACTAAACTCTCATACAACGTGATCCGCATGGGTGGACGTGCACGGAGGATAAGGTTGCATCCCTGCAAGTGGCAGAGCCACCCTCTGGTGCCACTCAGCATCCTCATGACACAGCCTCCAGCCCCAGTGTCTGGCACAAGCAAGCAGGTCAGCTGGGTTTTCTGAAGAGACACAAAACATTGGCCAAACGTTTCCCTGGGACAATAAATGAAACGTCAGCTCACTGCCATGGGATGGCTCACTCCAGATGCAGCTCCCAGTGTCCTGTTTCAGATTGCAATCACATTGAAATGCTCGTGGGTTGGCTGATCAAAAAAGGGGGGCTCCCATCAAGAGATCATTATATCTGCCTGAGCCTGCCTGAATCCAAGCACAAACCCTCCACTGGGAGTATTATATCTTTGTAGCTGTTCTTCCCAGGAAGGGAACAGGATCTGCTTAGAGCAAATAGAAGCTATTACAACCTGGATAAATTAGTAATGGTGAGTGGGAGAGAGAGAGGAGGGAAGGAAAAGAGGTTATTGTGATTTTTCTTGCTATAGAGGAGTTGTCCGAGCTACTTACAGCGCCAGAAAACAGCTCCCTGGCCTCCCCTCTGAGTCCAGAGCTCAGATTAGAGCTACTTTGGATTGCTAACAACTAGCAGGATGGTATTATGGGTTGTTAGATGCATGAAATCTGATTTCTGTTCCTATTAGTAGAGTCTCAAGTTTAACAGCATCATAGGCAGGCCTTTAGAGAAAAGGCAAAATATCCTTGCAATTGCTCTGTTCAACACCACTGAACACGTACCTTTTTATCAGAAGCTGAAACACCTGTTGAGGATCTTTAAGGTGCTGCAGGGGGTAGGACTGTGGCTCTGTGGTGCTGTATGTTTTCCATTTTGTAAAATACAAGATGCCAAGTAATTTCCTAAACCCTGACTACAGTCCTGGAAAAGAAGGAAAACTGACATGCAGAAATGCTTTCATGCTCAGGACTCCTTCTGTTCCTCCTAAAACAACTTATTAAAGCAGGGCTCGTTTAGCTAGTTCAGGTCTACAAAAGGGGCTGAATTGCCACAGCTCAGAGACAAGTTCAGCCATAGCATGATTTTACAGCATTTTGAAAAGCAAGTATCTGCCTGCTTAAGAGAGCACCTATTTCAGGTCACTTGCAGGGCAGTGACTGTGCCACCACCAGCCCCTTTCCAGCAGGAATGTTAACTGGAGCCCTCCATCGTGAACCTGGCGTGACCAGCAAACTTGGCAAGCTCAGACCCTGCTCCTGTTTGTGCTTTTCCACTCTTTCTAGGATGTTGCTGCCTGCTGACAGCTTCACCCTTCATTCAGATTTTACTATCTGATATGAGGCATTTAAGTTGACTGAATGGGAAATTAATGCAAAACAAAACGGAACTTAGTCTGGGACTGCCAAACTCCTGCAGGGCTCCTGGAGGGGACAGTTCCAGCTCTCCATCATGTCCATCCCTTTCTCAGAAGAGATCTGTTATGAACCAATAATAGTAATTTCTCCATGGGCCTCCTGGAGACAAACACCCGGTTTTTGCACCCTCCAACCAACCAACAAAACAGCCCCTGGGATGAAGTAGCTTCTCCAGGCTGACCCCACAGGAAGGGACCTGTGTTTGAAGGGCCCTTCAGAGGTCAGTAGGACGCAGGGCTCCAGGATCACGTACCTTACACGTCTTTGCCAGCACTGCTCTTCCGTGGGTCTTTACAGGGAGCTTCCCAATTCCTCCTGACAACATTTGGGACAGCGCTCAGAGGGACATCTCCTCCTGGGCATCCATTTTAACACCTGAGGGGTGCAAAGTAAGCAGGTGGAAAAGACAAAGGATTAAGCCATGAGAAATGGAGAAGTACAAATCAGCCAGCTAAAACAAATAATGGAACCTGATGCTGAATATGCTCACACTTAGTTATCGGGATCAGAAGTGTGTTTATTTATTCAGTTTCTGGTACACCAGTCTATTGGATACATCTTTTGACTTAACAAGCCTTCAAAAATACAGCATTTCTTAGTTCAACAGATCACATTATGATATGGGTTTATTTAGCCAGTATCCTTTTATCTCCAAATGTCTGCAGTACTTAATTTTTTTTCCTGTCTTGATGAAGGATAAAGCTAGGCAAATATTTAGTAATGGATAATTAATTCAACCACTACTTTTCCCTCTCCTCTGAGACAGTCATTCACTGGATGTTCAAGATTCAATAATTCTTTCTTTCTCTTCTTTAGTTTGCTTCTAAACTATTTTCACTACTTCCTGATACCTGCAATATGCACAGTTTTGAATAGCCATAGGCACACATTATATTTGCCTGATGAGGCAGAAAACTTCTCAACTTTTGCTTTCTCTCCTTTTTTTTTTTTTTTTTTTTTTTCCAGTCTTGGAAGATTTCCAAGAAAAAGTTACATAAACCAGACATAAACTGGCACGAAGCACATCATTGACGCTCAAATGCAGAACCCTCATGGAAAGCAGTTGCCAGCTCTCCTGTGAATACTGAGGGTTGCATCCCAGCCTGTCCCACCCAGCATTCCCCGGGCCTGCTCAGTCCCTGGGGTCACTCCTGTGCCCAGCAGGGTCAGCTCCCACTGTGGCATGTTTGTATCCAGGGAAATGAGAGAGACAACCCACATCTGCTGTATGCATAAAGTCTTACCTTTTCATGGAGCTTTGCTTAACACATTCCACAATGAACTAGTGAGTACAGTCAGAAAACTTCCCATCCATTTTTAATTTGGTTTTCACCAGCTACAACCCAACTCATGTCTTCATCAGCACGTGCCTACAGGCTGGAGTCTCTGTTATGTGCAGCATCCACAGACAACAAATGTCAACATCATAAACCACGCGCAAACAGTTAACCTTATACCCACAAGCTCCTCTGCTCCTCCACAGGACACTGGCAATAAATGTGCCTTAAATCATTTCATGATAAAGTGCTTTCTGTGCAGCGAGTCAAGCAGATAGAGCACAGCAAATTTTACTGCCTCAGAACCAGCTGTGTGACAAAAGTGTGTGTGGTTTGGCAGCGTAATCTTTTACTTCGATAAACCACTAAATGCCAAAGAAAGCTTCTTAAGTTAATCAGGGCTTAATTTAAATAAACAAGCCAGCGAAAGATTAACGAAAATCCTCAATGGAATCTGAATGCTAAAATAGTCTGTTCACAAAGTCCCAAGCCAAGTTCATAAAGGTAACTGCATTGGGATGAACTGGCCCACTGACTCCCTTTTTCTCCCCTTACTGGCACTACCAATGAAAAAGATGCTAATTTTTTGAAGCACCAACACAACCATTTCCAGCTCCATTGATGCAAACAGTAGTTTTGGCAACATCATCATGTGCTAATACTGCACGAGGTGGAGGAGGAGGAGGAAGAGGAAGAGGAGGAGGTGGGTTGACTCCATTTTTGTAACGGAGAGGAATCAACTGAACCTGCCAGGAAGAGACCTGGACCTGTCCAAGAGAAAGCCCATGGTGTTACCAACAACTTCCCAAGCCACATCAGAAATTCCAGCCCCAGGAATTCCCTGTGGATAGGGAAGCACTCGGGAGGAGAGCAGCAGTCAAGTGGGTAACTTCCCTGCAACAAGCCAGGGCTCCTCGTAGTAGGCAAGTTATACATATGTACAAATATTCACATTTTCAGCATCTATGGTAAAGACAATTTTAAAACTCTCACCTTAGGCCCACTCTTGTTATTTTATCCCACAAAGGTAATAGATAACCAAATCTTGGTGAACAAAACATGCCAGGCTGGAACCCACACAAAGTAACTTTGGGCTGACAGAAGCTCCATATATAGGAGCTTCTTCAGTGCTTAATTCTGCTTAGACTCTACGGGTCTCTCTCAGTGCTTTCAGTACTATGACTGGTACATTTCCAAGTATTGTCTTTTTCCAAACACAAAACCACTTTAATTCTTTTTTTTCCCATGAAAGTTGCTGATTATATCCCAAATGTCTCCATTTAATGAAAAACTTGTTATTTCAAGTGTACATTTTCCCATTCATTTATTTACAACCATCTTTGCTAAGCTGAAAATTTACACTAAGCTTGAGTTAAATAAAATCAATCCATTAAAGACGAATACCAAAATATTCACAGAGCCAAAATCTAGGGTACGATAGCTACAGCAAATATTTCTCCATGATATTTCACTTGCCCTTGGGCAAAAATGATTTCTTTTGACAAAACAGAATATAACACCTTTTTTGCTTGCCTTTTTTTTTTTTTTTTACTCAGACCATGATAAAAATAGGTACAAGGAGACCAGTTGATGACTAAAGAAAAACATTCTATTTAATCACAATATATACATACAAAACAGAAATTACAAAGCTGCAATTCAAGACATATTCACAACACCACTCTGCCACGGTCAATGTGCCAGATGCAAAGGGGCTTTTTTTTGCAAGCTACTGGCAAAAAGGAAATTCCAGCCACGGACAAGTCACTGACAGGCATCAGGTGAAAGGAAGACTAGAAGGGCAGCAGGGGATGTAGAGGCAGGAGACCTCCCAGGCAACTGTAGCTCTGCAGCTCCCCCTCACATTCACTCACCCCTACCTACCTCTCCCACCAGCTCCCAACATCTCCTACCTTCCAGTGTGGTTTTGACCTTTCATTCCTGACTTGCAGTGCCAGGCTGACATGAGACTGTTTCCTACATCATCAGTTCATACTGAAATGTTTTGCACACAAGGCATTGCAAAGCCGCAATTAGGCCCGTTAGCAACGTAACTGTATTTTACATTTGGGCAAGCACTTTATTTATATTGCACTCAATCTGTCCCTTCAACAGAGAAACTTGCCTGAGGTCACTGAGGAAACCTGTGGGAAAGCGAGGAAAATAGCCCCTGCCTGCAAAATCCCACTAGCTGTAGGACCATCACTGCACTTTTTCAGATTAAAGCATAAAGGAATTAATATATTGAGTTCCTCATTGTCATCCTCCTCAGGTTGCTTCATTTGCTTCTTCAAATAGTCCTCTCTTTCTTTAGATCCACCTTGGAACTCAATTTTCCTCACGTTAGAGACGTGTTATCACCAGCGCCAAATGCAAAGCTCCCCTCCTCAAACTGTGCTGCTGGTGGCTCAGAGCAATTGTACATCGAGTACAAAGTGTACCCCTTGCAGGGAGTATGAATAATACCATGCTGCTGCTTTAGTACAACTACATCTCTGCACGGGGAAAAAAACGGCACAAGAAACAGTAAAAAAAAGAAAAAAGAGTATCCATATCTCCTTTTCCTTCTGCCAGTGTTCCCAGAGCTTAATGCAACTCAAATGCCCTGAATACAAGTGACGAATAAAAGGGCAAATTAAGTTTCTTCTTGGTCAAAATCAAGTATGGCATCAGTCTGGCATCTTCCATGTCCTCTGTCAGTGAATTAATGCTTAACAATAGCATCTCCAAGGTACTGCCTTATTAACCTGACACTTGCAGCCCTGTGGATGGCTTCTATCTCCAAAGTGCAGGAAATGTCCTAATTCTAATGAACACATCCAGCATTTCTATGGCACAAACTATAGGTTATTTCAGTTTTTTCCTCCCTGCCAGTGAGCGCAGTGGCAGCAATCCCTCAATCCATTCATTGGCTGCCAACATCATCTCCTGCCAAAAGGCCACCTCCTCTTGCGTGGAGTCCATCCAGTCCACGGAGATGCCATAGCTCAAACCTGCAAAGAACGAGAAAACTACAGCGTTGGCAGCTACACAGAGAGTTTCCACTCATTCAAAAACATGCAGTGGGATGTAACTGTTGCAGGCAGTGTCTTAACACAAAAGGTGCTGAGTTCCCTCAGCAGGTTGCACCCTGAACACCTTCTGTTCTTCTGCAAATGTGCTCCATTTTACACCAGAGTTCAGAATGAAGTCATTGCAAAAGCCATAAAAGGCAAGAACCCTAAACATAACCTGCCAAGGAAAATACTATTGGGCTCAAGCCCTTCCTGTGTTTTTTTGAATGGTAAAGAAGGTCTTAAAGGGTTTGTTTTCCCCTTATAAGATTTTCTTGTGGACAGGGTGAGGTATTTGTCAAAGTTCTTTTGCTTCATTTGTATAGGAATCAAACATACCATAGAGGAAAAGTGTGTACATCAATTCCAAGTCAATTATTCAACTAATTTTTCATATGCCAATTATTTGTTAATGAGATTAAAAAGTCTAAATTTAGATCACAGCTAATCTTGGGTTTGGTATTTTTGTATCTTGCTTATGGGCTTATTCTTGTTGCCCCTTCCCACTGGGTAGTTCACAACCCTCCTGGGGACATTAGAGATTGAGAACAGAGAACACACAAGCAAATCCAATAACCACAGGTGCACATGCAGGGCAGAACTTCCAGTTACCATGAACCTTTCCCTCATACCCTCAAGGAAAAGTTATCCTGGATTGCAACATTCTGAAATCTTCCCTCAGAGAGCACTTCAGGGCTGGACAGTCACCAGGTGGTGCTGTCCCGTATGACATTCCAGTTTATCTCTGAACACTTTCCTGGGAGGAGCACCAATATAATGTTGGTTTGTCATGCAGTCTGTTTTCCTGTAACAGCAGGAAAACCCTCTGATGGACCCAAGGAGATTCTTGAGCTTTGCCAAATCTCAGAGCTGATGTTGGCAGAAAACGTGGGAGCAGAGGGTTGTTATCATGGCACCAGGGCCCCCTCCATCCAAACAGTGCAGGTGCCAAGACACTCACCAGACATTGAGACTCCCCATCCCTGGTTTCTCCCCAACAAGAAAACGCTCTGCAACTTTGCATTTTATCTTGTTGCTCAGCACTGTGGTAGCAGTACTGAGTTATAAAGGAAAACACTTACCTGTCCCAAGGCCCAGCCTGATTCCTCCAAGGAAATGGTTGGTAAGCTTTTCATGATCCCACACAGTCAGTTCAACACAAGCATCCTTTAGATCCTCTGTATGAAAGCCATCATACACAATAGTGTGATTGAAAACAGGGTTCGTGTCTCTTTTTATGACTCGGGTCTTTTGGTAACTCTTCTTACTGGTGTCTGGAAGCACATAGCTTTGAGAGGAGAAAAAACACAGCATGAAGGATTGAATAGCACCTAAAATTTGGATTGTTCTACAAAGTTCCTTGGCCTAAACAAGCCTAAGTTGCGAAGAGAGGAAGAATTGGGTCTCAGGGAAACACACGGTTTTGTGGAGGCCCAGACCCAGGAGCAAAGCCCATACCATGCTCTTGCACTCACCATTTCACAAAGGAGTCAACTCCAGAGGGACGCAACTGCAGCAGGTCCTTGACGTCTTTGACCCAAATGTGAACTTCTCCAGAGGGAGGATTCTTGGGACCTACAGTGTACGAGACGAGAAAAACTGTCACACCAGCCCTTGCAAGAGCTCCAGGATGACAGGTCTGCTCTGCAGGACCTGGGGGAGCCAGTGACTCCTCTGGGTTCTCTCTCCCCCTCTCTGGGTGCCTCAGCACCACTGCCAGTGCTGTCACACCTGCAGGTGCAGAGGCTCCTGGCACAGTGTGCTGGTGCTGCTTTCCAACAGGAAAGGAGAGGGAGCTGCTGAGCCAACCCAGCCTTGTGCCTGCCCCACATAACACAGGTTTTGTGTTGCAGCTACCACATCACAGCACCCTACAGTGCCCACAGTGCTCCTAACAGCTGATGAGTCTGAGATTGCTGAGCCCTTCCTCTCTCCCCAGCACTCTTCAGTAAACCCAGATGGGAAAATCACATATAGGCTGTTGGCAGTGCTATCAAGCACTGCTGGTTGTGCCCTTGTGCTGATCTCTAAGATCTTGCTCTAATAAGATTCCTCTTTAACCTGCCCTTAAACAGATGAGGCATTGCAAGCTGTGTGTCTACATATGAGCAACACTTAAAGCATGAACCACATTTTACCTAGGCTTCCAGGGGGCACATACTTAATAGACAAACTCATCACTCCTCGATGATCCACACCGTTCACAGCAGACAGGCTCTGAAACAGAAAGAGTTATGACTGACTAAATGAAGGGTTGTGTAAACACAGCAAGGCAAACAGCTTTTGAGTTCAGTGGAGGGGCACAAATGGACAAACTCTGATTTTGCATGGCTGGAGCTGCCCCTTCGCGGGGCACCTTCTTTCTTTGTGGCTTTGTTCTCAAACTCAGAACCAAAAGCCTGAGGATTCAGAGCAAGGCTGCCCTTCCAGACATGTCCAGCTCAATATAATTAAGTGTTCTTTGTTCTGAAAGACAAATGTTCTTTATTTGATGAAAGGGATCTCAAATTAGACCTGAGACCAGAAGCATGCAGGAAGATGTACGGGCTTGACAAGCAGTGGCGCCTCAATATTTACCTCTCAAGGCATGTTCAGCTGCTTCACTCAGTACTGTGCTGTCTGTTTTTAAGGGATGGTCTTCATGTGAGTAGAGACAGTGGCAAAGTCACATTGGAGTTTCTGTGATTAGTGTCAGGTTGCATTTATGAAAGTGTCCCTACAGATCAGTCACCAAATAAGACCAAGAAGGCCATTGTTCAGAGCTGCACAAACATGTCTAGGGGTTGTTCTCTGGGTACAGTTCGGGTTGTTCTGCTCCACCACACCCAAAGACCTCAGAGCACTCAGGAAGGACTTGTGCCACCCCTAAAGACTTCAGGGTTGGGCTAAGAACTGGGATTGCAGCTGAGACACACTTACCCGGGGCTTCAGTGGGTACCAGTTGAGTTTCCTGTTGCTCCAGTCCCAGCTGGCCAAGTCTATTTCGATCTCTCCCAGGAAACTGTTACGTCCCAGTGGATCATTGTGCCAAACAGACAGATTTAGTTTTTGGATCAGCAATACCATTTTCTCTATTTTATACTAGAGGAAGAAAGAGAAGTCAGGCTGTTCAAATTTTTCTTCTGTTTCTCTCAAATCAGAAATAAACCACTCAGAAGTTTGAATAAGCTCTGGGACATTCATCCCACACATGCACTACTAATGGACTGGCCTCACCCTGAGCACCTCCTTTTTCATCCTGCAGCAATACTACTACCCTGACAAAGCTTTTCTGCTGAGCACAGGGAAAACTGGCACTCCATTCATCACAGGGTAAAACCAATATTCTTTCAAGAATTATTAACACAGGCTTAGGCATTGTTAAATAATCCTCTATGCTTTGATGAGTAAGATCACATAATGCAGACCTTTCTTACTAGTCCCATGCCTTGTGACTGCATTCCAGGGAAGGGGAGGATGAACACCCCTTGCTCTGGCTGAAGGCAGCACAGGCTGCAGGTCCTTATCCCATCCAAATATCACTGTGTGATTCTGACAGACAATCTTGGGTGCCACACAGATGGGTGCAAAGAAACCTCTAACATTCCAGGCCTCACAAACCCAAGGGAAGAGCAGTGCAGTGTTGGTGGGAGGCAGGCAAAGAAGCCTGGCCAGGAAGGTGAGATCTTTCCAGATCTGACCTGGGAGAGGTGCCTGCTACAACACAGGATTTCAGAGCATGTGTTTGTTCTTACCCGTAACACCTCATTGTAAACAGGATTCACTGTCCTCTTCTTCACTGAAGTTTTCCTCTTACCCATCCTAGCTTTGTCTGGGAGCAGGTAAGTTTTAACATACCTAGAAAAGAAAACAAACTCCAGCTGGATATTGTCCCACACCACCAAGTTCTCTAATAAGTAAGAAATGCTTCTGAACTGTGACATGGAAACAACAGATCTGGAATCAACTCTTTAAGGGAAAAACTAAAAGACCTACTGGGATATTAACTTGGCTTGCAAGTGAAGTTATAAATCTCACTGGAGATGGATGGATGTCACCAACATTCAGAAGAGGCAGCTCTCTAAGATGCCTTCCTGGGAAGGCAGCAAGGCCATGTATCCATTCCCTGAAATGACCAGAACTATAGCATCTCTGTGCATTCAAATCAGGGAGAAAATAGACAGGAGAAAAGAGGTGGAATGTCTTTAAGGGTTCAAATCCAAGATCCTCTTCATCATCTTTCAAACTAGAGATCATTAACCACTACAACTACCATTGTGCCCCTAACAGCACTTCTCTGTGGAATTCCTGTTCATTTAGACACGTGTCTGCATCACCACAGTTATTACCAAGTCTATTCGCCATGGGGAGATCAAGGTTCACATGGATGCAGGGAGAACATATCCCAGTGATAAGAGGAACTGTCTTTGCAGTGATCAAAGCTTCCTCAATCTGTTCAAATTTAAGCCTGGCAACACTTTTACTGATGCCAAGGGCTCCAGAACCACCAGCTAGGAAAGTCCCAGCAGTGAGCATGCACCAGAAGTCTGAAGGAAGGAAGAAACCATGACATTTAAAGAAAAAAAAAAAAGAATCCTCCAGAAGACAGAATTCAGCAGTGACAGAAGACACCAAAGTGTCACTCACGGATCAGATCTGCCTTTCTTCTCATCCACTACAGCCAAGTCCTTGCACTGGGACACGTGGACCTGGAACTCCCGGTTCTTCTCGTCATAGTCCAGAGCAAATTCCACGGTACCTTGGGCATCCACACTCCCAAAATCGCCGCTGTAGACACTGAGCACGCTGCCACTCACCTGCCATGTGACAGAGCAAGGTCAGTGCCACTGAAACAGGCACAGTCCTTACTTGGCTTTGGACAAGGATAGCAGTCTGAGAAGTGCATTCGCAGAGAAATAATCTGCCATTGTCACACAATTGTCAATCAGATTCTAAGACAGGCTAGTAAGAACCCTAACAGACTGGAAATGTAGGAGAAACCTTTACTGTCTTGTTGCTTACTCACAATGTACGTGGAGTGGTACAAAACAGATACAACCCCTATTCTGGCGAGCCACTGTCCCACCAGAGACAGCCCGTGTGCATCTACTTGCCCCAAAGGTTTCTGCAGATATAAATCTGCAGCCAGCCACCCAGATTTCCCAGAACAAACTGCAGTTGCCCATACAACATGGAATTCTTTTTTTTCACATTGTTTTTCACTGACAGAAAGTGATGAAGCACAAGCAAAGCTCAGCTCCAGAAAGATGAGAGAATTTTCTATTGAACCAATCGCTCATGATTCCTGACAGGATATCATAAAAGCTAATGCTGTTTACAAAGCAAATCATTAACCCTCTTGGCATTTTTTTGTGGTACCGTCATGAACATTTATCAAAAAACTTTCCTAGTAATTAACTCAATTCTTCTCTGTCTTTCCCTACTTCCTTTGGCTCTGGATTTTATTATAACTGACAAATCCTGCTAAACATCTCCTCTCAGTCCTTGGAGCTGCATTTACTGTCCCATCAGGATCCTCACCCCAGCAGAGAATCCTGAATGAGATTTTCAAGAACACTTGTATGACTTAGGCACAGAAGGCTCATTAACAGCTCCCAGATGCTCCAAATTAGAAGGACTTAGATGCCCCAAGTTTTTAATGTATTTATCTACATTCATGACCTCTCCCTACCAGCTTTGCTTCATATATTATCTTTAAATCTCAAACATACACCTTAGAAATACCCATAACAGTAACACAGCAAATTCAAGCACTTTTAAGCAGCTCCCTCCCCAAACACTGTCTCTAAGAAATCTTTTTAAAAAGCTCAACCAAACACACTCAGCTCTTTCCAGCTTTCCTTAGAAGCTGAAGGTCTAAATCACACTTTTGCTTTCCAACTCCCTCGAATCTGCTGAAAAAGGATGAGCTTGCAGAGGGCACCCATCTGCAGTCCTAGACCACAAACATGTCACTTGATAGCTGTGTGCCTCATTTTCCCACCTAGAAAAGGCCCCTTCCCATCTTCTGCACTGCCAGGCTTCGGATCATCCGCACTTGGAGCAGGGGCTATCACTCACAGGGAATTCCACTAACAGTGACTCAGTGGGTCTCTATTCTGAGATGGTGCCTGGAAGTAATACACCATCACTGTTCTTTTAATAACGTGCCACGCAGAGAGCAGCAGGACACTCCAGAGGCTGCGTGGTCAGTATCAGCCCAAATGCAGCGTCACCGCATCCGACCGAGACGCCCTGTCCAGGGAGGCGTCAGCGTTCGGTACCTACCGAGGAGACAGAAGCCATGTCGGACGAGTGGCTGCCAATGCTTGGCGTCTTTTTGTGCTTGT
>JAWWES010000150.1:11628879-11640186 GCA_035583135.1 Lophotriccus pileatus
GCGTTCGGTACCTACCGAGGAGACAGAAGCCATGTCGGACGAGTGGCTGCCAATGCTTGGCGTCTTTTTGTGCTTGTTCAACTGGAAGCTGATTTCCGAAGCCGTGTCTGACTCCGTCTGCTCAGGGAACAACAAGCATCTTTAAGCTCTGCCGTAGGAGCACTTTGCAACAGCACAGAGGAAAACCGATCGCTCGGCGGAGTGCCGTTAGCAGGGATGGGGTTGGGGGAGCGCAGGAGAGCGCAGGGAGCCTCCCCAGGGGCACCCCCTCCAACCGGCAGCGAACGTCAGCACGAACTGCCTCCAGCCAGAGCCGCCTGGGCGCTGGAAAGGGCACAGAGCAGCGTGCTTTGAGACACAGGGAAACACCTGAGCTCCTCCAGCACGGAACAGCCGGCCTGGCTTACTGGGGGCTTTTTTTCCTAAAGCTTTTCCCATTTATTCATAACACGACCGAAGCAAGTACTGTTGGTGCTCATGAAACCAACTGGGATGGTGTGAACACTGTCCCAGTCATTTCTGGCGTCTAGCCTACCTCAGACAACAGGACAGGAGAGGATCTGCTCAGCTCTTTGACTCTTTCAGGTTCAAGAAACTGATGGGGTATCAAGTGAGGTTTATTGTATGCTGCAGGTACAAACAAAAAAAGGCATCAAGATAGCTTGTCAGAGGCAGGAAAATATAAGAAAGTCACATTTTTGTTTAAGGGCACAAGGAAGGAGGAAAAGCTTGTGGGAGGCACTGGAGTACCACCTACTTGCCCTGTCACTGAAACTGACCCTCCCCAAGATGAAAACTGCTAACTACCATTTTAAAGCTATCTTCAGTATGTTTCGTTCACTGTGTGGGAGTGTGCAAACTCCCTCTAGTGGCTCATTTAATTCCCTTATTAGCCCAAGGATGTGGATCTTGCTTTATGTGAATTTAACTTACACTAAAACCCCACATATCTGCCTCCTTGTCTAAGAAACCAAACGTTCACATTTTTATCTCATAGCACACTGCTGGGTACAGAAGAGCTGTAAAATATTCGTACCTACAATTTCACCACTGCATACACCTCTCATACTCTTCTAAACAAAGAGGTGGACAATAGCTAAATTACCTAAAAGAAAAAAGTCATAAAGATTCCTATCATCTTAAAAAGATGGTTACTGTACTGCTTAAACATCTAAATAAAACTTATTTTTCTATCTTTATCTTCTCTCAATAACTCCCTTGAAGATTACTTTCTCCATCCCAGAAGAATTTGAGAAGATAAATGTGCATGAACTTGCATGCCCATGTAAACACTTTTTTAACATGTTAGCCATGATGATCCATTCTTCAGTGCTCAAAGTGCCCAAGAGCTTCTTGGTTTTACCATTCATTTGATATTCACTACTTTTATTTCCAAACATGATCAAATAGTTGTACCTAGCCCTCTCCACAGACTACTTGCCACACTGCAAACAAGGAAGTGTAGCTCTGTAGAGGAGGGCTGCCAAGGATGAGGTTTGGGGCTCTAAATAAGGGGAGGCTGAAACCTTGGCTGTCTGTGTGAAGATCACATCACTGAATGCCTGGGGGACCTGGGGCTTTGAGCCACAATGCCCTGTGAGGTGTCACCCAGCCAGGGTGGGCAGTCACAGGGTGACCTCCCTGTCTCCAACAGAGCCCCAGAGGGGACTGTCCTCCCTCCAGCAACCAGGAGTTGCGCTTAAATGGGCTTGACCAAAGCCTCTAAGCAGCTTTACCCTTCTCAGGCATTGCCTTTCCAGCCTTCTCACCTCAGTCCTGGCAGCCTTGACCTCACCACTTTCCTTTTAGGCGAGCTCTTAGCTGTCCTTTCAGGCTTGCCAGTGTTCACCCTCTGGATCTGTCATTGGCTTTCTTGGGCACAGAGGCTGCTGCTGCCTTCCCTCGGGCCCCTTCTGTGGCTGCAGCTTGCTTGGGCTTCTTGGTTCACAGACATGTTTCTTGGCCATGGGCTTCTTCAGGGTGGCTGCTGCTTTCTTGGTTGCCTTCTCAGCTTCTCTGGGTTTCTCAGGGAGAGACCATCACCACAAAGCAGGTCCCAGCCGGCAGCTGGGGACGTCAGTCCAGCAAACAGGCTCTGCTCTGGGCGAGGTGAGCTGAGAGGCCCAGGCTGGGCTCTGCAAGCACAGTCTGTGGCACAACTCACACGCTGGACACGAGGTCTGGCCCCTCTGCTCAATCCACTGCACAGGCTGCCAGGCAGCTCCCACAGCACCCCATGGGGGAACAGGAGAGACAAGTACAACCCTTTGAAGCCCTTGTGCTTTTGCTGAAGGCACTGAGTAACATACCATCAATCTAGCTGCAATTTCCTGGCTCTGAATTTAATTTTAGGCACTATAAACTCTCTAATTTGATGATGAAACAATATGTCATTTTCCTTGCCTGGTACATGCACAGAAGCATGGTGATGAAAAACTGGCATAATATATTACCTTCAGCAAATGTAAACCAAAAAGAAGAAAGAAAGAAAGAAAGAAAGATGTTACTCACTCTCTGTGGTTGTGTAAATGTTCACCATGCTCTTTGCAAGATTAATGCTATTTGCTCGGGCTAATGCCTGAGCAGCAGGAGAATGATCCCCATCTTCCTCTGGAATACATGAAAAGCCAAATCAACATGGTAAATAAACAAACACGAATTGTGTGTGTGTGTGTTGTGCCTCTCCTGGCTTGTTCATTGCTTAGAGCACACTGCAATTACATTACCCAGGGCTGCTTTCAAATCATCTGTGTGCTTTGATGTCTCTCCCCAAGAAAAAACTCTTCACACTATGTCAGGAAATGTAAATACTGGATTAACCCAGTCCTTAAGATCAGCATTTGCAAAGAGCTTCCAGTGAAACACAGCCATCTGCCAACACCATCCTGAAATGAATGTAACAATAAGGCAAAAAGCCCTGGAAAATATTAGAATGATCTGGTGTATAAATGGTTGGACTCATTGATCTTAGATGTCTTTTAAAACACAAAATATTCTATGATTCTCTGAAGGAAATGTTGGCATTGATCTGAAGTGCAACTCAGGGTTTTCATAGCAATGTTATATGAGGTAGAAAATAAGCCAAGAAATGGCACAATTAAAAAATAAAAATCAGAGGAGTCTATGGAAAATCCTCTCAAATAGGTCTTACCCTGGTACACAAGGACAGTAAATTTGGAAAAAGGAGGTAAGATACTCTCTCTTTCAAGTCTTTGCTTGGCAGAGAGCCTGCATGTAAAGTGAATTGCGAAGAACAGTAATTTTTTGCTCACAGTAACAATCACTACAAGAGCCCATCAAACACCGAGGAAGAGGCTGATAAAATGCTGATACTATTGACACCATCATGGTTGAGAACATGGCATCAGAACACAGAAAGATCAGACTCCTTGTTCAGTCCACTTTGCTTACAGTTTAATATCCAAATTCTTGTGCATTTCAAAAAGACCCAAAATATCATTTAGGCAGTGACAGCAAGCGACTTCATCAAGGTAGTCTAATAGCCAGTGTATTTATTAAACACTTTTTTATTTCTTCTATTTGTGTCAGACTTATCTCTAAGAACACAAATAATTCCTCCAGTCCCACATTTGAAGAAAGTACAATCTTGCCAGTGAGTGAAATAAGTGAGGTCCCGTGACATGTTGTAGGCAGTGCTAAAAAAATGGAGGTCTGTCCCAAGGTAAGGCACAAGGGTGGGTAGTGGGGAGGAATGCAAGGGAACATGGCACTGCCTCCTTCTACACTCACAATAGGCTACACAAGATTTGTTTCCAGAGCTGTCTGCTAAACACATTCCACACAAGCTAACTCTGCACAAACTGCAATACAGGATAAATGGACAAATGAAGAAAATGTGCAAATTGCAGAAGGCTTAGGGAAGAAAACAGGCTTAGGGATGGCTCTCTATTTGGGTTTCACAGGGTGCAGTTACAGCCCTCAGTACCTGAGTAAACAGCTGAGTCTGTTCCCTGAACGGCTTCTCTCTCTCCAGAAGGTTCACCAGGTCCTGGCTTGTCTGAAGACCCGTGTGTTTTTCCCTCAGGTAGCTCTCCATTTATGTCCATGTTGTCGTGGGTGCCCAAATCAGACCTTTCATCTTTCTCATCACCGTTTTCACCATCTGTAAGCACAGGCTCGATCATTATCTGCACCCTGCTCGCCAGGGACCTCTCTGCGGGCTTGCGCTCTTCTGCCACGATCAGCTCATCCGGAGGCGTCCCCGGCTCCAACGTGCTGCCAGACACTTCCTTGGTAGGCGACTCGGTTTTGACGGAAGACGCTCGCACTGGCAATCTGGATTTCTTGGAGCAGCGCTGTGCCACCTTCTCTTCCTCTGGCATCAGCAGCTTCCCATTGCTTTCGCTCAGCGAGTTATTTCTTGTTAGCAGGCCGCCTTTGCTCTTGGCGTACGTGGATCTCGGAGCGACGGACACCGAGCCCTTCCTTGCAGGAGCGACATAGCTCGGTTCCTCCTCGCTAGAAGACAAAGTGATTGTCCTTTTGTAGGGGGTTCTCGTTTTGGGGAAGGTGCCAGGTTTTTCTTCACCGCTCTGGCCTTGCCCAGACTGCACAGAGAGCGAGCGGCACAGCTTGAACTGCCTGCCATCTGCCTCCACCCAGCTCGGGTCCACCGGCAGGCTTCCCACTGCCACAGAGTCTGCTGCCTTCTCCCAGAAGTTCTTCAGGTTCTTGAAGTGTTCTCGATTGAGGCCAATCTCCTCCTCTTTGTTACTCATTGATGAGATCGTGTAGTTCACACCTTGCTTCCCGGCCTGGCTGCTTTCCCCCTCTGTGGTCAGTGCTTTGGGGCTTGCCAGCAGCTCTTTCTTTGCAAGGTTGTTCTCTGCTGGCCACGTGAGATTCGCAAACTGTTCGGATCTGGGGGAGGTTCTGCTTGGTTTCCTCTTCACTGGTATCTTGCTGGGAGCATAAGCTTCTTCAGGTGGAGTTTTTGGCCCCACTGTGGTGCCCGTGGCCCCATCAACAGCTTCTCCTCCAGCTGCACTGCTGGGCTGAGGCACAGCATCCTCTGAAAGCTTGGTGGGCAATGGAGATACTCCATGACCTACAACAACAACAAATGCTCACAGCCTGTCCCACTGCATCACATCGAATTTCCCTGGAAGGTCTGGGATGCAGTTTCTCAAAGGCAAGAGAGGGAATTTTCAGAAATTATCAATATATTCTTAATTCTTCCCCATATTCAGACTCTAGAAAGTGCGCTTCAATCTGAAGAAAGCCCTGAAAACCCCAGCCTTTCTCCCTGCAACAGGGCATGAAAAAAATCCACTGAGCTCTAAAATGTTGCTGTGAGTTCAGGATTTATTGGCAGCTTCCCTTTCAGTCTGACAGGTTCCCTACTGGCTATTTGCTATGTACCAAAACTATACTATACATTCATGGCCAGAAAGAGAAGGTAACTTCTCTTGTGGATTAAAGAGCTGAGAGCCAAGCACTCAGTTTAAAATGTACTGAGAGCCCAGAGAAGTTTCAGTCATCAGATTGCTTTTTTCCTTGGTCCCTGCTGCCCTGGCCATAATTCATACAAATGCTGTCAGCCCATTCTAACATGCCAAAGTAAGAAATACTCTTTTTTTATTTATTTGTACACACACTGAAAAGCATCTTGTCTCCTGGTGTTTGATGTTGAATAACAAAAACATCCATGGCTCAGTGAACAACAAACTTACCTTTTCTAGACAAATCAAAGCCATTTGTTGCAGCCACAAATGGACTTATTCCAGTGTCACTCTCTGAGGAAGAGACATCATGTATACTGGACCTCTGAACAGAAAACAAATCCTATCAGTGTATACATACTAGGAAGACTGGAAAAAATGTGGTTTTTTTGAGCACAGACACCAGGGCAGGCAGTCTGTGGAGCCCCTGCTGGTAGGTATAGAGCGTGGGAAAGTCCAAGGAATAACAAAACCAAGTGCAGGGGCTGTGCCTGTACTACCTTGTGTGATGCAGACAAGTGGGCAGGGAGTCTTGGCTTCGGTTTTGGCAAAATTTGATGCTCTGCAGTTTCAAGAGCAGGTGTGCTGGACCTGTGGGAGAGGAGAAACACCTGAGCAAGGAGGTCTGTGGCAGTGATGTGCCTGGTTGGGTGATCAGGCAGCCTGAAACATCATCTCAGTTCTGCTCAGTTCCAGAACTTGCTCAATAAAAACAATATGTGTCAACTACTTGGTTTATTCAGATTTTCCCTTCTGGGAAGTGCCAGAAGAGCCTGAGAGCCATGCAGAAGGGAAATGCATTTCTATGCTATGGCCCAGGAAGGAACAGGCCACACCTTGCTTAGAGCTGAAGGAGAAAAACAAAGCAAGCTTTTCAGGATTTAACCAACCCCAAAAAAACCTTGGGGGTTGTGCCAGTAAAGCAGGAGCACCTCGGGATGTTTCCTCTGGATCCTTCACTAAACATCACCCACTGATGACCTGCAGGAGGTTTGGAAGTTCTGTCAAGGCCCATATTTAATATTTAACTGGAGCAACTGCCACCTGTGAAGAATGGTTCCTCATTTTGCTGACAAAAAAATGCAAATGAGATGGGAACAACAACACATGAGTATGTGAATATTTTAATGTCTTCTCCATAGTTCATGGGCATTGAGTGAGGTCACTGGTTTGCCCGTTGGAGTGCTCTCAGTGGGTGTTTCTGCTCAGTCAGCACAATGTAAAATCCTACCAAGCCTTGATGGAGAGTGCTGAGCACTGGACACAGAGGTTGGCACCAGCAGGAAATGAGCAGTTTCCTCAAATAGTTCATTTTGTTAGTGTTGCTACATGGTAAAAAAATTAAACAAATAAAACCATAGTTACTTTGCAAAACTAACCGGCATATCCTGACATTAGAGACAGCTTCCATTTTACTGACCGCTTATCAAATCACGCAGGAAAAGACCTTTGTGGGATAAGCACATTAGCACTAAGTTATTAGGGGAGGATTGATATTCTGACAATTCCTGGAAGCAGGATTTTAAAAAATATACTATAGAACCTATTACTTATACAGTCTCGGAACCTCATTTAAAGACCAGGATTTAATGGGTAGCATTCAATTTTCATCAGAAGAAAGAGCAGCAGCCAGAGCATTGCAGCAGAGGTTACCTTTCCACTCCTGCACCAGCAGCGTGCTCAGGGAAGGCAGGACTTGGAGCACCTTTGCTTTCCAGACCCATCTCGATGTGCTTATTGGCCTCATCTGTAATGTAACAGAGACAACAGAGAAACGACATTTCATTAAACTTGTAATGGTTGGTGTGTTTTGTCAGGGGAAAGAAAAAGCTCTCCCCAATGAAAATGAGTCCCACCAGCACAATCCCTGGGGATTTAAGAGGAGATGGCTGTTGAGGTTTCTGCCTGCTCTCCCCCACAGTTGGGGGAGGCCCCGGGGCAGCACTGACTGCACTCCCTGTGCAGCCAAGGCACTTCCAGACCCCGCCGGTCCAGGAGGCCAAAGAGAGCTCCTAACACCTGACTCATGCCAGGAGCTGTTGCATCGCTGGAAACCTTCACAGGACACTGCTGTGACTGTCAATAAAGTTAATCCATTCCAGGATTTAAACTCAGCCATTTCCTGTTTTGACTCAAGTCGTCCGATCTTGGCAAACAAAGGAGGAGGCCAATATAGTTAATGAGGAGATCCCTGTTATTTTTACTGGCACAAGGCTCAGCTATATCTTCTAAGCTCCCAAAGACCCTAAAGAAAAAACAATAGAAGACAGTAACCTTTACAGCAGACTGCCAAGGTATAAAATTGCATTAGACATTTTGTTGGCAAATGGGCTTTCTTGCTACTGCAAAACCAAAAGGATTAAACTCTCAAACAGTGAGGAAAAACTCAGCTTAGCCTGGTTAACAAGATCTGCACATATTTATTCACATGCAGCTAGATCTATTTTAAAGAGCAAATCTACCTGTTACAACAACTGCCAAATCATTTCAGGATATATTTCATCACACAATAGAATAGGAAAGCTCAGAGGATTCAGAAGTGACATTAAATACTACAGCCTTGCTTTTTATCTGGTTAGAAAAATGCACAAGGCCAGTCCTGCTGACAGACAAGCTGTGATACTGGTGTCACACCAATGCTGCTCATGGGGTGCCATCCAGCATCAGCCCAGTCAGCCTACAAGTAACAGGAATATCCAAAGATCCATTCTCCCTTGTTTGTGCATCCCCATGGAATAAAATGCTGCATTCCCAACTCCTCCTGCCTGCCCAGCACCCGACTATGAGGTGCAGGGGGCACAGCAGCCTCTGCTCAGAGCTGCATTAGGACCACATGTCTGGGAAGTTGGGGAGTCACTCCTGCTAGAAGACAAGGGTCTGGCTGCGTAGGAACAAGCCAGTTTTACAGAGCATGTTTCTGAGGGAAGCACTGTGTTTTGCCCATGTAAATGTGGACAGGCACAAAGCATCACTGAGCATTGTCTCTGGAGGTGTGGTTGGTGGCACGTGCAGGCCATGGCACGTGCAGGCAATGGGAGTGTTTATTTATACAGAGAGCCACGTCCTCCTCTTCTGCCCCAGACCTGAGGGAGGGAGATGCCAGCAGGTAGCTATGCTGGCAGCAGAGGAACCAAACACAGAGCTCTCACATTTTTCCTTTGCCTGTCATGGTCGAGAAGATCTTTACAACCAAAGGCTGCATTTGCTTCTCACCCCACTTCCAAAGGCACTGTGTTGTATTTGCTTTTCACTGACTTTTCCCCCTCAGACAGGGCTCCCTGTTCCCGGCTGGCAGAGGCAGCAGGAGGTGTTCAATTCCACCCATCCAAATCACTGCCCTGCAAAATGGCTCAGCCACTGACACAGCTATGCCTGGCTTCTATCACCTCAAACAAATAGCCTGTTAGTATGTTATAATCCACCAAGACAAGCAAAAACACCTTTGCTAACTTTAGGATGAGACAAAATAAGAAGCAAATTCCAACAGAAATTAGTAGTGGCCTGACCAGTTTAACTTGTCCATCCCTATATTTATATATGTATGTTTACAGCCTGCTCTAACACTTTTGCTGCTTTACTCATTTCCTATCACTCTAAAACAAAGATACTCAACACCAGGGGAAAGCACAACTAACCCTGCACCAGGGCTCACTTGCCTTGGTGGGTGGATAAAATGGTCTTTCTCGTAGATGATTTTTAGCTCTCAATTATTGCACATAAGCTTTAGGAGAAGTTATCACCAAATTTATCCATCTGTGCTGCTCTGCAGGCTGTAGTTTAAATATAGGGTATCTATCTGTTCTATAGATTTGTATTACTGCCCATGACTAGTGTTTTCTATTAGAATCAATACCAACTGTGAAAACCCTTAGGGATCCACACAACTCTCCCTTCTGAAGGTTAAAACCCTCCTCCAGAAAAAGTCGCAGGGCATTGTCCTGCACAGGCACAAATTTCCACCCCTACTCAGCCCTTTAACCTTGCAAAGGGAATGCCAGCGATTATCTCAGTGGGGCTTTTCCATGCAGGAATTTTCTCATTTCACTCCCTAACACAGGCCTAAGTCTAAAGACTTAAACTGGGAGTTGTGAACATGTTACATGGATTTGACTAAATGAGCGTGCACTCCATCATTCTGAAAGCCACCAGAAGGTGAGTGACCTTTCCAGGGACAGAAAACAAGGTGTCAGCATGGCAAGCAAAGGCCCTTATCTCACCCACTGCAGACTCAACATGAGTTACACGGTCAGACCTCACATAAAGGGGCTTTATCCTCATTCCTTTACGGGCCAGGGGCTGCTCTCAGCAGTGCCACACTCTTGCTGACCAGTCAGTGAGAGAAGAGCTTGCCCTTGTGCATGAAGGGAGGCAATCTACACAGCAACAAAGAGCTGAGCACGTGATGGGCAGCAGCAAGGTGAATATATCAGCTGCAGGATCTCGATCCTCAACCAGCGCTGTAAAATGTCAGTGGGAAAAGTAAGAGGAAGGAATGAAGTCACACGTTATACCTGTGCTTTACCAAAATAAGTCTGAGAATAGAAATAGAGAAAAAAAAGGGAAGAAAAGAAGTTGCAAAAGGAATAAAGGGCTACAGTTAAACATAATTACTATAGTAATTTAATAACATTTGCCTCTTCCTTCTTAAAACAAATGCACATCCTCAAAAAGCAGAACATGGTCTGCAGAAATGGCCAGGCAACTCTGCCAAGCTGGAAAAGGTTTTATATGTTTAGCATTCTGGAGGTATGATAAAATGGTAAATTTAATGACATCATGAATCCATAACAGCAAGGATAAAAGCAACTTCATATGAAATATGATGGGCCAGTTCTGCATGAGAGGTTCCAATGAAACCATGCTAAGCTACGAGAGCTGTCAAGGATAAGTAAAAAGCAAAAAGAAAATGAGGCTCTTAGTGCAGTCCCTTGTCAGTGTTTAGCTTTGAGAATGTGTCCCAGTAACGTGGAGCTAGGAAGGGTATACTAAACCCAGGCAATTCATACTAACAGAGACATCCTGGCCAAGGAGGCCTATCAAAAAAGCAGTGATCTATGCTGCTGCTTCCCCACAGCAGGAATGGGAAGCTGGGACAGAAAAGATGGCTGAACTGAACGGGTGGAGATGACATTTGAGAGTTGGACATCTACTCCTTCATCGAACAGCAGCCTTTACTGCAGAAGAACAGAGCCCGGCTACAGGGTCCTTGTGTTAGGGACGGTGGCAGACTTTGCTTAGAACAGTTTATCATGGCCAAGGTTTCCCCAGAGCAGCAGCAGCCAGTAACTCAGCAGCCACATTCGAGTATCTGCGATTACCCCCCTGACAAATCACGAAGGTGGTGATTTGTGTGACGCTGGGCTGCAGGCCCACAGTCCTGCTGCAGGGTCAGCTGGCCTGTCTTCATGTTGAGGACTGGATGTCATCCCCAGTCCTGCTTCACACAGATGTTCAGCACAAAGTTCCAGCTCCAGGCTGGTTACATTTGGACCCCAAGCAGAGTCCTGCCTGTTTCACACAGGGCTGATCTCTTCTCTGCTCTGAGCTGACAAATCTGCTTTGATCTGTTTACAGAGCACCATGAAAGTTTATCTGCGTGTCAAACACGCAATTAATCTGCTTTGAATTAGCACATGGTCCCAGATATACCCTTGCTATGGCACACAGCCTGGGTACATTTCAGACTCGGCCACAAAGCCCTTTTTACTTCAAAAAACACATTATGCCATGGAATTATTTCCATGTAAAAAGCTAGGCATGGACCCTCTCAAGTGGGTCAATATGTGCCAGGAGATATCCCTTTGCAGAGATATGACTGACCCCATCACTTCAAAGGCCTGTGAGA
>JAWWES010000150.1:11642520-11662022 GCA_035583135.1 Lophotriccus pileatus
GAAATCAGCATCTTCCTCCCCTGAGCAGGAAAGGGGAAAGACGCCCTTGGCATCTCTGAGGGCTGATGATTAATTCAAAAGGAGAGTCCAGTCCTGCAATCCTGCAGAGAGAGGACAGCAGCAACACCAGGATGACTGAGAAAGCAGGAGGTACAATGGAAAGATCCAGCAGGATCTGAGCAAAAGGGACAGCACTGATGCAGCCTTCATCTCTCCTTATTGCATGCACACAGACACACGTACACACACACACATGCTCCTCTCTAAAAGAAGTGAAAAAATCCCCCCAAGGGAAGCCCACACCCTGCTGTTATTGCACATCCTCTCACCTGATGCGATCCCCGTCCTTCTTCTTCAGCTCTGCATCTCTCTGCAGAACCTTCATGAGTTTTTCATACTCCTCCTCGGTCAGGAAGCTCAAGTCCAACATCTTCCCTACAATCTTCTTCAGTTCCTCAGACAGCTGAAGCAATGACAGAGCAGGAGCTAGTCCAGCCCAGCCCACCACAGTGCCATGGGCAGCCCCTTGCAGCCCACCCTGGTGCGCTGAGCAAGGCGCGGCTGGAGAGAAAGGACTTCACCGCAGCATGGCTTGGGTGGAACTTGCGTTAGCACCTGGACTTGCACTTCCAGGCTCTTGGCTGGCACGTTTCTCTGCACTGCATGCCTTCCCCTGCCAGGAAAATTCTCTCAGCAAGACTCTGCTGCTCTGCTTTTCTCCAGGCGCAGTTGCAGCGATCTGGAAGCCAACGTCAATCACGCGGGCGAGCAGGGGAAGGAGCGAGCTCGCCGCCCGCCGGGGCTGCCTCAACAGGCACGAAAGCTCATCTCACCAACGGCAATCCCAGCACCTCTGGCATGCGCTGTCCTCACCAGGGAAGTCTGCCTCTGTGGAGTTCAAGCATCCCTGCAAAGAAATAACACCGAGATGCCTTTTATGATAAGCGTGACATATGGGAACCGACTGTGTACATTGGGGGTTTTTATTTGTTCTCCAGCACAAGTTCCAAAACAAGCTGCCCTACTTTCCTCCCAGTCCTACGGTTCCTCACGTGGTATTAACCTAACCAAGACAATGTTTTACTTTAGCTGCTTTCCTACTAACAGGTAAACAGTTGACTCAGCATGCTACAAGCAAAATATGCATATAAATTACCAAATTGCTTGGGTTTTTTTTACCTCCATTCTTCTTTTCCTTGCTTCTTTCTGCCCTAAATGAGACCAAGGATAAGCAGCCAACCTTTGTAAAGCAATTGGAAAATGACAGAACAGCAACCTGCAAGTGTTACTGCTCCATTTTATGCCATGAAATACCAGGGACTGCTCATTTTCTAATATGCGTGTCCTTTGCTTTATGCTGCACTGATATTTGCTATTCAAACAGTACTGGTGCAGATCACTTTGTGTTACAACAGACAGCAAAAATGGCCAGAGGCTGCAGGGCGTGGAGGTAAAGTAAGTCAAGCGTTGCTTTGCTACTTTATTCCTTTTCCTCTCACCTGGCCAACTTCAGGGCAGTAAGGCACACCTCTTGCTCCTGTCCATGTAGGTAGTTTCTAGCTCACCAGGTAGAATTTTTCCACTCTTTCCAAGCCTATCAGGCAATTGTGGGTTTCATCATACTTTGCTATTTCTCCCAAAGCCACAGCCTTGGGAGTTAGGTCATTAAAAATTAATGAATCCCAGCCTTCATGGCAAACAGGATCTGAAGTTCATCAGGCCTGTTCCCTAACCCCAATGCCTGTATCACCCTTACTCCCTGTCTAATCTGCCATTTTGAGAACACCAACCTCAGCCCCTCCAGGCCACCTATTTCAGTGCTTTGCTAACTGGCAGCAAGCAACTCCTTCCCATTGCCTGCCCCAGGTCTCCCTGATAGATGTCAGTCTGTCCTGGCTACCACGGGGATGTTCCCTTTGGAGCCACCCTCACAGGGTTTGAGACTTCAGCCTCCAGGTTAACCAACCACAGCTCCATCAGCTTCCTCAGAGCTGGGGTTTTCATCACTTTTGCCACTTCTTTGGACTGTCTCTGCATGGTGCACCTCTTCTGTCAGCTGGCATATATCCAAAGCTGAGAAGCATTCCAGCTGAGCTTTGCTCATTTGACATCATTTCTCAGATTTACATTATTTTATGGATGATGATACATTCCCAAATGTTTGCCTTTTTCATAACGGTGTAACAACATTTTAGAACAGACATCTGACATTAATACTTACAAAGAAATACCACAGAACACTGCATGAGAAGGCTCATAAAAGGAATGGCCACTGTCATAAAACCTCTAACATTTTGTAAAAAATTGCTGGACAAAAGGAAAAAAACATTTCAAATTTCTTTGAGGCTTGTCACACTACAATTATAGCCTTTATCATCTGAGAAACTATCAATACCACCCTAAATAGTTAAAACAGAAAGAGCAATAAAAAGCCCTGGTGAATCTCTACTGTTTAAACCTACGTTTCATCCAGCCTGGCATGGTTCTTCCATGCTTGGTTCCAACCATCTACTCTCTCTGGCTCTCAGGCACAATTCTACTTCTACAGAGACGTTCACAGAAATTTCTGGGACGGATTTTATTTTTAAAAAGGTATCTAGGGACATTTCACAGTATTTGCTTCTCAGGAAGTTTTATTTATTTTTAACAAACCCATGACATGTGGGCTGAAACTAGTTCAGGAAACATTTCCAGTGAAGACTCATATTTATCCATCAAGTCAATTAGTCAATTAAAAATAAAGGCTACTTCTTAGGGATAAAGGCCATCTCTTTGTAAAGAGCATTTTTTTTCTTTTTTTATCCCATGAAAATGTTTTATCTTACTGGAATATCTCCATTAGAAGGAAAAGGCTTACAAAAACCAAACAGCCAGCTCCTCCTCTTGTTTTATAGAGTTAAAAATCAAACCGCTCGCTGTGGGAAAGTGAGGTGGTTCAGAAGACCACTCCACCTGGGGGTTTTGCTGGAAGTCTTACGAGCTGCAAAGCTGCTGACCCAGACCTGCAGGAGCAAACAAGGCAGGGAAATGATCTCCACCTGCAGCACAGCCACGGGGCTGTCCCTGCTGCGATCCGAGCTTTGCAGCCTCCGATGGGTGCACCATGCTGTCCTGGGCACTGCAGGGGCTTGAAACAGCAGAACCTCACCATTAACCACTCAGGCACACAGCAGTAAGGCAGAGTGTGTTATTTGTTTACTTGGGTGTGCAAGTGCAATAGATCAAGGATAAGAATCAACTGACAGGTACAGTTTGTCATCAGGCAGGCACTGCACTGTGCTCAACCATTGCCCGCTCCCTCCAGTTGCTTAATCCCTGAGCTCATACTCCTGAAGCAGCACCACAGCTTTGATTTGCCCTGTTAGATTGTACATAATCCTCTCCCCTCTCAGAGCCTTGTTAATAAACAGTTCAGACACCACAGGGATGATGCAGTACAAACACCTAAACCAACAGATCCATGAGAAAGCCAGGACCCCATGGGTCCCACACCGACAGGGATACTTTCTGCATGTTCTGCCCAGCCCTCGCCCCACCACCTCTGCAAACAGCAGGGAAGGGAAACACAAAAGCCTTTCAAGTTTGCAGGGCAATGATGGGAGTCATTGTGCTGTGCTGGGGAAGATTTTACTGCAGAGTGGGACCTCTTCAGTGGAAGCCCGTTTTTTTTAGCCCACTCATGTAAACTAGTTTTGGACAAACCATGATAAGCAAAAAGAAAGTTGCACTCTCCTTCTGCACTCTCCTTCTTTCCCACCGGTGAGAGATCCCTCCCAGGTCAGGATTACTCTCTGGCAAGAGGAACAAAATAGAGAGTCATAAAAGAGTGAATTGTTTGTGTCTGGATTAGCAGCATCTGCCCAAAGCCTGCAGAACAACATGCAAAGCAAACTCAGGCTGCCCTCAGAGGCTGCACCACCACAACACTCCTGTGCAGGGGAGCTGCCCTGCTGGGTCCTGCCACTGTCATGGCAAAGCAGATGGATAAAATGAATTATCAGGGCTACAAGAAAGACCACAAATCTGAGCAAAGGAGCACACTGGATGTCCAGAGGAGTTCCTTTCCTCTAACTGCTTTTCTAGGGAAGAGAACGTCACAAAGACTGACTCGCACACTCAGCCGTGTTGACAAGTGCTGGGTGTGGAGGGGGTGTGGAGACAAGCAACAGCAGGACCCATCATGTGGCACAACTGGCTGCATCTCTTACTGTGATAGCTTTTGATTTCTTGTGGCCACCTCCCCAAGAAGAAGCCAATGCTCCAGTCACCAGAGAAGATCCACAATGGTGTGTTACACTGCTGTGCAGCTTGTCCAACACACAGCCCAAACATCTGAACTGTCCTCAAAGCCCCACAGCTCCTTGGACTGGGCACCAGCAAAGAGCAGTGCTACTCAGGGAGAACAGCAGTCCCACATGTTTTGGAGCTGACAGACAGGGAAAGGCCAGGTGTTGATCATGGATCTGGGAGGGCTCCCATTTACACCAGCTGAGACATGGAAATCTGTGACTTCTCCACAACTGCCTTCAGCAGTTCTCCCTGCAGCAAAGCATCAGGTAGCATTCCCCCAGCATCAACCCAAAATCCAACCCCTAGAAGTGAAGGGGCAAACAAACACCAACCTTTCTTCAGCAGAGAGCAACATCCTGGTGCCAGGAGCACCTGCCCTGGGGCACAGCAAGTGAAAGCACACTCAGACAGCCCGGACAATGCTCATTTCCTCGTTCCTCAGTGCTCTGCAGTGTCCCCACACGTGACCCAACCCAACCAAATTCCCTGTGCCTGCCTCCTCTCACTGCTGGCCATGACACAGGTCACAGGCCTGCAGCTGTACCCGCACAGAAAAGCTTAAGAAGGTGTAGTAGTTCTGGAGTACTTTCCAAAATAAATAGTTTGACTAATACCATGCAGGGTTTCTGCAGCAGTAAGAGCTATTTATGAAAGAAGGTATGTTACAGACCTCTTGCCTGAATTAATATATCCTCTCTCTTCGAGTTTTTCTTTTTATTAGTGGAGAAGGGCGTTGTTTGGGGAGTTGTTTGCATTTTTTTTAAGTAACTCTCTTTCAAATACTTTGATCAGGTGAAAATTAAGCACTTGTTTAGCCTAGCAGGCATGAAGAATAGCCTGTTGCTGAAGGGGCTTCCACTTTCTTTGTGCTGCATTTTCATTTTATTTCTGGGAGGTTTAACTCAGTTCCAGCTCAAAACTGAACTATGTTAATGCTCTTCATAACTAACTCGAGCTCCAACTGCTCAGACGCACAGTACCAGCCCAGTGCTCTTGATGTCATCTGCCTACAGACACAAATTACCCGTAGTCCACCTGCAGGGCACTTCAGTCTCAGTCCTGATTTCTCAGTGTGCACCTTTCCTTCAAAATTCTGCACATCTTCTTCAGCACTGGGACATGCACAGATTAATGATACACACCATGGGCCAAGCAGCTTTCACTGATTAGACACTGAGTTGCGTATAAAGGAAGAGGATGAACTTAGGAACTGTAACCTGACAATTTGGTGATCAGGACCCAGCATTTAACACTCCAATTTCAATCCCCAGGTGAGCATAGGACCACTAAGATCCACCTCAACCTTTGAGACCTGGAGCTGCACATAGGTCCATGTAATAAAGATATGAAAACCTCCCAACCCAAAACATGGCAAAACCTAGAACAGATAACACTGATCTCACAAGGCTATTCACAGCCAGATGAAAATGGCAGCAAGCTGGAAAGGCTGCTTGCCTCTGTCCATACTTTTGTATCACATATCATGCCACAATGTAAGGAAATAACCTCCTTGAGCTTTACAATGTGTGGACACTTCCCAGTACCCTCATTAGTCAAGACAGATCTTGTAGGGCAAGTCAAAACCAAAAGTAGCATTGTATTACGAATGATGGATGTGGTCCTGGCACCCACAGCTATAATGCAGTTCCCAGTATATGCTGTAGCTAACAGGACCAGAAAGATTTACTATCAAAGCTGCTGTACCTGTGGAGTTTGTGATCAGCCTTGTACCTCCCTCTGTCTCATGCTGGAAGGTCCAGCCCCACTCTTCTCCCCATCTGGTTTCTTCTCCAGTCAGTGAAATATGCAGAGGCATTGTCATAATTATTTTACAGGCAAAATACTGATAGCCACTAAAATGCTCACAGGCACAATACTATGACATTTAATGGATGCCCTTTACCAGCAGAGAAGAAATAAAAAGCAAACTTCAGGATGGTCTTTCTCTTTGGGAAGGATGGGCTAAAAACCAGCACAAAACCTCCTGTCCACAGTGAATTTCACTCAGACGTGTAGCAGCTCAACTGATCTAAGTGTTCCCTTTTATACCTGGACAAGCCCTTGAGGTGCAAAAATACAGATAGCAGAGGCACTGCACCAGCCTCCAAACATTGCTCTTAAAGTATGAAATCACTGGAAGTAGGAAAATGCTCCTAAGGCACCAAGGGCTGTCCTACTGAAAAGGCACAGGGCTGAGCAGCAAATACCTCTACCCAGGTCTGTTCTGCCTATGCACTCACACCACTAACCCTCCCTCTCTGTGCTCACATCTCCCCTCTCACTGTAATGAAATAAATATATAAATACCTGTCTTTTGTTTAGCCATTCCAAAGTGCAGCATCACGAGAGCTCTTCTGAGGTGCATTATTTTCTCATAATTTGCAATATGCCACTTGCAGCTGTCTAGTCCTTCACAGACCAAAAGCAGCTGTGAGCTATGAGAACAGAGAATATATTTAATATCATTATTTTCTGAAAAGCTATTCCACAAAAAATGCTGTGGCCGCACAGGGTGCAATGATATTTTGTCTGACTTTCCCAGACAAATCAGAGAAAGAGGTCTACTGTTCCTACCCAAAAACCTCCTAAGCAGCTAAGTCATACAGAAGTGGCCTTCAGATGAGAGACAGCTGATAAGATAAAGAATAACCTCAAACAAAGCTCTGGTCTCCCAGAGCAGCCCACATATAAATGCATCTGTTACCATCACACAGAGAATGTCAAGGCCAAATTCTGGCAATGCCAGGCACAAGTGCCAGAATTACTCAAGCTCAACTATTCACAGACTTCATACAAACTTTATTCAGTGAGGGCTGCACATGACACAATGTGCCATTCCCACCTCAGACCTGCTGATGAGCAGCTGATGCCTGCCAATATCCACCACTGAGGGCAGTTTTGGCAGGCCCAAGGGGCAGCTAGAACACAGCAGGTCTGACCCTCGTGATGGCTCTCCCCTCCACTGTGCACCCCAGAACAAAAAAGTACTGCTCAGTTCATTGTGAGCACAGCCCCGGGTGATTTCATTCAGATTCAGTCATTCTTTCATGTTACACTTTCCAATAATATCCAACATGATAGATAATCTCTGCTGTTTTATTAAAATCTTTTCCCTCCCCCTCCCCCTGGGCAGCTTTAGTGAAGGATGTCCATTGATCAGGAATGGCCTGAGATGCTCGTAGGTGCAGAGGAATTGCAGGAATTTATCAAAGCAAGCAGGTCTCTAGCCCAGCCTCTTGAGAGCAGCCAGTAGAAGATATTTTAGAAAAACAACACAATGCTAAGCCAAAAAAACAAGCAAACTCCCCTATTCAGTGCACGTGGGGAATGCATAACTGAGGAAATGCTCCACTGACCACATCAGAAGCGGGTGAACTCTGCTTATTTGCACTCAGCCTCAGAAATTCCACTGCTTCTGAAGAAGGTCTGAGACCCACAACACTACAGAAGGTTCAGTTAAGGCTTCAATTTCCTCTTGCAAAAAAGGATGCATAAGGATTTTTCCTCCCCTGTGCATTTCTACCCAATGCAATGTAACCACCACATGAATAATTATGTCCACTGAACTCTACTCATCTCCTTCTAGCAGGGAACTGCATGGGTGGAATTTGCATTACACACAATTTACTTCCTTTTAGCCATTTCTAATTAAATGAACCATCCTGTGGTTACCACCTAGGATAAACAAAAGACTGAGCTTCTCAGTCTTAATCATTATTTCCCAAAGCCAGCATTGCCAAAATGAAAAAACCCCATCACAGAAGTGTGACTCAGACTCCTTAAGGGTGACCAGTCCTTTTACTGGTCATAAACTGATAATCCAATTCTATAGTTTAAATATTTGAGACTTCTGTTTATCTCATAGGTGGGAATTATTTGCAGAGCTTACAGGATGTAGTTAGTTGTAATTCTGCAGATTGCCAGAACGCAAATAAACAAGCACAGCCACCTGGGACACTGAGAAATCCCCAACATCCCATCCACCGAGAAGTCCTCTAATATCCCAGCGAACAAGGATGTCAACAGAGGATGCCTGTACTTTAGAGACTTTGCTTTGTCTGTCACCTTGCCAGACCCACTCTGCTCATTCCAGGTGTTACTCAGAGAGCTCTGGAGGCGAGAGGGAAGTGCTCCCACACCTTCACTAAATGCACTTTGCTTTGGGGTTGGGGGCAGGAGCTTGTGCTGAGGTTTGCTCTAAATCTGCACTTACATCCTCAAGAAAACAAGTTTTACAGGAATCTGCATTCCCTATTTATTAGTTTGTAACCAGCCTTCCCCCCCACAGCTTAGTTGTGAGTCAGTTTAGGGCTCCTCATGCACATTGTGCTGCGTGTCTGCCACACTGACATTTCCATCTGAGAAATATCCTAGTGTCCAGGCTTCACTCTCAGCCAAGGGAGAACTGGCACCTTATATCAGCTTTAAGGAACTCAGCTGTCCCACTAGCAGTTTCTAGATACTACATGGTATGAAGGGTACTCCTAAAAGCATCTTCTCAGCTCCTTATGCTTGAAAAGGTGACAATAAATAAATATATGGCATTAAAATTGAGCAATTAACAGCTTAGAGCTAGACCACTGCAGGTGAAGGTTACATATTTAGACTAATCATCCCCCTGTACCCCTTTGTCACTCACTGATCCTGAGAACCCAGACATTTTCAATATGAAAAAGGGGAGACAGGCAATAAATTCCAGCTGAGTTCAAACAAAGAAACTACAGGACTGGAAGATGAAGAAAAAAGCAACCACCCATGAGAAGTTCTGGCTTTTATTTTTGATCCAGAAAAGTATCTGCTGACCTCAACTTCGCTTCCTTCCAAACATAAGTTCTCCATGTTTGCCTGCAGTGGTGACATGTCATTAATTGCTTTCCTGACCCTGATTGTTATGCCCCAGCAATCCTGAGCTCGCAACACCTACCCAGCCGTGAGGAGCTGGTCAGGAACCCTCAGAATCAGAAGCCATTTCATTTAAATAAAACCAACACCAAACTCCCCTCATTTTGTAACATGGTAGGGAAGTTAAAAATATGTGGGGCCTGATTCCTGTTTACTCCTGTTCCTGCTGAGCTCCATGGCACGAGGCAGAGGCTGGTGATAAATCCCAAGGGAAACCAGCACTGTTTGTTTAAGAAACTTTGCATACTGAGGGATCCTTCCTTCTGGTGAATGATTATTTTTAAGCCTCGACCACGCCTGGATGATTCTGAAATAACTCAAAACTGGAATGAAGGTAACTGCAAAACAGTAGGGTGCATCTCATTATTGCCTGAAATATTTGGAAGGTATAATTCCCTCCAACATGTGGGAAAAGGAGTTTTGGATAAAACATTCTAAGGAGTAATCTCCTGATCTGTATTTTCTAGTTTGTGATGCCAAAACACAAACAGGCTATGTCCAGGGGCTGGGGTCACTCCCCACATTATGAAAAGGGAGAAAAATGCTGCTCAAGCCCATGCCTGATTTGGGATCCACAGCTGCTTCTCTTCTAATTCCCAAGCATGTCCTGAGGCCTGGACAGGTCTGTGCTGCACCTGGTTCGAGTACAGAAATGCATTACGCTAAAGTTTTAAATAAAGCTGTTTTACTTTGTCACACTGACATACAGTGAAAAGGAAGCTCCAGGGAGAGTAAACCCATTGCTGAAGCTGCAACATTACCTGCTTTCAGATCTTGTTCTATGAGAAAGTCACAGATGGGAATATTTTTTGCATGGTCACTTTCCTTCCAGGAATAATGCAACTTTTCAATGCAAACACAGACTTAGTCATTAACTCACTTATTGGAGCCATGTACATGCTCCAGGAGCTGGATGACTTCAGTGGGGCAAGAGGTCCTGGAAGCACTTATTACTACAAGAAGAAAAAAAAGCACCTGCTTCCACTGTCTGTCCCCTGCAGTGCTCAGAATTAGGTGAAGGATCCTGTATTTAAGTCTATCCAGTGAAGGGTGATGTACAACACCCACAGTCATGAGGAGGCTAATACTGTCAGAGATGAGCAGTCTCAATTCACTAGGAAATTAATCATTAAATAAATCAGATGCCATACAGATTCCAACAAAGCCACAGCTCTTATATTAGGTTTTTCCTATAGGAAAAAGTTGCAGGAGATTAATTAGCTAGAGGCACAGCTATAAACAGATATGCTTAAACTAGCACAAATCTGCATGTGGACATGGCCTGTCATTTAGTTTAGCCTAAAATAAAAGTTTAGGCAAACTCAAGTGAGAAGTCCAAACACAGATTGCACCAATTTAATTAAATGACTAAAAATAAAATCAGTATCAGATGATCATCTGGTACCACTTTCTTGCGCAGACAAGGTGTTTCTTCCATCTGTGCAGCTCCATGAATACTTAGCAAATCTTGCAGGGAGGTGGGGAAAAAAGACTTTTTGGAGAAGAATAACAAGATCACCTGAACTGTTGAACAACACAGTTTTATTTCTAGGTGCTCCAGCCAAATAAGATTTGGAGCTTTTATGTGAGCAGTGACAACTATTATTCTGCTCAGACACAACTGTACGATGATGCTGTTGTGTAAAATGCACATTATACTGCAGAGTTAAGATGCCTGCCCACAGTGCTGACCCTGTTTTGCAGTGCTACATTCAGCCCAGATAGCTGCAGGTCTGTGAGAAGGCAACAGCCTGGGCTGAACCTGCTGGAGGCTCATCCCAGCAAACACCCAGAGCAGTTCCCACAGCAGTTCTCTGTGGGTGAGTTTCACTGAACTGCTGTCCTAATCCCATCTGGTTTGTCCCTCCAAGATGAACTGTACCATCAGGTTTAACTTGCAAAAAGTAACTTGCTTTTGACTCAAGAGTCACTAACAGACCCTTATTCCTCTTGGGCTCTGCCGCCCCTTGACACCCCGGGGCAGCCTTATAGTTCTTTCAACTTTGTTGCAAACAGTTATCATTGTTTTGTTTTTCTCCCCCGCTACATCTCTGAATGCAGAAAACAATATTGATTTAAATGCAATCAAAGCTAGCCTGATGTACACTGAACACTTTGTCCATGTTGTGCCATACCGTGGCAAGGGCTGCCTCTTTCCCAGGGATGGAGGCCCATTAAAGGCACAGGATTTATGAGTTCAGGGGGGAAAAACAAGTTTGCACTTCAATTACAGAATTGTGCAGGAGAGCAGAAACTTGGGTCACCACATGGAGTTTCTCAGATATTTTGCCAAAGGTGGAAGGGGGAGGGAGGTAGAGGACATGGGTTCAGCCCTCAGAATCAACTGATCCCTGCCTGCTGACACCCTCACACAAGTTTCACTGGGGTAGGTTGGTTGATCTGCACCCTTCTGACCATACCCTGTGGGGAGAGGCTCAGGGGGCCCAGAATGGTGAGAATAAGCTCCATTGCAAGCTATTTTATATAAAAATGACTCACTGCCAAACAAATACAAAGTAAGACATAGTAAACCAAACAGCTGTGGCCATAGGTTATCATGGCTTATACAACGGCACTGATCCCACTGGAGAGCTGGCTGCAAAGGGAGTAGAAATTAATAAATGCTGCTTTTGTTGCCATGCCAAATATTTACAACAATGAAGCATGAATAGGGAAGTAAATAAAACCAGGATGGAAGGGAGAGACTATGAAAATACTGGCAAAACAGAAGAAGTCACAGGAAAGTGACATATGATGTTCCAAGGTCTTTACAGATAATTTAGAATACAAAGTGGGAAAGCAATAACAAAAAGCACAACATAAAGCATAGGAAGTACCCTCTATTTTGTAGAATCTTCCTTTTTTAAAGACTTTTTCATGTCAGGTTTTCTCTGCAGAGAAAGTTGCAGATGCCCCATCCCTGGAAGTGTTCAAGGCCAGGTTGGATGTGGCTTTGAGCAACCTGGTCTAGTTTAAGCAGAGGGGTGGAATGAGATTGTCTTTAAGGTCCCTTTCAACACAAAACATTCTATGATCTCTCCTCTGAAAACCAGCACCCCCCTCACAAACTTAATTTTAAGAGATGGCACAAAAACGCTCTATGACTAATTGCAAGAAGCCTTGACAACACAATTCACCAACACAAGACAAAATACACTTTTATTTAATAACAGCCCCACGTTCTGTCCAGCCCCGCAGGTGTGATGCCCTGCCAGCCTGTCGTGTGGGACCAGCCCCGAGCCGTCACCCGAAGGGCCATGGGAGGTGCCCGGTGCCATCCCTGCCTGCCCTGAGTCGCTCCCCGAGCACAGAGCACCCGCACCGCGCTCCGCACACCGGCACCGCCGCTCCCGCCACGGGCATCGAGGCGAAGAGGGCTGCGATGAAGGCTGCGACCAGGGCTGTCCCGTGTCCTGCCCCGCTCGGCAGCCGCTCCCTGCCCGCTGCCCAGCCCCACACTCCCCCCGCTGCCGGGACAGGCGCGCCCGATCCCGGGTTCCCCCGGATGGCAAACCATGCTCTGCCCTGCTCCGAACCGCCCCGGGAACCGCGGGCACCCGGGGCACGGCTCTGCCAGCGGCGAGGGCAGCGGCATCTCCGCTCCCGCCCGGAGAGCGGGGCCGGGGCGTCCCGTCCGGGCCGAGCCCGGGACACGGGCAGCGACCCCGAGCTCCCACAGCACTGCCGAGCCCGGGACACGGGCAGCGACCCCGAGCTCCCACAGCACTGCCGAGCCCGGGACACGGGCACTGCACTGCGCTCCCACCCCCCACGGACACCGGGACTGTGCCCGGGACAGGGGAGCTCCGTCGGCCCTTACCTGCCCTCTGCGGCGCGGGGCGGGGCTATCCCGGGAATGAGGTGGGGTTATCCGGACGGGGGCGGGGTTATCCCGGGGCGGGAGTGTGGTTATCCCGGGATGGGGCGGGAGCGGGGCGTGCCTGTCCTGCCCGGCAGCACCGCGGAAAACCTGGCCCGGTGGAGATGCAGGGCGAGCGGGGGGTCAGGTGGATCAGCGGGGCGCTGACCCCGGGTTTGGGGACAGCCTGGGTTGGGGACACTTTCAGTCTTCCCGGATGTCGTTTGTCCTCATTTTGCATTTTGGGTTGTAAAGACAAAATAACTAGTGCCACCCTTGGTTCAGCCGGGGCAGCACCCACCTCTGCAAGCCAAGGTGTAAGGTGTTAAAAGAGGTGTAAGTTGTTAGGAGAACAGGTGTAACGTGTTAGGAGAGCAGGTGTAAGCAGCAAGGCCACCTCAGCACCAGCACTCGGCCTGAGGCTGCCCTAGGGTTCGGTACAGCCCCGCAGCCGTCCCATCTCCCGGGGTGTCACAGTCTCCTGCTGAAACAAAATGCATCCCTCTCACCTGCATCTCCCACAACAGAGAAGGCTGAAGCAAAACTAGTCACATTTGCATGTCACTAAAAGTTTGAATTTCTGAGTGCTTGGACAGTCAATGCCTCTGCATCAAGCGGAGGCAGGAACAGCTTAGTGTAGGGTTTACTTCAGTCCTGTTCACTGCTACAGAAAAATGTGACTTGGAAATGCGTAAATACAGTCACATGGGGACAACTTTATAACAGCCTGTCAAATCAGTGAAGAATTGCATTTTATTACCACAGCAAGTGCCTCCCATGCTTTTCTCAACTTTCAGTCTTTCAGTATCTTCAGGAGAACAACTGGCAGAAGCCACGTAAAACATTGAAATAGTAGGCAGAGGTGGGAAAAAATTTGATTTATTTGCTGATCTCTATTTAGGCTTTCATGGTTTGTATCCTAAAATGAACTCCTGTTTCAAGTCCAAGGTTTGGGCTATTAAGCTTGAAGTACCAGGAGGTGTTTTGAGTCAGAGAGATGCTGATTGCTGCCTGACCCTGTGCATCCACATTATGACTTCTGTCTTCCAGAACAACTGCTATGTGTACTGAAGCCCTGCTTCCTGGGAAGTGGCTGGGCATTGCCTGCTGATGGGAAGTAGAAAATAAATATTTTGTTTTCCTTTGCTTCCATGAGCAGCTTTTGCTTTACAGAGCTGCTTTTATCTTGACCCACAGGGTTATTTTCCATCTTACTTTCCTCCACTCCATCCTGTCCTGCTGAGGAAGGCAGGGATAGAGCAGTTTGGTGGGCACCTGGCATCCAGCCAAGGTCAGCCCACCACAAAGGTATTTCTTCATTCACATTCCCATCATGGAGAAAAGTCCCTCAAAACCTACATGACTTTTCAGACTGCAATGTATGACTCCTCTTAAGATGAGATGCACCTTTAGCTTGGATGAACAGTCCCTTTGTTATCTTGCCTGTGTTGGGACCTCCATAAGTACAGCCACAGCACAACCTGTTGCTCTGAGGCTTTTTTCTTTCCATACTACCCTTTTTCTTAACTCCCAACCCATTAAGCCTAGAATGTTTTCAGTATTTTTAGCTGTGACTTTCAAAAGGCTGCCAAAAGATAGCTGAAAAGTATAGAGCAGTGTGATTAATGCTCTTGGAGTTTCTTCATGATTCAGCTCTGTTAGAGGAACTAGATGTGGAAGCACGACAAAACCACCAGCAACTATTTCACTGGGGGCTTTCATTCAAATTTTTGTGGCCCCACTGGGTTTCTGTAACTTTTCTCCCCAGCTACATAACTGCAGTACTAAAATTACTGGAAGCACCAAAGGAAGAATGGCTTTGGAGATGCCATTTACTCCCCGCTGTCTTATCACAAAAATATTGTACTGCACAGAACAAACTGCATCTCAGTTTTGCGTAATGAGTGTTGAAAATTTAGTTTACAGCTTGCCAGAATAAGGAAACAGATAAAATCCCTGGTCCACTAGGACAAATGCTCCACCAGCAAGCCATAAACATAAATGCAGACTCCAAAGGAATAAAAAAAACCCTCCTGATAAATCTGTGTATGAGCAGGATCCCACCTGCATCTGCAGTAACTGGTAATCTAGGACTGGACAGGTAGAGAATAGCAATGTGTCTCTTTAGACACATCCCTTGCAATCCTGCTGAATGTCTTAATTGGTTAGAGAAGGAAAGTCACGTAACAGTCAAAATTCAGCAAGTAAAATTCAGTCCAGGTCAAGTGATTCTTCATGGAGCTCATCCAGTTTAAACCAGCTAAAAGCCTGGCCTTATTTTATTTGGCACTGTGGACCTCAGTTTTTACTGATGAAAAGCTGAGCTGTTTTAATGGAAAACTGAGGCTCTGTGTCCTTTCCCTGTAAGGTATAAATCTGTATTGGTTGGCAGCAAGACCTATGAAAGATTTTTGATACCATCTTGCTTGGCATTGCAAGATGATTTTTTCTTTTAATGTAATAACAGTCTTAAAAGAGAAATTGGCTCGTGTTTCAGGGAACTTTCCAATAGGCTTACAAATCATGTGGCCCAAGTCATGGGAAAGATGTTACTAATTGCTTACAGGAAAGCCTACAGGTTTTAAAGGCCACATTCATCCCAGATACCAGTGACAGAGGGATGGCAAAGTGCACACAGCCACCATGGCTTGAGCAGCTGGAGGGGCTGCAGTCTGCACCAGGTACTGGGGCAAGGTCCAGACTCCTCTCTGGAGTGAGAAGATCTGGTTACTAGAGGTGAGGTTTCCCTGTAGAAATGCAGGAACACAGGTACCTGTAGAGATGAATTCCCCATCCTATAATGTGGAGAACCTCCTTCTTCCATTCATCTTCCATCGACTGCATACGGAACTGAGACCACATGGCCAGGGATTCCTGCTTCAGAATGAGGTAAACAAAGTCTGATCCCAAACCAGACTCCTTTGAGACACTGGTGGGTTTTAAGGCTTATTTCGTTCCAGTGGCCAGAAAGCCAAGTAATCATCCAAAGCCTGGGAAGCACAAGGAAAATCCTTCTGGAAAACAGACCAAGAAGACCAAGATCTCCAGCCATACTAAGACTGGTACTGATCAGTGTTTGTAAAGGAAACAGGGGAGAGTTCACACATGCATGAGATACACCAGCATGGATTGTATACTGATACACATACTGCTCTGGTTGCAATACATTTATTTCTGCCCATATGTGTCTTGGTTAGTGCTACAACAGAGTGAAACCAGCACAAACAAGGAAAAACCACACAGCTGCTCTTACCACCACTGTTGCTCCAGGTTTGCTGCGCTGAGCTGAGGATTTAAGCCAGACAGATGGTGACTATAGCAAAAAGCATCCTGAGAAATCTGTTCTCTGTCTTCCAAGAAATGCAGTAACCCAGCTTACAGCAGAAGACAACATAAAGCAGAAGGTAACTTCTCAGAGAGACAATTAGCAAAGGTTCATTTTCAGACAAAAACATGTTGTTGATGGTAAAGCAACACTGCCCGATATCCCTCCTGTGCACTGTCCCATCACTGCCCTCTGGATGCCCTGCATGCTTCCTTCTCTGTCAGCAGGAAGCCCTCAGAGATACATGTTTGCTGCTAACTGGCTTTAAAAATGTACTGTGTTTTAAGAGGAAATAATACAAAGTTCTCTCCTGTTGGGAACACATCCTGGGCATGCCTTCGGAAATAAGCAAACAATAAATCTCCTCTCACATTCTTTGAAATATGAGTGAATTTGCTGCCCCTCTTGCAGTGCAAATCAGATTTTAGAACTGGATTTCTCTTTGGTTCTGACAGGATGTCCTAAGTAAAGGCTACACTGCTGCCCAGTACCACACAAGGAAAGGTGTGGCAAAAGCACACAGACATGTCAGGTCCACAAGACTCTTTGTCACAACCATCACTGCACACGGTCATTTCTTTTTCTCTGCAATTTCTTTTTCTGCACCCTATAACATGCATATTTAACATAACCTATCTTGTCTGTCCCTTAGGACATTGTTATGGATTCTACTGGGCTTTGCATCACACCCTTAGTGACACAGTCATTTTGAACTGAAAGTCCACATTTGCCCAGTTAGTTTTGAAGTATTGTAAAATAAACATCTGCCTTGAGAGAAGTCCCACTGAACTGCCAGGCATCAGTGTGAGAACTCTGCTCAGACGGGTTTCATAACTGCTTATAACCATAATTTTAAAGGATAAAATGCATTTGGTATCTAGTGCCTCAAGAAACAGTCAGAGCAGAAAGGAGAATTCTTAAGAATAACTCTTTAAAAAGGAAAAAGGAGCATTATTTTGAGGATGATTTCTCGTTATGAAATATCAGAACTTTTTTCCTGTCCCCTTACAATGAAACAGGCATCCCTTGCTTTCCTCCATTGCTCCATCAATCCAAGCAAGGCTGAAACACTTACCTGGGTGTATTTCCATCCCAAAGGTCCAATGAAGTTTTAAGTCACTAACGTAAGCAAAGCTTTTGTGTTGCAAAAAAAGGGTATCAAAATAGGCTGTTTACTTAACATGCATGGAATAAATCAGGACTCTGCCAGAATTTTATATTATTAAAACATGAAAAAAAAAAAAAAAAAGCCTCAATGCATTATGCTGATATTTGCTTTAGAGGAAGTATTGCTTTTGCTGTATTTGGCCTGAGGGACTACTGCACAAAACGAGTTCGTTTACAGGAATGGGATGACAAAAATAGCATTTTCTAAGGAAACAGGAAAGATTTGCTGATGTTCTTTGGAAGTGCAAATTAATGCTACACGAGGGATAACACATATAAGGTATATAAAAATGTCACATGTACTTACGCTCAAGCACAACTAAAAAAGACCTTTTTAATCCTCAAGAGCCAGCCCTTGTGATGAACTCCCACACCATTTGTTTATCTCTTTGTTCAGTTCATGTTTTAAAAAAGGAAACATTTGCAAAAATGCAAGCACCCCATGAATAGCATTTGACCTGCAAGAGAGATTATATTATTGAAAAAAATGTCTTTCTAGAAATCAGCAGCTAATTCTCAACTATGTTACTATTATTAGTAGGAATACAGTGTTGAAGTAGAAAAATCAGGAAGGGGCATTGTCCTGGTTGGCTTTAAAGTCCAAACTGCAAGAAACTGCTAACAGTTCTTCCTCCTTTTTAAAGCCATATGATGACATATTCAAGGTCACTGTGTGCTTCAGTAGGGCCATACTTTTTTAAAAAAATAAAAATTATGTATGTCATTGATTTCCTTTCAGGTTTTTGCTATTTTAGGGTATACTTGGAACTATTTTAAGATTTTTCCATGCAATCGAAAGGATAGAAACAGCCTTTTCTTCCAGAAAGAGCAAAGGAAACTGACCTTTCATGTCATTCATTATTCACTATTAATCTCACAGAGGTAGAGATTTAGGGGAAACCATGAAATATTACACGGTTCATGATAAATTTGACAGTGCTGGTGCACCTTAGGTCAATGTCTCCCATATACAACATATTCTAATGATGAGACACAGAGGCTAAACAGGAACTTTCTACAGCACGTGTGCACGTGGCTGACTCCAACACTGCAACGTCTCACTGACGCCACACGACAAATCAGGGCTGCAAGTGATCATTTGAAGATCAGGGTCTTGCTGTCCCAGGAAGACATTTTAATTGCATGTAATTACTGTCAGCAATGTACAACCACTCTAATCTGTCTGCTACAGGTCAGTTCTCAACTGGGGGGTGACCTGCCTCCTAAAAATCACAGTGACCTGAAAACAGCTTTTTGTAGCGGTGCAGAGACAGTGACCGTGACAGATGCCAAACAGAACAGTCCCAGCTGGATACATGACGTTAACCTGCAGAATGAAAAGGGCCAGAATGAAAAGCTTGTGCTAATTCAATACCAGTCACATCAGTGGTGCTGATAGATAAGTCCCTGAACCAGGTTTTTAAGCCATTCTTTCTTTCTGGGGGCTGTCTGCTTATAGAATTGGAAGCTTTTCAGCATTTCATACAGGCTCCAAGAACATATCACTTATTGAACATTATAGCAAAGGCCACCCTGTAGGAGTTTTACATCATCTCTGGCACAGAATCAGTACTCTGTGTTTGGGGGGAAAAAGAGCAAAAAGAGCCCAACTGCACTTCTGAGAATTTTACAAAACAATTTGATTATTTGGGGTTGCCCATACAAGTCTGGGGCTTTTTGCTTTTTCCTTGTGAGAGCCTGGCAATTACAGAGTAGTTTACAAACCAAGATTGTTACAGCAAGTTGAGTGCTCTGTGGGTGCAGAGGTGAGGAGGAGCCCAGCTGAGCAAGGGGAGGCAGCTGATGAGAGGGGCTGGTGAGCAGCACTGTGGGTACCTGTGTCATGGGGTCTCATGGAGTAGGGGGACACTGCTCGGTGCCTGGGGTTCTGCAGCACCTGCCAGCCTGGCCCAGGGAAATCCAGCCAGGATCAAGGACATGGGAAATGTGCAGGAAACA
>JAWWES010000150.1:11667913-11692712 GCA_035583135.1 Lophotriccus pileatus
CTCCCACTGCAGCTTGGGGCTTGGAATTGCCCTCAGTCGAATGACACAACACAGAAAGGAAGCTGAGCACCTTCAGTACCTAAAGAGCTTCAGAGAGGGTGTTTTGCAACCAATAAGGACAGAGAAATCGAAGTTAGTCTAATTCTTAAGGTTCTAACCTCCACCCACTGCTTTTTCACTATATAAATCCGGTGTCACTTTTTTAATTAGTAACATTGAACTTCATGGATTAAAACTGGATGAAACAGGTTTTACCGTCAGTTTAGAAGATAACTTTTATCTGATCTTTATTTTGGTATGTTTTCTTATTGATGAGTTCAATATGAAAATGTGAAGGCAATCCTGAGTCCAAAGTAATCATTCTGTATAAAACTGTATGAGATATATGTTTTAAAATGAAAATGTACTGACAGTGTATTATCTCCACATGCCCATTTTTGAAAAGAAATTATAGAATTAACAGGAAATAAAGATTATTCCTTATTCATATTAGGCCTGACTCCCACACTGCTAATCAGATTGACTGATGTAGATGAGTACTTTTCTTGTACTCAGTGGAATTACTTCGGTGGACAAATACTGCTGGGCCCTGGCAAAAGTGGGGGAACCTGGGCTTCTCTGATTCAAAGGTTTATTATTAACAAAACCCCTAGTTGCTCAAGCCCCACAAAATGGTTTCAAGTGAACAGTCACACCACTAGTCGGAGAAAGGCACACATGTGATAAAGGAGTATGAAACAGCTCAGTGACGTGGTGATACACAGCTGATAAGGAAAACAAAAACCGACTTAAAAAAATAAAACAGTTGAGTTTCAGTTGAAGTTAGAAGCAGCATCTGGTCTCCTTTCTCTCCCAGTGTCAAGACAACGTGTGCAACGATGCTGAAGATATTTTCAATTCTTGCTGTCCTTGCAGGTAAGAATAACAAACTGATAGAAATAGCACTGGACTGAAGGAGCTTGCTGAAGTGAGAGAGCAGATGAACCTGACTATCAAACTAGAACATTCAAGGTGATTTATTTCAGGATGGAATGAAAATCATGGCTGTACTGCTAGGCCATTTTGTGGAAATCTGCAAACTGCCCATTGCCTGATAAGAGATTTTTGCTCAAGAACAGAAGTTTAGCTTTTGTAGATTAATGCTTTGCTTTACCATCAGGACAAGGCAAAGAGCCCTTGCATGGAGCATTTGGGCCTTTCAAGTGTTTCAAGGTTGGGCTTTCCCACATTAGGTCTTGTCTCCCCTTGGTAAATAGGGTTGTGAAATGATGGTTCAGTCCCACCCACCGCCACCTTAAAATTTTGGGGGACGCTTAACTTTAAGCATGCAAATAGTCTTTGGATTTCCCTGAAGTTAAGTGATGACATGAATTATGTGGAATCTAGAAATTATGTGGCATATTAAAGATTATATGTTATTCATGTTTCAAGGACATTTCATTGTGCTAAGCTTTACTTTCAATATATACAGAAGCAGGCATTTTAAGTCCGATGTTCCATGGAGATGAACATCCCCTGTACCCACAACAGAAAATGGAAGTTAGTTTCCACATGTTCTTTTCAAGATGGAATTATCTGGTTTGGATGCCATAGAAATATTTTAAATATTAAATATTAATAGACTTGGAGTGTCAGTGTTCTACCTTTCACACAGACAGAAACCCAACAGATTTTTATCTTAGAAGTGAAAATTAATTCAGAGTTGCTACCAATACTTTTCAAAACAATGTCTTCGAATTTGAAAGTTCTGCATTTAACACCAGCAGTGTGTCCAGACTGGGTGCCACTGACTGGGGGTTTCTGTCATGGCTAGAAAAAGGTCAGCAAACTTGGATTTACTTCATGAGCCTTAGACACTGAAAAGACTTCAGTGAAAGTGGGGAATTCCAAATTAACTGCAAAGACTTTCTCTGTAGGAAGGAAAAGGCCTTACAATAATATTGATGAGTGAAAGACATGGATCAACTGTTCTAAACAAGTTGTGGTCGTGTTCACACGAGCTTTTTTCACTGAGCTAGTTCTTACTCATGCCCTTTTATCATTTAAACCAAAAGGCCTGTATGTATGAAATGGGATTAGGGGTTAGAAACTGTAAACAGTGAACTAAATGCAACGCGAAACTCCCATTAACGTCCGTGATGAGGGAACAGGCTTTGTGGGTCCAGTTCACTGTCAGTCAAAAGCTCCATCTTGCAATTAGTGTTGGCTTTAAATAGCTCAGTGGACAAGGTCAGTCTTATAGGCTTTGACTTTATCTTTTTACCAGAGCAAAGCCTATTTCAATTAATTGTCTTTCTTCAAAATATACAGTTTTATGGGAACTAGAATGCTTGTCTCTGCTAAAAAATTATTCCGGAAAAGCTTATAACAGTCAAGCTCTGTGGCACTCCTGACTCCACAACCAGAGAATTATAAAGGAAATATGTGGAGGAGATGACTGGAAAATGGACGTTTTCAGTAGAATGACACTGTGTTGCAAGACCGTAGCTTTAATCCTGCAAGGAGCAGAAAATAAATACGTGTAAAAACTGTGTGGCAAGAAACTATCACCCTCTGGCCAACACTAATGCTTAAAGCTGAGAACTGTGAACTGAGATACCTAAAATAATATGACACAGCTTTTATATTAGATCTCAGTACGGATTAAGCTGCTGTGAACTCACAAGACAAGTAGGACTGGCAGCCAGCCCTGGGATCCCTTCTTTCCCCAAGGCAGGTTTGACACATCTAGGTCAGTCTCCAGCCATTCCTGTGAGACTATCGTCACATGTAATATAAATCTTGTTGTAGTTTAAACCCACTAATTCTCATCCCAGCTCCATCAACATGGAAAGTAGATTATTCCTTTCTTCCTTGCTGTGAGCTTTTACTGTTGAAGCCATCGAACAAGGAAAATAGCACCCAGAGTTCAGATAGGTTTGCATACTGTAGCAACTGAAATATCTGCAATATGAATATGGTTAAAAATATCAAAATAGATTGTTTTTTAAACAATGTTTTTTCTCACTGGGCTGATAATTTCAGCATTTGGTATTACTGGAGGTTCTGCTTAAACTCTCAAAAGCAGCACCTGAACATAAAATGCACAGATATTACATTGAGAAGAATATTTTACATGTTTTGCCTCTAATAAACCCACATGAACATACTTATAAGATGAAATTCTTAACTTGCCTGTTTGCATAGAAAGCTCAAAAAGACTTATGCTTTCCATCACATTCAAAAAAAATATGTCCTCCTTCTGAATCTTTAGAAAGTAGCTTTAAAACTGGGCTCAGTGACCTACAAAACCCCTGAAATTCAGAGGCACGTTTCTAACAGTTCAAGCTTTGTTTCTGGTTACACAGAGGATAGAAACAGATAAATGCTGTAACATGATGCTTGATTCCTTCCATTTCTATGACTGTGTACTCAAGACTGATCAGACCATTACGGGGAAGGGCTCACAGGTTATGTTTGCTCCCTCTCTGCTTTGAGCAGAGCAGAAAGGGTTGATCAAGTTATCACAGAACTTCACACAACCCACATGCCAAAAGCTTGGTTTGATGTGGAAAAAAAACACCCCAGCCCTAAGAAATCTAAACAAAAGCAAAGCAATTAGCAAAAGAAAAGCAGAGAAAGGCTCCTTAGCTCCAGCCTGAGGGACCCAACAGTGCCACAGAGTCCGAGTCAGAACATAAGAATGAAAGAGACAACAGGTGATGGTGCTCCACAGTGAAGGAGATCAGACATCTGAAAGAGTAACAGCAAAAAGAAAACCCAAAAGGCTGGAAAAGAGGGCAAGACACAGCTGTGAATGAGTGCAAGTGCAGGAGAGCACTGCAAGTGCAGAAGAAAAGTTCAGTTTAGCCACAAGCTCTTAGTGAGAAGATGAGTATCTACAAGTGAGAGCAAGTATGGGTTTAAGAATCTGCTTTTTCAGATTATTTGTTGTAAGGGCACAGGTATTCTGGGGGGCTGGCTTTTACCCACTCCCAGCTTGTTATCACTGAAATTTCCACACAAAGCCCAAGGGAAACTGTACTGAAAAGGAGAACAACTAGACATGTCCTATGGGTTCCTTTGCTAACACAGGGAGTGAGACGCTCCTGCATGGCTCCCAGGGCCTGATCTCTCCTTGGGGGATCCCTCCTCACCACACTTTCTGCCCACAGGCCATGTCAGCAGCGTTGTGGTGACCGTCCCTGAGAAGACAGTGAATGTCACCACAGGTGGAAACGCCACCCTCCTGTGTACGTACACGAGCTCTGCACCCCTCGGAAATTTCTTCATTCAGTGGAGCTTTTACAGTGCCAAAGAGAGCCAGCTGCACACCGTAAGAGATTTATTTATTATTATTATGAAATTATATTTAAGATATCCTTAAGTCCTCAAATAGTCTTGTTACATCTGGTAGGGTGTACTACAGACCGTACTACAGACCAGGGAGGCAGATAGTGTTGGTGCTCCCACCCTAAGGACTAAGGGCTGGGATGCAGTGAAATTTAGGGGCAGATGCACAAATTGTCTGGACTCCTAAATCCCACTGGCATCCTGAATTCCTTTAGACATTGATGAGAAATCACAAAAGTGATTCAGATGCTCAAAGGACTTGCTCCAAGTCACACAGGAAGTGTGAAGCAAAGACCAGGTGTCCAAAAATCACACAAGCACTGCACCCCTGGACCAGCTCCCTTTTCTCTGGTCTGGCAGATATTTCCTGCCATTGTGAAGGCTGCTTTCCTGGTGAGACGCCCTTGCCTATGACAATGTGTTCCCCATTTAAGGGTCAAACAAGAGCTCCTTGATTCGGTGGCTCAGTAAGAGGAACGATGCATGACAATGGACTATCAACACAAAGATAGCAGGGAGTGTTTTGGCAGGACTCTGCAGAAAGTTGTTACAGCAGGAAATTCGCCACAGCAAACTTGCATTGGTATTTCACGGCATCCCACAGCTGTCATTGTGGAAGCAGAACAATTACAGATTAAAGGCAAATGCTCCCTGCCCTTCCCGAGAAGCTGCACAGACAAACAGTATTTTACCCCAGGGGTGAAATGAGACCGTGTGGTAGGTTGGACTGTCAGCACGGAGGCAGCATGGGGATTGTATGGGACACCAAAACCAGACAGCTACATGCTGTAACCATTGCCCAAGCCTCTCACGTGGCTGTAAAGACCTTGCAGAGCAGCCTGGTCTGCCTGGAAGGAGTCAGGGACGAGGTGTGTAACTTTCTCTATGTACTCACACTACTGCCCAAACTCCAAGAGCTGTCTGTTAATCTTACATTTTGGTGGGGATATGAATTCATACCCAGCATAACACACAGAGTATGAATTCCCATCAGCTCAGTCCTGACAGGTGCTGAGCAGTCAGCAACACCTTCCTCTCTAAGAAGAAATGCTGATTAGAACTGTTACTGCATCCTTGAAGATGACTGGGATTTTTTTCCATGCCCTGGAGTAAGGCTTGTGCCTGTGAATCAGTTTGGGTTTACCCCGTTTCTAACATTTCCTTTCTAAGAGTTCAGTGCTCTTGCCTGGTGTTACAGCTGAAATTTGATATAAAGAGATTTGACTTAGAGGAGTGGCACAGTCCACACTGAGGATATTCTTGTCACGTTCACCAATTTCCTAATAATATTACAATAGGAAGCTTGCCATTGTTGACAGAGTTAAACTTTCTGTTTGGTTTATCAATAATAGAAGAATTAGACCCTCTGTAAATTGCAGAATGTGCAGGATGTAACATATTTGGCATTGAACAGCAATAGACAATAAGTAAGAAATGGCAATTTAAGCTAAGGCAGAACTGCACACCCTCCTGTAGTGTATCACAGCCACAGACAAAGCCTGTGTCGGTGCCAAATACAAACTCTGGGCCCATCCCAAATTCTGACTCCAGCTGAATGCCAGACTGATGTAGGCATACCTTACCTGATTAATTGTATGAGTAGCTGTTACTCACTGTTTGCTTTCCTCAAGTTAAAACTATTTTATTAAAAGAATAATTATTCATGGAAGGGGGGTAGCTACAGGTTTTCTAAGTTGTACATAGTACAATATATTATCATCTTGATCCAGTATGTTACATCTTAAATTTTATTCACTTGTTCAGGTGGGAAGGGCAGTACTGAGATAGCATCAAGCCTATCTTCTTCAGGTTTAGTTAGAGTGTCTCTGTTCTACTTGCATCAAATTTTCCACATTGCAAGACAATAAATGCACTTTCTGGTTACAACCAAGGGAAATAAGCAGATTGTAGTTATAAGTATTTTAGAGGGAGAATCACACAGCTTCAAGAGATCCAGGAGGGGAAACCCATTTTTAAACTGTGACCATTGATGAGAAAAATACCCCCTGAGAATTATAATCATAAAATACTGTGGGTGGTTCAGAATACACTCAGGAAGAAGTAACTGATGCAAGACTACCAAGTGACAGGGAAACCTGATGGATGAATCCCTCCAGCGCTCACTCCCAGCTTCTGCAGCTCTCCCTGCAGGCAGTGGGAAAGCCGTGCCTACAAGGACTGTAAGAAACAATACTGGGAAAAAATGCAGCTGGTTTTCCCACTGTCTGAAAGTAATTTCACGGTAAATTCACTTTCACACCACAACACTTTTGCAATGGATGATTTGCATTTTCATTAAATAAAGTTGGTTCAGTCTGCAAAGGCCACGGGTTAGGTGCTAATCCTGTTCTCCTCAAACACAAAGGTACAATCTCCTTTCCCTGCAGTGCCACTTCTCCTTGGCTGTGGAGCTCAGCGAAGCTCAGAGGGTCCCCTTTGCTCCTCTGAGCCTGGTGCTGTGCCTGGAGGGTGCACGGGTAGGAAGAGCTGCAGGAGTGGGGCACTGCTCTTTCTAAAATTCTTTCAGCAGCCCATTCAGTCTGGTATTACTTGACCCTGTATCCTTTTACCCACTTTATGGCAATTCCTTACCATTTTGAACCTATTCACAATAAAGTTAATGGTGTTAATGCAAACACTGGGAAGGACAGACTGTGACTCCCCGTGGAAAATGGTTTAAGAAATTACACAACACAGACGAACATGAAATCGGATTTTCAACCCTCCCTCCCCATGAGGTTGCTATTTCTATTTCAGGCTGGTGACTTTTCTGAGTTTCAGAAAGGACTGAGAGCCTGAAAGCCTCCATGTGTTTCTCCTACAAATTTAAACAAGAAAAATAATCTCTACACACCTGGCTTTGCCCCAGTGGCTTGGCACATAGGTGAATTAAGTTTCACATTTTGTCCCAAGTACGAAACATATGTATGGCAATAGAGAGGATTGCCACCTTTGGCTTTCATTGTTTAGGTAAAACAATACCAAAATGAAGTCAGAAATATATTTAATATGCTGGTAAGATGACAAAACCAACTATGTTGAAAAGACTGGCACCGTATCTTATTGAATAACAGAACAATAGCTTGCATTTTAAGTGGACTAAGATTATTAAATTGTATGAGACATTTAGATTCTTCTAACATGTCTGTAATAAACAAATAAACACTTCCTTATAAATAGCATATATTTGCCCTGAAAAAGTTTGTTGCAAATTCTGGCTCTATTCAAAATTTGCAATTTTTTGCAGCAACTAAATGGATAACATTTTCAAATTCCATTTCTGAAAGCTGAAAATTTCTGCCAGATATTTTGAAGACAGGAAACTTCCAATTTTTCAAAAAAATTGCAGAAAATACATCTACTTCTCCCACCTGCTACATTTTAAAATATTCCTGTCATCTTACTAAATGGTAGATGTCTTGATGACCCTGTTATTCACACAGGCAGTTTATTCACAATAATAAGATTAAGCAGAAGAGATGTTCTCCATAACAAGTATGTGGGGGGGGGGGGAATCTTGATTTTAATAAATACTGTTTATTCAAATAATTGTGAATATGTCCCTGTCTTTCTACAGTGGCAGCAAATAAAGCAAGCTGTAGAATGTTACAGTTAAGGCTGGTGCAGGTGCTCCCAGATCAGCCCATGGCAGTTACAGCAGAGAGGGTGAGATATCACAAACAGGCAGCTCACAGGCAGCACAACAAAAGGCAGGCAGCAAACAGCAGTGGCAGGTGTTCACAGCACTCTTTTGAAGGCAGCACAGCTATATATAGTGTGTGAATATAGAGCTTTTTACTAATTGAGCCTAACTCTGCACTTTTCCCAAGAAGTTTCTCCCATAGAAGTAATTCCCCTTGCTTGAACTCAATAATGTAAGCATAAAACCATGGAAAATAGGATGCCATACATACTTTTAACTTTTTCTTCTTGACATTTAGGCCTTAGCAACGTATCCTTTAATGACAAATTTAATTTTTAAATAATAATTCCCAGTCAAGGATCTTGAGGACTTTCCAACACTGAGCTATCTCTATTTTACATCCAGACAAACTGAGGCAAACACTATTTATTCAGCTCACCCAGGGCACATCACAGCCTGGCCTGGTTCAAAAGGTGAAGTCTCAGCTCCTGCTAAGACCTACATCTGTGCTTCATTTCATGCTCTGAGTCACTCGGCTGGCCTCAGTGTACAGCACCTAAGCAAATGTTTGAAAGCCTGAAGCCTGTGTTGACTCTGCACAGGCGAGGCTACAGCCTTGCAAAGCTAAATACAACTCCTGAGCCCAACCAGGGCCACACCTTGAGCCTCCAGCCCAGGCCACCCACAGCTAAAGTCAGTGAAATCAGCAGGGACCCTGCCTGGCTACACAAGGTGTGCCCAGGGCAGGATTCTTGATTGAATTTTAAATTCACTAGATGAGTAAAAGGCCATGGATGCCTGTTATTTGTAGGAGAAATAGAATTACTGATAGACTTCTTCTGAAAATGCTCTCTAAAAAAAGTCAAGCTTGACATATTTGCAAACAGTGACGTCGACACGGCTTTGGTAAAATTACTGATGGGCAATTGAGAGGGGAAGAGTGTTGGCAGCATGTAACAAGAAGAACATTTTCCATTTATTTTATATATTGGCTTTCACCCTGCCCTGTTCTTTTTTCATCTCTGTATGACCAAGAAAGTAGCACTGTGTGGACAGGAGCAAGGAGGGTCTCACTGCACCCCTTACAGAAGAGGAGGATGGCACTGCTCCCTTGTGAGCAGTCTGCTCCTGTCCTCACACCACCCCTGCAGGCCTGAGGAGCCACTTTGCAAAGTGGGACCATGCTTGTGGCACGTTGTTCAGCAACAGGGAACAGGGAAGGAAAGCCCGAGGAAGGAAAAAGAGGCAAGGAGAGGGATCTGAGCACAGCTGTGTTGGCTCCTTTCCCCCTGAACCTCCAAATTCAGATTATCAGTAGTCCCAGTGCCAGCACAGCTCTGCTGCCCAGCACAAAGCAAGGCATGGCTGTGGGCACTGGGCTCCCATGTGAGAGCACATCCTGGAGTATTACAGGAAAACTTCCTGGAAAGGGCCTCTCTGATACATCAGCATTTCTTTTTGCCAGGGGTGATTTTTTTTTAAATTGATTTTTATCTAGAACTTAGACGACTGAGCAGGCACTTCTAAGGAATAGCTTCATGGAAAGCAGAGGCAACACCTCCAGTGCAGAGGAACAGAGATGCTGTTGTCACGTCACTGCAGTTGGAGTGACTCCCTGGATGTCAGTGGGATTATGGTGGACTACCTGTGTTAACCACAAAGGAAAGTTCAGATAAGAGAAAATGATCAGATCCTAACTAGGGGGTTTGGAGCAAACATCAGACTTCAATCTTAGTTCGCCTAATTTTACATAAACCTTAGAAATAAGATTCTATTGCATCTTGCAGTTGACAAGGCTTGAGCTACCTTCTGCCAGATCTGCAGAAGGTTTCGTGATCAGCACTGATGGCAGGTGGGGATCTGTGTGGAGAGGAGGCTCTTTGATTTTGGGGGAACATTTAAAGTCTCATTTAACTCTCAGATCAGCACGTTTTTACTCAAATACAGCACTCCCCGTGTCACGGTATTCTGAGTATGGATGAAAAGTCAGTCAGTCAATGTCAAAAGATGGTGTATGTGACAGATGCACGGGGAAGATGTAGCTGGAGATACAAGGTAAGAAAACAATCACCACAATCTTAAGGGTAAAAAAAAAAAGCTAAATAGCTTCTACTAGATGTATGCTGCTGTGAAAACTATATTCGTGTTCTGGATAAAAATCTTAAAACTAGCACATGACTAAGTTGAATTGGATGTATCATTCAGAATTTTTAACTCAACCTCTTTTTGTATTGCATTTTTCTCTATCAAAATTATTTTGGATGTAGCTGTTGGGTTCCCCCACCCCTACCCTGAGCTATTCTAGGTGGCTGAACTAGCACCTTCAGGAATATTCTACCCAAAGGGCATATCCACACACCAGGAGGCCCTGGGCTTGAATGTAAGCAAGTCTGGATAGTCCAAATTCGGGGCTACATATTTACATTAGGGAAAAAAAATCATCCTGGATCTCCTTTATGGAATATAAAAACATTTTGAGATGCAGTGGATACAGAGGGCATAGAGCTGCCTGCTGAACTGGTTTCGTCTCAGCTGTCAGCTCAGCGTTCCAGCTGTAATCCATTGCAAAGTCTCTTTGACTGCAGCGGGATTCCTGTCTCACCATGAAGTACAGGGCACAGCCCAGTGTAAACTGAGCTCTAATAATAACTGCTGAAGAGCAGTTACACCAAATGCACTGAGAAAGCATGTTGGTGTTTGATGCACTGTAGGAATTATTTACTAATAGTTCAGCCCCAAGAATGATACTATGAGAACATCAAAGAGCTGCTCCTCAAAAGTATTCTGCACCAGCTAAAGCTGCTGAATGATTAATCCTCTACAGGCTTCTGACTCCCTCCCTTTTCTCTTCTACCAATGCGCTATTGCAACGAGACACTTCTAGTCACTGTTAACACCCTTGCTGACCCATGCAAAACCCCCAGTAATGCAGGATATAATATCTCTACTACCTTCTGGCAGATCAGAGTTTTGGCAAAAATGTGTGAAAAGAAGCTGTGGATGAAATAAGGCATTTGAGCCCAGACCCAACCATGTGACACGCTGTCAAAGAAAGCAACACACGCGTGAGCATTTCCTTTCTTATCTACTCGAGTTCAGAATCTGAGCCTTGGGCCTTCATTAACACTCTGAGTGTGTGGCACTTGTTCTCTAATTAGATGGTAAGATGCTTAGGGGAGTGATGAAAATTTTTTACCTTGTAATTTTATAAATTCTGTCTGTCCTCAGAATTGAAAATGAGATCACGATCTCAGACCAGTCCTCCTGTGCTTTTATCAGTGAGAAAGAGACTTTAACAGTTCTTTTTCTGGTAGCTTGAGAAAACATCAAACAGAAAATGACAAAACAACCCACTGATGGGGCCCTCTGAATGTCTGAGCTTTCCAGCTCTCCAGGCAAAGACTGTGAGTCACACACTGAATCCATCAGCCTTGAGAAATGTCACGGAACAGGACGCTACAGCTTTGCATGTGCTGGTGGGGAAAGGGAGAAGGGGCTGGGGGAGGGAACTGGAAAAGGAAGTCATGTCCTGAAACTGCCCCCCAGTCAGGAAGTCAAGAGTTCTGTGGAGATTAAGTGGATATTTTCTAACACATCTTCAAGTACATCCTATCTTATAGCTTTGATATCCATATGCACGGGGCATTTACAGCAATGGGATGCAGTGACTCCAGGAGAGGGGGGATGGGAGGAGTACTGACCTGGAAGTTATGAATTAGTCCATCCAAAGACATTTGAAAGACACATATTTATGCAAATCCTAGCATATATTTGTCCTGTACCAAGAAGAAAGGAAGCAGATGGAAGCATGTTTCTCCTAATTTACTGATTGCTTTCTCACACACCCCCTCCACACCCTAAGGAAGATATTTCTATAGAATTTGTATAAAGAAAACCTGCAGTTGGGTTCCTCACACTCTGCCAAACATCTGGCAGCTTTTGAAAATCCTCAACTCAGCATCAGCTTTGCCAACTGCTTCCTCTGCAGACAAAAACTTTCCTCACCATCCCTCTAGAAGAGGAGCAGCCTCTCCATAAGTCAGGCTAAAGGAGAAGAAAAGCACATGTGATTTCACGTACAAGATCCTCCAGAATTTAGGAGACAAATAATATTGTCTCCAGCATCTGGAGTGCATTGAAATTATCAAGATTTTCTTCCAAATGAGTATGATCATTCCCAATTCCCTGGTCTGTTTGTAACTCAGTTGCCCCAAACAGGTACACAAATAACGGACTCAGCTGCCTTGGGAGCCTATAACCCAAAATCCTTTTCTTGGCTGCAGCAGAAACTGACTGTAGAAATGCAGAGTAACTGCACCACTGCCTTAGAAAGCCCACAAGGATGGGTGGCTGCTGAGAGCAGCTCCAGGCACCACCTGGCCCACAGGTTGAATAACCAACTTAAATGCAACACTTTCGAAGGTCAGGGAGATGTTTTCTGGGCAACTCTTTGCAGAAACTGGTGTCTCAGATTGTGCAGTCATTAGGGACAGCAGTTTTAGGAGTGATAATCTTCGCTCTTTTTGCTGTCAGTTGTTGGATTAGTCATCCCAGGCAGCTGCTCCCATGAAATGTGAAAAGGCACCATTATTACAAAAACTTGCCTGAGCAAACTAGCTGGAAAGGAGAAGCAGCAACCATTACTTCATGTTCAAGACTGTTTCTACTCTGGTAAATCATCGACTGCACTAGAGCTGCTCATGATTTGCTTCAGGACATGAAAAGCGTATTTTTTCAAGAGAAGCACAGATTTCTTTCATATTTTTTGCATTTAAGATGGTGCACTTAAAATATATTTATCACATCAGATTAAAAAGCTTGCAGAAAAAAAATCTACCACTGACTAAATACAGTGTTCCCATACAGACATTTTAGGTAAAATGGAAAGAAATGTCAGTGAGATGTGTCGTCTGTAGGAGGAAACATTAATTGTCAGTTGCCCAAAAATAGTCTCCCATATCTTCAACAGAAAACAAGTTTTTTTACTCTCGAATTGGAACAGAAACATTTTTGCAAAGATTTTAATTTCAGGCTTTTGAAGGCCACAAATAAGCTTTTCAAGGACAGCATAAACCCACTTTGAACAAGGATTTAAAATAGCCATTTTGAGTGTATTGTTTAAAATGGGCTGTGAATTCACAGCCAATTAACTAAAACATGTTCCTCTTAAATGAAATTTCCTATGTACACAATCCAATCATACCTCTGGGACAAGATATACACTCAGTAATTAATCACAACATTACTCAGCCTTTTTTGGTGTTCACCACCTTCCTTCAGGCAATGAACTCCAGAGTCAGCAAGATAAGCATCAAACAGGAACAGAACAGAGAACAGGCAGGAGTCTGCACAGGAACTGAATGCATTACCTGAGGATGTCCCACTGCCTTGAAGTTCATACTTGAAACAAACAAAAAAAAACCCAACCCAGAAAGACTCTGTTTAAATCCATGAAGAAAAAAACAGTCTCTGCTGTGTTGACACCTGCCTCAGATTTAGCAGTGTACACAAAGTATTTTCCCTGCATTCATTCAATCAGAAAGAGAGAACACAGGGAATTCATTTCTCAGTGCATTGTATGAGGACTTCAACACCTCATTCACCCTGACTTCAGGTCAAATATACCAAGAACACTTACTCCTCTATAGTGTTTATTGGCACGCCCTGACTGCATTTCAGACTCAATGCCAGTCCTATTTCCCAGGAACATGTGCTGTAGCTAAGCTAATTCTCACTGGGCACCTCCTGCTCTTCTTTACTCTCACATAAATCCCAAATCACTCTGAGTTAGGCTGAGTAGAACTTAGCCTCCTTGTCCAGCCATCAGGCCTTTTAGTAGGGTATGAAGGGCCTGCCACTCCTCTCATGCTGTGGTAAAACACAGATTATTTCATTTAGATCATTGTAGAACCTAATTTCACATTAGTGCAAAGAGCTCATGGAAGCTCCAACAGGTGCAGTTGATGGAGATGGAAATCCAGCCCAACACTGTTGAGAGCTATTTAGGGACATCAGCTTAGGAGGAGCCTGAAGCCAGAAGTCACAGTTCTTGTAACTTCAGACAGTGATAAATAACACTTTGTTATTGCTCATACTCAGATAAGCATAGAAAAAGACCAGGGTGGCCAGTGAGTTTTTGTAATTCCAGGCAGACCAGGTTTTTGATGAGCACTTTGTTTAAACCAAACTCCCTATTTTGAATACTCTCCTTCCCTGGGGAATACAGAGAGTGTGCATCCAGACTTTAGTTCTGCAATAGAGATACATCTCTAAACAATTGCAAAGCATAAAGTCAGTTTGAAAACTGATGGTATCATGTGCACATAATGAAGACTAGGGGGTCTCTCCAGCTGTGCAGCAGACTTTGGAACTGAACCTGTCACTGTGCTAACCCTGGACCTCTCATGCTTCCTCGCTGCAGCACCAGCGTTCCACACCTTGGGAATGCTTCGGTGTTCAGAGCCCTGCATCAATTGTACCTGGTGTTTGTAATCCTGGGGCAGGGAAAGATAAAGTCTGGCTGAGGAGTGTGCAAAACTGCACTTGAGATGGGGCCAAGCTGCAGTCCTGGAGCTGCTGGTGCTGTGCAGCCTGGGTTCTGACCTTCATTTCAAAGCCATATCATTGCATAAACCAGCCGTGCTCTGACAGTTTTGGGGTGTACCTTGCCTTAAGCTAATAAAGGCTTTCAGATAACATTGCTTAAAGACTTCAGTCAATATCATATCAGGGTGGATAAATAGAATTAAGAATAAATATTCTTAATTCAAAATGCAATCAGTTGATCTGCAAAGTAAAGCAAATTATACTTCTCGCCCGGGGATCTGCAGTGTCCCTAAAAGGCAGAGAACTTTGACCAAAAGGAAATTTTGATACTAGTCGGGTTTGAATGGCATTTTAGAGGAATCTGTGAAGCTTTTTCCTGTAAACATTTTCCCACTATTTCCATTAAAAAACATGCTGTTAATTCAACTTCAATAAATATGTTTACTCTTCTGATTCTGGAATGTCAGCAGGAACAACGGTATATCTATTTGGGTCACAGCCTGTAATTCTATGTGGTTACCTCTCACCAGTTTAAAGAAATGACTGAGTGTGCTGGAACTGTTCCCTTTGCCTAGTTTGTGCATGTAGACACTGGGGAACTGTCACCCAGTTTTTGCAATGACAGGTCCATCCTTGTCATAATCTTCTCTTGAGCCACTTATTAATATTATCACAAATTATCAGTACTTCAATTGATACCACAATTCACTGTCCATGCCTTAGCATTTTTTCATAGAATAGTCATTTATGGTCAATGGTCTCACCTTTGGTTTGCAAATGCATGTCTGTGCTTCAATCTACTCTCAGTTACACAATTAAATATGCCATTTCTGAAAAGCCTGCCTTTTAAGAACCATTACAAATATACATTCAAATGTATCATATTTTTATTTCTGCTTTCTTGGGAAAGGGAGCAAGACAGGGGCAAGACACTGCTTGGCTTAATCAGAAATCAACAATCTTATGAGTACCAAACCAAGCAGCAAAAAGATCTCTTGTTATTAAACTAACAACTGATTCTTTATCACAGATCTATTATTATTCAGGAGGCCAGTCTTACTCCTATGGAGCATTTAAGAACAGGATAACAGCTGCAACAAGTCCAGGGAACGCATCAGTAACAATTTCCAACATGCAGCCCTCAGACACTGGTTCCTACACCTGTGAAGTTTTCAGCCCTCAGGGCGGTGCTGGACAGAGCCAAAAATCTGTGATTGTCAACGTGCTGGGTAAGTGCCTTCCCTCCCTGTTGATGGATCGTCGCTTTCTTCCCGTGTTATGAAACACTGCTCAGATTATGTAGGGCCAGAGGGAATCACAGGACTGTGGTAAACAAGGCCGGTGATGCAGAGGAAAGGCTCCCAGATGCAGTGATGCAGACGGTTTCCAGGGCTCTGGAGGCAGGCAGAGCCTGGGTGCCCTCTAGCTTCCAGCCAGAGAGCACCTGCTGCCATCCACAGATACCCTCGCCTGACCTGCAGCCAGATCTCACTCTCCCACCAGTGGCCTTCAGATTCACTTTGTGCTCTCAGAAACTTACCTACTGTGAGCAGGTAAGAGGGTAGCTGGAATTACCCAGCTTCACTCTGATTAAAATAAAACACCTTTTCAGTTGGGAGGGACAACTTCTCTCTGAAATCATTACATGCAGCCTCAGAAAAGACCAAAACTTCACTACCACAGATAACTTTCATCTAAAATTCCCAAAATAAGTAGTAAATATTGGAGCAGTTAAGATTGCGCTTTTCACACGAAAACCAAGAAAGGGTGTTCATTTATGCACACAAAACTGAGCTGAGCTCATTGATGGTAGAGTTTCCCTAATAGTGCTCAAAAGAACCACAACAGCATTTCTGTGGGTAGAAAATGAAAAACAGTAAGTGTAAGTGAAGACAGAATCTTCCCTTGTGTGAAAAGTGAGGAAATGAAATCAAAACAGATATTTTTTTTAACAGAACTATAGTTGATTTATTTCTTCCACAGCTGTAATATACTGAAGAATCAAGCCTTGATCCTCTCCTTTTCTCTGCAAAAGCTCCTGCCATGTCCCTAAAAAAAAATGCTTCTTCTGTGTGGCAGAATGGTGTATCAGAAACAGTGAGTGGCCCATTATAATGAAAGTAGTTGATAGTCTTTGTCTCAACACCTCCATAATAACAGTTAGTATGCAAACTGTATCCTAGGCCATGTACATATATTCAATATTACTCCATTTTTTATGGGAGAGGCTTTGGTTAGATCCATAAATAAGGCTCTGACTGTGGATGGCAATGTGTAAATGGCACTGCAGCGTGGTACCAGAACTCGAGGTGGGTTATTGCAGCCCCAGGTATGCACTCAAGATGTCTCTGTTCTCCTCATTGTTATTTTACAGTCAAACCATCAACACCTTTCTGCAAAATAGAAGGAACACCTGAAAAAGGGCATCTAATCTACCTCCTATGCAGATGTGAAGAGGGATTGCCTCGTCCCACCTACCGCTGGTACAGAGTCGAGGAGAACACCCTCAAGCCTGTGGCTGAACAATTTGGTACGTAACTGCAGGGCTATTGTACTGTGTCCAAGGTCTGAGATTCCCCACTACCAACATTGCAAACACCATCTAGCACATGGGCTAATTAAAATTGGTCCTCCTCTTCTGACAGTGAATGTCACAAAATTGTATTTTTACTTATTCAAGTTGACCAACAGCTGTCAAAGGACACTTTTCCTATTTAATAAAAAAATGTGTGGCATGTTGAAGTCTTATCTATGCCATTACCTTAAGTTGTTAAAATGGGAGAAACATTTATGCCTTTGCAGAATCCACTGCAGCAATTTTCAAGGAAGATAAATTTTTTTTATTAAAAGAATATTAAAAAAACACAAATAACCAAATAATCAGAGAACCCCATTTCTAATCTCTGAATAGCTCTCACCGTTACCAACTACAGAGAACTGTTTGCCTCCACAGAGTACAAACAGTAACTTGTACCTGTTCCCTGTTTGTCACAGATCCAAACACTGGCATTCTTTACATTGGCAATCTCACCACCTTTGAAACTGGCTATTACCGGTGCGTAGCCAGCAACGTCCTGGGGAACAGCACCTGTGAGCTCGACCTATCGGCAAAACGTGAGTTTAATGCATGGAAGTAGTCACATCTCTGATGTGGGGCACGCACAGCTTGCAGGAGAATGCTCTAACAGCTTTGAAGCACAGATTATTTTTTTCTTCAAGTAAGAACACAACAGGATTTGGAGAGCTCCGGAGTTTTCATCCAGGCATGCCCAGAATTTACACTGACCTAGAAAACTGGTTTAACATCTCCAGCTTAATTCCCACAGGGAGCAGCAGCTGGACCTGGTTCTGACTGCAGAGCCTTTACTGAGAATGGACAGACATGGAGTTCTGGCAAATTTCTTCCAGCCATCAGTCCCACTGACGTCCCCTTTACCCCATTGATTGATTAAAACCATCCCTGAAATGTGGTAGTATGAGGACTGGGGCACTGTAGATGTAACCACTGGCTAAAAATACTGCAGTCACAGAAAAATACCTTATCCTGAGTGTTCTCAAGCAGTGGTCAACCACACCTGCATGCATATTTTTCACAGAACCAGTAACATTTAACAAGAGCCAAGCCTCTGTTGTGCAACCAGCCGTGAGAGATGTCCATGAAATGGTCACTCAATGATTCAGTGGACTGTGACCTGAAAATAGCAGGTCAGAGCTCGAAGCTGCACTGAAGTGGAATTAAAAGGCTTTGGAGGCTCACATATGATCAGAGCACATATTTTATATCTCAGCTGAAAGACAGGAATAAAGGCAACTTGAACTTCAGAATGTGTTTGCGAGGACTGAAGAGCAAAGGCTTTTACTTACTGTCAGTGTTACAGCCTAATGTTTCCCTTAGCCAGACATAGTTTGTGGCATAAAGAGCTAACCAACAAGAGAGGCAACAGAGATCACATAACCATAATTCTCACTTTCCTTTGGCCTCCCCTCTGGAAAGAGTTCTTCGAATCCAATGCCTTCTTTCTGCTAAAAGCTCCTGCACTAAATTTCCAAGGGATTTTGCTATATTACTACTTTTAAAAGTAAAGTCAAGTAATCTTTCTTTTTTCCTTCCAGATTCAGACAGTGGTATTGTTGCTGGAGCATTAATTGGAGCAATCCTAGCAGCTGCTATCATTTGCATTATCGTCTGGGTCCTAACCAAGAAGGCAAAAAATAGGAAGCCACCAAATAATGAGATGCAGTAAGAGTTTCTATTTGCTTCATTTTAAGACAAATATTTCTGTAAAGCACCGCTGCTAATCCAGAACTAAAGTGAAATGCAATTACTCTGAACATTTTTGAAGGGTAAATAATACAAGTTTTGAGAAAACTTCCAGAGTGAGAACATTTGGTTTTGTGGGACTTTTCCCCTGTTGCTCTCATAACATTCCCCTCTTCCTTATGTTAACAGGCAGCTACTACTTTGCAGTATCTAAAATAGTGAAGTAAATGTTTTTAAACAACACACACTAAAATGGCAAATTAGAAAAGAAACTCTTAATATTTAAGAGTTAATGGGGTCTGTGAACAGTGGGTGGAGGGAGTAAAAAAGAAACAGCAGCTAAAGGTCACCTCAGCAAACTTACCAGGATTTAAACACAGAGGGCTCATTTCAGTGCTATCTGAAATTACAGGACACATACTTGGGATACGCCAAGGCATCTCAAAGTGCAGGAAGCACAAGGTTTAGGCAACAGAATGGAGCCCAGAACGTCCATTTTGATCCTGCTCTGGAGATGTTTTTTCCTCTGTGCTTTGGTTGCTCATTTTTACCTTAAATGGCCAAATCCTCAGAATAGGGACAATCTTGTGTGCTATACAGAATGTATTTAGCCCCATCATGTTAAATGCTAAAGGAATACATGCAACTGAGGCCAGAAAAAAATTGTTACTGCCCTGTGGCACAGGGCTGTGACTTCCTGATAGGGAATTCTGCTAATCCAGACTAGTGGCCAGTCACTTATGCACCTCATTTCTGCTTTCAATTGGTGTAGCATTAACATTTAATTTTGTGCTCGGATCCTAATAAATCTTACTGCATTGAATTAATCCACTAGCACCTGATATTTTTTGCATGTGACAGCGCTTCAATATTGGGAGTTTATTATTGTTTTGGTGACATAAATTGAATTAATACTTGCAACTAAAAATATTTTTCTAGATTTCAGTATTTCCTAAAATACTAAATATATTTTTGAATATTTTTCTAGATTTCAGCCTTTCCATAATTCTTTTCTGACTGCACTCTATTTTTATGCACTGCAGTGGGACATCACATATGCATGGAATTTCCCAGAAAGCTCACACCAAGCAGTGTGTTTTGCTACCCCTCCTCAGCCATTGTTTGCCATCGCTCAGTTTCCCTTTCCACTTTCCTGGCATAGCATTTAAATTTACTAAAATCCACTTTATTCTAATGGCATCACTTAAACCAGTGATGCAGAGGTCTTATTAGCTAATATTCTGTCACTCTGTCTCAGCAGCAGGGATGTTGTTACCTTTTTACACAGTCATAATAATGAGGGGGTTGCTGTTTAGACAGCAAATAAAAAGGTTCATCCTTTCGAGAGACTCTGGTGTACACAGAATTTCAACATGTGTGCAATCACAATCCAATCCTGTCTTCCTGCAGAGAAATGGCTCAGAAACAATCCAATGCAGACTATGTTCAGGTGCCCAATGAAGAAAACATTCCTGCGACCACAGTTCCATCGAGCAATGCAACAATGGAATACCCAAGTGTGGATGAAACAACAGCCCCTGGAACACCTGAAAACAATGAGAGGCAAGAAGCAGAAAAAGAAGAAACAGCCTAGAGTTTTAATAGTTTTCCTTGTCAGCTTTGGACCCCTTTATACGAAAATTGTTGTCATTGAATTAACATAGAGGCGTGACTAAAACTTAAATGGGCATTTACATTGTGAACCACTGGGCTGGAGATTGAAAAGGGTCTGTTACATGTGAATAGCAGAAGATTTGGCCCTTAAAGTTAACCAAATTTCTTTTATTATCTAGTTACAACTGTACAAAAATGGAAGTATAAAAAGACTATCATCCACATTTATCCAACCTATTTTGCAAAACTAATTAGGAAATTGTCAAAGTAAGAGCTTTCCAGTCAGCTACCAGTAATGCTGTGTGTATCCACACAGTTCTGAACCACAGCAGTCTTCTCCAGAAACAGTGTTGGCCAACTTATTCCCTGTGTACCAAGAACAATTCTCATGGTCAGTACATCTCAGTGTTTAAAGGAACTGATTTTGCACATCAGAAGTAAAAAGCAGTTACATCAGTGTCATCAGAGTGCAGAAACAGATGTTGAGACCTGGGCCAATGAAATCTTGTCTGAATTCTACTTAAACAAACAAACAAACAAACAAAAGATCCTGGAAACTTTTACCCTGTTGCTGCCTGACATGGAATAGACTTTGTTAACAGTGACCTTCTTGGCTCACAGTTCCCAAGGCACCAGAATTCCAGAGTTGTGTGTTTCAGCAGTTCTGGTTAATGGAACTGGCATTCAGGTACCCGGTTCAGACATCAAATGACTGTTTACAACAGAACAGGACCTGGAAATCTAAATCCCTTGCAAGGCTTGTTCCAATAGGCAGGCACATCCTGACATGCAGATACAGCTGCTTTCAAAACTTAGAAGCAATAGTCTCTACTATACAGCACACAAGTGTCAATTGCTTCCTCTGCCTGAGATGATTTAACCCTATTTCCAGGCAACTGTCCTACCTACTGAGCAGCAAACTCATGCTACTCTTCTTCTGGTTCTTAGCCCAGTGTAACAGCCTGTTTTCTACAGGTGAAAGCATCAAGATGAAAGGTGAGTAGTGTAAAGCACACCGATAGCCAGCGGTCAAGTAATGAGCACTCTCTTGGAAGGAGAAAAGGGAGTTGAACCACACACACCTTGATCACTAGATACCTCTTCCCTCTGGGCCTCATTTCTGAGGTTGCACAAACTCGGTTTTTTGAAAAGCTTTTTCCAAAGGTTTTCCACTTTCAGAAGAGCTCAGGGACCGTGGGGCTCAGGTGAACACAGACCCACAGCCTCAGCAGCTCCCTTCTGAGCTACGCGAGGCAGGTCCTCACCGACTCAGGGAAACACTGGTTTCAGTCTCATGCACTGCACAAAAATGTAGCTGGCTCAGGGATCCAGAACTTTTTGGCACTTAAATCTTTTATAGGACCTAATATGCATAAATCCCTTGGTGACTGTTCTTAGCCTGTAAACATTAGACACATGCAACATTCATCTTTAAAATTTCTGGGATAAAATTTTCAGGTTCAGTTCCTACAGCTCTGAATATATTTATCAAGAAAGTGAGCACAAAAAAACCCCCAAAACCAAAACAAAACTAGAAGAAGAAAAGAAGGGAAAAAAAAGGGGGGGGGGGGAGAAAAAAAAGGCAACATTTAAAGAAGATGTAAGGCATGAGGTCTTAGTTAAGAGTCATTTGGGATCTTGAAGCATAACTATATTCATTGCCCTTTCCACACAGTTTTCTGGCTTTCAAATATTTATCTTTGTTATGTGTGTCATAGTGTTTAGCTTCATTTCAGAGTAAAAGGACATTTATGGTGTTCTTATACTCTTTCAGCCAAAAACTGCTTGTGCCAGACTATGAAGGTCAAACCCTTGCTAATACCAACACTGCCATATTCTACTGGTGGATCCTCACATTCCTCTCTTACCTAAATATCCAGGGTAAACTTTAAGCCATGATCTCCTTAATCAGGCAGCTCTTGTTGACTTTTGTGGCAACTGTGCCAAGCAAAATCCCTAACTCATGTCCTTCAATCTGGGTTGAGCAGCTTACTGAGGAAGTCTGATATTGACACCCAAAGTTGTGTCAACATGCTCAGGAACAACAAGAGAGGGACTACATATTCCTGTTCGGGTGCTGTTTCTTACCAAAGGTGTTTCTCTATGATATAATTCAAATCAATCATTAGTCTGAGGGAGCCCACAACTTGGCTGACAGCAGCAATAATTTAAAATAATTTCTTATCTGATATTCCTAAGATTTCTTTTACCCTATGTGGGAAACTATAAACTGTCTTCCTGTCACCACTATAGCTGTATTAGTTTTTCTAAAGCCTTCTTCTGTATATATGCATCTTAGCCACATTTTTCTTACTGCAACACTTTTCCAGCTTCCACATCTCTGCAACAGCACTACTGTGATTGAAGAGGGGACTATATTATGTGATCATTACTGTATTTTTTTCCAATCTGACCTTAATCTCACCTACACAAATTTATCTGCAGGTATTTGTTACACAGCTTGCTGCAGTAAGATAGGAGCTTACGTGGGTGAAGTTGTAATTACCTTCTATAGCTAATACAATCTTCCTAGAGTGTCACAGGTTTTATATTTGCTGAAAAAGTAGAAACTGCTCAAGTTTACATTAATGTTTTTATATAAAACAAAAGAACAATTCAACACAAGTTCTTGACTAATGATTTCTCCCATACTTCTACCCACCAGTGTGTAATAGATAGCATTAAAAATAAAAAGGCAAAAAATAAGAGAGCAGAGTTTCTTAATACAGTGAGGTGTTTCTGTAAGCCTTCTGGCAGATGTTTGTTCTCATTATAAAGTCTGTAAAAGTTTACTGAAAAGGATGGGGCACTGTTCCTAACTTTCCATTGACACTCTGGGCAAAGCACAATTCAAATTAGGTATTGATCCATGGTGTATAACTCTAAAACCCTGCAGAGCCATGCAGGATACAGAAACATTTTCAGGATTTGCCTTAGATGTTCCAACAGGCTTTGCTGCATAGCCCATTTATCTTCTCCTGTGGGAGTGGGGATCATTAACATGGAAACCAGATACCCAGCCAACATTCAAGCTACCATCTCCTAGGGAAGTGTATTTACAAAGCCACAGAGCTGTAGCAGGGGTTTTTTTGCTACACAGAGATCAAGGATGAACACAGAACTCTTCACTTCAGCTGTTCTCAAACAGAATTTTCAGCAGTGCCTGTGCAATACACAAGAAACATTTACGCTGTCAGGTTCCTCCTTCAATCAAGGTCTGCATGGCCAGAGCTTACTGTACAGGCAAGTTATCCCTCCTGCTCTCAGTGTGCCCCCTTAGTGAATTTTAACCCGCATTTAAAGACACATTTAAAGTCACTGGTGAAGATATTTGTTTGGTTGTAAGTTTCTGTCTCATTTATCAAAATAAATTGCATTACCTTAATCTCTACAAACTGTAGAAACTGCCAGCTTGCATTTCAACCTTTCCTTGAGGCTGAAGATCCAATATGTTGCATTCCCACACTGTGGAATGGATGGCAGAGTTGCATCTCACTTGCTGTTCACATCCCAAGGGTACAAGCTATTTAGAAAATACTGGTTTTGTTACACACAGGTTCAATAAAGTTTTATGATACCAAAGACTGTTGTTCAGGAAAGTTCTTTATTTCACAGAATTTTACCAGCATCATTTGTTGAAGGGGAAATCTATCCACTGGTGCCAAAAGTGATCTTACCAACGTCAGGACAGCAGGTCACTTTTCAGACTCTGTCTCATTAGCTTTGCCTTCTAATAACTTAATATCAGCATTTGCTATGAGTAAATAGATTAAACCAGGCTTCTGTTATAAAACAAGATGGGAAACTGCAAGTGTCAGTGCTGCATATGGGACTCAAAGAGAACAGAAAAAGGAATCAGAAAAGGAGCAAGAGGAAAAAACATTGAATTTGAAGCGTATCCCAGAGAATTATCCAGAGCCATCCATTATAAAACATTATATTTGCAGAGGTAACCCTGAAACTGCTGCTGCATTCTGCAAGCAATCCAGTGCACTTCATCAAATACATGTATTTAAAGGTTCAGAGAAACAGAATAACAATCAATAACAACAAAAAAAGCTGTAAACACTCAGATTGCACTTGAATAGACCAAGATTAACAAAACTGGATACATTTACCTAAGCAACTGAGCAAACTGCCTTCTACAAAGGGAGATATGGTGTAGTTTAGAATCATCTGAAGAAAGATTGTACCCACAAAAACTAAATACAATCCCCCCCACAAATCACAAAGGCTAAGGACAAAACCAAAGACCCTAGGAGAAGCTTCCAAAATAAAATTGGCTTTAAACTGATAAAGCATTTTTGGTCCTCTTGCTTGAATGAAATAATTCTAAACTAAGATCTCACATACAAAGAATGAGCACGTTTATACAGATCGTACTGTAAACTGAAAGAAAACTG